>JAUIMM010000256.1:190000-790000 GCA_031769625.1 Taudactylus pleione | reverse complement strand
TCTTCCACTTATGTAATGCTACCTCAGTATACCATAGTATCATCTGACACTTATGTAATGCTGTAATGTTACCTCAGTATACCATAGTAACATCTGACCCTTATGTAATGCTGTAATGTTACCTCAGTATACCATAGTAACATCTGACACTTATGTAATGCTGTAATGTCATCTCAGTATACCATAGTAACATCTGACGCTTATGTAATGCTGTAATGTTACCTCAGTATACCATAGTAACATCTAACGCTTATGTAGTGCTGTAATGTTACCTCAGTATACCATAGTAACATCTGACGCTTATGTAATACTGTAATGTTACCTCAGTATACCATAGTAACATCTGAAGCTTATGTAATGCTACCTCAGTTATACCATAGTAACATCTGATGCTTATGTAATGCTGTAATGTTACCTCAGTATACCATAGTAACCTCTGACGCTTATGTAATTCTGTAATGTTACCTCAGTATACCATAGTTACCTCTGACACTTATGTAATGCTGTAATGTTACCTCAGTATACCATAGTAACATCAGACACTTATGTAATGCTGTAATGTGACCTCAGTATGCCATTGTAACCTCTGACACTTATGTAATGCTGTAATGTGACCCCAGTATACCATAGTAACATCTGACGCTTATGTAATGCTGTAATGTTACCTCAGTATACCATAGTAACATCTGGCGCTTATGTAATGCTGTCATGTTACCTCAGTATACCATAGTAACATCTGAAGCTTATGTAATGCTGTAATGTTACCTCAGTATACCATAGTATCATCTGACGCTTATGTAATGCTGTAATGTTACCTCAGTATACCATAGTAACATCTGACACTTATGTAATTCTGTAATGTTACCTCAGTATACCATAGTAACCTCTGACGCTTATGTAATGCTACCTCAGTATACCATAGTAACCTAAGACACTTATGTAATGCTGTAATGTTACCTCAGTATACCATAGTAACCTAAGACCCTTATGTAATGCTGTAATGTTACCTCAGTATACCATAGTAACCTCTGACACTTATGTAATGCTGTAATGTTACCTCAGTATACCATAGTAACATCTGACACTTATGTAATGCTGTAATGTTACCTCAGTATATCATAGTAACATCTTACACTTATGTAATGCTACCTCAGTATACCATAGTATCATCTGACACTTATGTAATGCTGTAATGTTACCTCAGTATACCATAGTAACATCTGACACTTATGTAATGCTGTAATGTTACCTCAGTATACCATAGTAACATCTGACACTTATGTAATGCTGTAATGTCATCTCAGTATACCATAGTAACATGACACTTATGTAATGCTGTAATGTTACCTCAGTATACCATAGTAACATCTGACACTTATGTAATGCTGTAATGTTACCTCAGTATACCATAGTAACATCTGACACTTATGTAATGCTGTAATGTCATCTCAGTATACCATAGTAACATCTGACGCTTATGTAATGCTGTAATGTTACCTCAGTATACCATAGTAACATCTAACGCTTATGTAATGCTGTAATGTTACCTCAGTATACCATAGTAACATCTGACGCTTATGTAATGCTGTAATGTTACCTCAGTATACCATAGTAACATCTGAAGCTTATGTAATGCTACCTCAGTATACCATAGTAACATCTGATGCTTATGTAATGCTGTAATGTTACCTCAGTATACCATAGTAACATCTGACGCTTATGTAATTCTGTAATGTTACCTCAGTATACCATAGTAACCTCTGACGCTTATGTAATGCTGTAATGTTACCTCAGTATACCATAGTAACCTCTGACACTTATGTAATGCTGTAATGTTACCTCAGTATACCATAGTAACATCAGACACTTATGTAATGCTGTAATGTGACCTCAGTATGCCATAGTAACCTCTGACACTTATGTAATGCTGTAATGTGACCCCAGTATACCATAGTAACATCTGACGCTTATGTAATGCTGTAATGTTACCTCAGTATACCATAGTAACAACTGACGCTTATGTAATGCTGTAATGTTACCTCAGTATACCATAGTAACATCTGAAGCTTATGTAATGCTGTAATGTTACCTCAGTATACCATAGTATCATCTGACGCTTATGTAAAGCTGTAATGTTACCTCAGTATACCATAGTAACATCTGACACTTATGTAATTCTGTAATGTTACCTCAGTATACCATAGTAACCTCTGACGCTTATGTAATGCTACCTCAGTATACCATAGTAACCTAAGACACTTATGTAATGCTGCAATGTTACCTCAGTATACCATAGTAACCTAAGACCCTTATGTAATGCTGTAATGTTACCTCAGTATACCATAGTAACCTCTGACACTTATGTAATGCTGTAATGTTACCTCAGTATACCACAGTAACATCTGACGCCTATGTAATGCTGTAATGTTACCTCAGTATACCACAGTAACATCTGACGCTTATGTAATGCTGTAATGTTACCTCAGTACACCATAGTAACATCTGACGTTTATGTAATGCTGTAATGTTACCTCAGTATACCATAGTAACATCTGACGCTTATGTAATGCTGTAATGTTACCTCAGTATACCATAGTAACCTCTGACACTTATGTAATGCTGTAATGTTACCTCAGTATACCATAGTAACATCTGACACTTATGTAATGCTGTAATGTTACCTCAGTATATCATAGTAACATCTTACACTTATGTAATGCTACCTCAGTATACCATAGTATCATCTGACACTTATGTAATGCTGTAATGTTACCTCAGTATACCATAGTAACATCTGACACTTATGTAATGCTGTAATGTTACCTCAGTATACCATAGTAACATCTGACACTTATGTAATGCTGTAATGTCATCTCAGTATACCATAGTAACATCTGACGCTTATGTAATGCTGTAATGTTACCTCAGTATACCATAGTAACATCTAACGCTTATGAAATGCTGTAATGTTACCTCAGTATACCATAGTAACATCTGACGCTTATGTAATGCTGTAATGTTACCTCAGTATACCATAGTAACATCTGAAGCTTATGTAATGCTACCTCAGTATACCATAGTAACATCTGATGCTTATGTAATGCTGTAATGTTACCTCAGTATACCATAGTAACATCTGACGCTTATGTAATTCTGTAATGTTACCTCAGTATACCATAGTAACCTCTGATGCTTATGTAATGCTGTAATGTTACCTCAGTATACCATAGTAACCTCTGACACTTATGTAATGCTGTAATGTTACCTCAGTATACCATAGTAACATCATACACTTATGTAATGCTGTAATGTGACCTCAGTATGCCATAGTAACCTCTGACACTTATGTAATGCTGTAATGTGACCCCAGTATACCATAGTAACATCTGACACTTATGTAATGCTGTAATGTGACCTCAGTATTCCATAGTAACCTCTGACACTTATGTAATGCTTTAATGTGACCTCAGTATACCATAGTAACCTCTGACACTTATGTAATGCTGTAATGTTACCTCAGTATACCATAGTAACCTCTGACGCTTATGTAATGCTGTAATGTTACCTCAGTATACCATAGTAACATCTGACACTTATGTAATGCTGTAATGTTACCTCAGTATACCATAGTAACATCTTTCACTTATGTAATGCTGTAATGTTACCTCAGTATACCATAGTAACATCTGACACTTATGGAATGCTGTAATTTTACCTCAGTATACCATAGTAACATCTGACAAAAGGTCTAATAACACTGTAGCAGCAGACTTTGTGACCACCAATACTCGTGTCATTCCCAGAGCTATATAGGAGGTGTATGTGAGTGGTATGCAGTCGGGAAGCCGGCGGACCTAATCCCGACAGCCGGCTTCCCGACTGTCATATCCCGCAAGGGTCTAAAGACAGGCGTTGATAATATGCCGACGCCTGTCATTAGACATATGCCGGGAGCCCGACCCCCGGCACCCCGATCAACGGGATGCCGTGCGCCAAGCGTGGATAGCCACAGGGGGGGGGGCAGGAGGGTTCGGGTCCCCAGAGGGGACTTAGGGTTAGGCATCCGCCGGGAGGTTAGCTTGAGGCTAGGGGAAGAAGGGGTTAGGGTTAGGCACCCCCCGGGGGGAAGTTTGGGTTAGGCAGCGGGAAGGGGGGGTTAGGTTTAGGCAGCGGGGAAGGGGGGGTTAGGTTTAGGCACATAGAGGGAGGATTAGGGTTAGGTACTGGGGGGGAAGGTTAGGGTTAGACACCCCTAAGGGAGGGTTAGGGTGTATAATTAAGTTGGCTAATACTTACCTGAGGACGATCGGGATTTCCACTGCTGCCGGGATGCTGGTGTCGGGATTCTAACCGCCGGACATGCATCCAGCGGTAAATCATACCGATTCCATGTGAGCTGGGTCCCGGAGTTAGCCTAAGATTGCACAGACGATTATGCAAATCATTATTTTTACAAATTATTTGCATATTTCACATCCAAGAAACATGATCATGCATTAAATATTGTAAGGCGCTGTGGAACACTTGTGGCGCCATATAAATAAAGGATAATAATAATAATAAATAGAATCCGACTTCCCGTGCGATAGGAATTGCTGTCAGATTTCTTTATCATGCCCTAAACAGAAATAAAATGTCACCACGGTCACCCAGCTGTTTAGAAGGAATCATGGGCCCCATTTAACAACGATGTAGAACCCCTTTCCCACTCTAGAGGGGTTATGTCATCTTTTTCTTTACTTAACAAACAGCAGTAATCTAAGATAACGGCAGTTACTGATCGCTCTCAGCATCTTTAGATGGCGAGAGCGATGTGGTCCCCGTTGTCGGCAATGGGGACTCAGCGCTGCCTTTTCGGTTTCAGCGAACCTTCCAGGCACTGCCGGGTCCCCGCTGCGTTAATCAGTCATGCACTGACCGTCGCACATGTACATGACAGAGTAGCCTGAGGCTGGCAGCCAGGGGCGTATTTATAATGGATGCAGGGTGTGTGAGGCACACGGGTCCTTGGGGGCCCGCATCACACACCCTGCACCCATAAAACCTCTCCAGAGTCCCACGCTGGCTCCGGTGTCTCAGCCTGTAAAAACGTCTGGAAAATGGCCGCCGTGGCCTTTTTCTTGTCGTTTGCGCATGCACAGTACAGGGAAAATGGCCGCCGCTGCCATTTTCCCAGTGACCTGTACTTGCGCTATAGACTCTGGGCACACTCCAGTGCCCGGAGTCTATAAGTGCAGCGCTGGCCACACACCGCTCAGTGCGCAGACGGAGAGAAGGGGGCCTGTGTTGGAGACTGAACACGGGCCCCCTCTTCTCTAGAATTGCCCCTGAGTGGAGCGGACGACCCTGCCGAAGAGGAGAACATCGCTAGACCTTGCCGGAGGGATAAGTAATGACAAATACCGGTGGCATATTTCTTTGTATCACTGCGATACTAAACGATATAGGACGCTGGTATTTAGGACCGTTGTTAAATAGGGCCCCATATCGATAGTACAAACAAAGAATATGAACTAGTAGAACAGAGAGTAACGGACTCTTATCATATCACTATAGTCACAAAAGGCCTGTTCAGCGCATAGTGATTTATTATGCATATATTATTACACAGAAAATGGTAATTCTATATCTTCCCTCCAGCAGGTGCAGAGTTAAACGGAAAGTTTTGCAGCGAGGAAAGTGTTGTTGCCATGTGAAATGTGACGGTTGCCAAGGCACCGGTCCTGTTATGTAAATACGCGAACATGAAGGGGAAGGAATGGGGTGTTACTGTTTAAATAAAGATTATTTTTTTTTTTTATAATAGAAAACCCAAGTCAGGATTAATCTCACAAAACTGGTGGCTGATGGACGGGTCTCATGAGGAAGGTTTGCGACTGTTTTTTAGATGCACCACCCTGATGGGGGCTGCAAACGTCTCCCTCACGGGAAGGGAAGTCAAGTTTAGAAGGGGGAGTCGGATACCCGTGTTATGGTTGTGTATTGTGCACCTTGTCGCTCTTGGCTTACGGTGCAGGGTTATGTAGGTTGTAGTAGTGCATTGTAGGCTTGTGTTGTGCTTCTTGTCCACCATACTTTCTTTAGGCGCTCTCTAATATTTACGTTTATTGTTATATACAGAGCCGTAACTAGACTTTTTGGTGCCCTGTGCCAGAAAAAGCATTGGCGCCCCCCTCATTTTTCAAAGGGACATAATGCACCCAAAAAAGGGCCATGGCTTCATGGGGAAGGGCCAGGGAAGAGATAGGGGTGGCCAGGAGATGCTGGGGATGAAATAAGAGGAAGCTACAAGCAAGAATGATAATAACCAGAAATTTGACAGGCCCAAACAGCGCCCCCTGACCTGTGGTGCCCTGTGCGATGGCACCGGCCGCACTACCCTAGCTACGGCCCTGGTTATATAGATAAATCGCTGACCTGATTTGAATCCAAACTTTGTGTTCGTGTGTTTATCTTACAGTGAGTTATATCGATGTCAGTGTTATTAGTTATGTGATTGATATGCGGGACACCCCCGTCAGCCAATAGTAGGTTTAAAATCATTGGCTTATTATTTGTCATGAACGGTCGCAGAAATATCGCAGCTTGCAGTGAGCAACGTCTGAGCAAACAGATCGGTACAGAAATGTTAGATGGGAACTTAGGCCCTGATTCAGAGCCGGACGCTCTGACAGAGCGCTCGCTTTTAATCAGGGCCGGATTATTATTTTTTTTTAGAAAGGTCTCCTGACCATCGCGACCATTGGGCTTGCGACGAGACCCTTGTGGTAGGGTCTTGTTGTCGCAAGCCCCAGAGAGATTTCGGCTCTAACAGAGCCGAAATCTCTCCCACTGACATCACTCGTGATGTCAGCGGGGCCGCCCCCAAACGGAGGCGTTCACATGGGAACGCCTCCGTTTGGGCAGCCACTCCCCCGGCCTGCCCACCAAAGGGGGCGAGCTGTCACTCAACATCGACAGCTCGCCCCCTTTGTTGCGAGACCCGGAGCGACGGAGTGCCCGTCGCTATCCGGATCTCACGCATGCGCACTGGCCCACCATCGACCCGGTTGCGAGCGCTCAGCGCTTGCGACCGGGTCTGAATCAGGCCCTTAATGTCCCTTTAAACCCACCCTGTACTTGCAGTTTAGCACCTCAGTTGTATAGTCAGATTATAAGGACGACATGTCAGTTAATGTAGGATAAGTCTATGACAGAACAGTGCGGTGTATGACAGGAGTATTCATTTGATTAACCCTTATTCTGCTGGCCACTTTTCTTCCTTTTGTCTGGATTATATCTCCTGTTACTCTGCATCCTTGCCTTTATATTTCTGTAGCCCTCCAGCCCCCGAACCTCCAATAGTTTTATTTCTGCAAGTGACTCGTAACAAATTGTATTTTCACGTAATGCTTTATTCCACCACTAGGGGGTAAACTTACTAAAGGTCGATTTTAATCTATTTAAAAAATTGATCCTAATCGATCTACATCGATGTTGTGTTTCGGGGTCTAAATCACACATTTACTACCACTTATAAATCAATATAAAGAAATTATATTAGTAAATGTGTGATTTAGCCCCTGAAACATAACATCGATGTTGATCGATTTTTAAAACGATTAAAATACATCTATAGTAAATTTACCCCTAGGAGTCTCTAAACTCTGTTTTGTTTAGTTGAGTGTTAGCTATTGTACTCTGTAATCAGCTTTTTCCTGCAATAGTATACTAAGAGGCTGTCTCTTTTGTCTTTCAGTCTTCTATAATACCACCTGACATTTTCTATGTCAGCTCTGCCAGATTAACAACAGGGCAGCTGGGACGGTAACATGGCGCCAAGAGGGGGGCAGCAAGTACCATCTACCCACACTCTGGCCTCTTGGAGGATCCTGGCAGGGGTCCGGGCCAGCTGCTGAGGGGTGAAATGCCCCTATTAGCAACGCCGCTTCCCAGCGCTGCACATAATATTATCTTTTTTTCACCAAACCGATTTGCGGATTTGGGCACGTCCTGTCCAGTACATGTCTCAACAGCCCAGTGTCCCCACACATGCCCACATCACCACCATTGGGGGCACTGTGGCTTTATGTGAACTGGAGGTTTTGTGTGGCATAATAAGAACTGGTGGCACTACAAAGTATTCAGCTCATTTGTAGTGATGGAAGTATGTACCCACTATACTTTGTAACAAATCTTATTCTGGCCTTGTATGTCAATGGGAAGTGGTCCCAAAATGTAGAGCTAGACCCCTGTAGAGCCTGACCCTGTAGAGCTGGACCCCTGTAAAGCTAGACCCCTGTAGAGCTGGACCCCTGTAGAGCTAGACCCTTTTAGAGCTAGACCCTTTTAGAGCTGGACCCCTGTAGAGCTGGACCCCTGTAGAGCTGGACCCCTGTAGAGCTGGATCCTGTAGAGCTAGACCCCTGTAGAGCTGGACCCCTGTAGAGCTGAACCCTGTAGAGCTGGACCCCTGTAGAGCTGAACCCCTGTAGAGCTAGACCCCTGTAGAGCTAGACCCCTGTAGAGCTAGACCCCTGTAGAGCTGAACCCTGTAGAGCTAGACCCCTGTAGAGCTAGGCCACCAACCTCCTCTAAGAATACCATTGAGATTACATCAGGTTTGTGCAGTAAGAGGTCACCATGATCAATGGGTACATACCTCATAGTTACCCGCAAATTGGGACAAACATGCCAACTGGTAGCACAGTCCTCTCGAATCTGGGACAGTTAATAATAAGGACGGTGATCTGCAATGCTAATTGCTGTGATATCTAAAGCATTGTGCTGTTAGTACATAGCAACAATTCATAAAATTATACAGAAACTGCAGTTTCTACATCATTTTATGGGGAAAAAAAGCTTAATACATAGGCCCATAAGAAATGAATTGATCAATGTGTTCTGCTGTGTGACTAGTTTGGGGTATAAATAATAATTACACAACACTTTACAGACTGATGGACAAACTTCATGCAAAGTTCTACAGCCAGATACAGAGCCAGATACAGAGCCAGGCGAATATTAAATACAACAGTATATATATATATTTGTGTGTTTCATTAGAGACCCTGTTATACTTCTACTCTCCGTCTAATGATCCTGTAGAAGGAATCTCTCTGACATGTCACTGTCAGCATCTCTCACCTGTCTCTGTTTTAGCATGGAGCAGTCCTTATCCTGGGGGTTGCAGGGGTCTCTCTCAGACATCTCCGGCTGTTGCTGTCTCTTCCCGTCCTTGCTGTGTGAGGTCCCCCTGGAACGTTCTCTCACCAGGGAGCTTTCATGCAATGTGTAATATCTTATATTTTTATGTTTTCAGTTTCCTCGTCTGTTTGTTCTGCCTGTGAAAGTTCTTCCTCTCCCCCCCCTCCTCTTTCTGTCATGTATCCCTCCCTCCAGCCTGCTTCTGCTCTCTATGTATCAACAGCTATGTTCTCCCTCTATAATTGCATTACAGTATTTCCCCGCTGCTTCTTCCCCTGTCACTCGCTTTATTCCTGCACAATATGCTGCTTAGCAGGAAAGTTCTCATTGCCTCTCTGCCCTCTCCTCACTCTACATTAACTCTATAAACTCCCTGTCTCTGGTGTCTTTTTACCTTTATCTATCTACATCCCTCTATATTCATCCACGTTTCCAGTCCCTCCAGCCCCCCCCCCCTTGTGCGCTTATTAAATTTCTCTCATTGTCTCCTGACTGTCTCTGTGTTTCGCTATCTTTATTACCTCTCATTTATCCCTTTCAGTCTATAATAAAATCACCTGCCCATCTGCCTCTTGTGCCACTGTCCAATCGGGTCCCTGCAATCCGTCGGTAAGGTGAGCAATCATGCGATGCGGTCACTGTAGCAGAACAGGGCTCTTGTGTTGCGTGAGTATCATGTTGATGGAGTCCGGCGCGTGGCGGATATATAAAAGGGCCTGTGACAGAGAAATTAGCCACGTTCTGTGATCTGGGACCGGTCTGTGCGCAGGCAGGAATGGGATGATCGTTATTAGCGCGCAGTCCTCGTTGGTCACCTGCTGACGGTGCTGCCATCACCGTTCCTTTACTTCTTGAAAAGAGAAACACATTTTTTGCCTTTCATTTTACGAGGTTCTGGGCCTGCCAACGTGAGCCCGGGCCTGGCACCCCCCAAACATCTCTGCACCTGAAATTCATAACACAGAGTAGCCATGCCCCCTTAATCTCTGGCCCCGACATTAATCATGGCGGCCCTGGACTCACGTAAAGAGAAATAGGCTCAAACTGCATTATATGACATCTGAAATATATATATGTAAGGGCGGAGGCAGAGGTGAACGCGAGGCCGCTATGCAGGGACCTTTTCTCACCGCTCATGCTCCTTAGCTGAGCACAAACATATACGGGGGACTCAGAGGCAGGCGGAGCGCAGTGTCGCATCTCTACTTGTGACTAAAGGGGTGTTACTAGGTGGCAGCAAAGAATTTGCATGTAGGCTAAGTTGGCTGATGGCGTCGGGGGCATGCTCACTGAGGGCCTGATTTAGAGCCGCTCGCAAGCGGGTCGATGATGGCCCTGTGCACACGCTCCGGGACTCACTACAAAAGGGGCGGCTGTCGATGTTGATCGACAGCTCACCCCATTTTGTAGGCGTGGCTGGGGGATGGCTTCACAAATGGAGGCGTTCCCATGCGAACTCCTGCCATTTGTGAGGGGCCCCACTGACATCACCAGTGATGTCAGTGGGAGAGCTTCCGGCTCTATTAGAGCCAGAAGCTCTATGGGGCTTGCGGCCACGCGACCCTACCACAAGGGTCGCGTTGCAAGCCCTATGGTCTTGATGGTCGCTTTGGCCGCTCGCTATAGCTGTGGGTGGTCGCCCGCCCTGATTCAGAGCGAGCACTCGCTTTTTGCGAGCGCCTCTGAATCAAGCCCTCAATGACAGGCTAGAATGAGGTATGCGCACGCAAAGAGCCATCAGTTTAAAGACAGATCTCCTGCACCAGGAATACCGGATGTGCATAATGCTGATGGTTGTGAAACCCAGAGTATTGCCGAATATTCGCATTTAGTTCTGCGCACGCAATGTGAGTGTAATTATCAACGACTTTCATGCAACTATGTTTGAACTGAACATTGGGAACAATATAATTTGTAGTCATGCATTTATATAGATGAAGGAAAACAATACACAAAAGTGACTATTCCTCCAACCCTAAGCCAAGGTAAGACGCTATATGGAGTTCTTTCATCATTATCCTATCACCGCTATAGGGGGACGCGCAGTCCGTTATCCCTTCTGCTCTAATGAGCTTGGGCCTGTCCGCTGTTGTGGGGTATGTAGTCTCATCTACCCCTCGGCACCACCCTTTTCAGCCCTAAAAATACTTTTTTTTCTATTTCTAAGGGGGCATAGACATGCATCCTGTGATTAGACAATGCCCCCCAAAAAGTACCAGGCCCAGATCAGCTCTCTACGGCCTGGCTGAGGCCACATCACATTGGAAATGTTGGGCCCTGTCCATAGAGGCAGCAGTTGTGGGCGTGGTTACACGGTTGTGGGCGTGGTTACACGGTTGTGGGCATGGTTACACTGGTGGGCATGGTTACACTGTTGTGGGCGTGGTTACACTGTTGCGGGCGTGGTTACACTGTTGTGGGCATTGTTACACTATTCCCAAAATAGCACTCAATGCTGCTAATCCAATAAGCTCTGAAAACCTATATGACGTGCCTATAGGAAACTGGTTGTGACTAACATGCATACGACTGTTAAATACATTTATTAAATTGCACATGGTTGAGTAATTGAATATGACCTACTGTTATTACATTATTACATTTATGGTGATTATATCAGACGACATGAAACAGGTTTTCAGCACTTATTGGATTAGCAGCATTGGGTGCTACTTTGGGAATATAAATTAAAGCGGTGAGTGGAGACCTCACTAGTAATCTGCTCCCGCTTTCCATCATTAGTCCAAGGAAGAGAGTGCACCTAATCCCCCAGCATTATGGTTACACTATGGTGCGGGCGTGGTTACACTATGGCGCGGGCGTGGTTACACTATGGTGTGGGCGTGGTTACACTATGGTGCGGGCGTGGTTACACTATGGTGTGGGCGTGGTTACACTATGATGTGGGCATGGTTACACTATATTGTGGGTGTGGTTACACTATGTTGTAGGCATGGTTACACTGATGTGGGCGTGGTTACACTATATTGTGGCCGTGGTTACACTATGATGTGGGTGTGGTTACACTATGATGTGGGCGTGGTTACAATATGATGTGAGTGTTACAATATGATGTGGGCGTGGTTACACTAAGCTGTGGGCGTGGTTACACTATGTCGTGGGTGTGGTTATACTATGATGTGGGTGTGGTTACACCATGTTAAGGGCGTGGTTACACTATGATGTGGGTGTGTTTACACTATGTTGCGGGTGTGGTTACACTATGTTGTGGGCGTGGTTACACTATGTTGCGGGCGTGGTTACACTATGTTGCGGGCATGGTTACGCTATGTTGAGGGCATGGTTACGCTATGTTGAGGGCATGGCTACACCTCTTTGACTGGGCCCAGGCTCCAGTACTTTGTACCTGCCACAACCATCTCAGCACCTCAGGCTCCACCTTCAGGTCGATATTTAACCTTATAAAAAAAGGTCAAGAAGAGATGTTACCCATAGCAACCAATCAGATAACAGCTATCATTTTATAGAAGGTACTAGATAAATGATAGCCAGAATCTGGTTGAATGCTATGGGCAACTTCATTTGTCCTTTTAGACAGTTTGATACATCTCCTTCTCGGTAGGATAGAGCTGGCCCCACAATATATACATCGTGTGTACAAAGTCCGTCCAGACAGTTTGGGATATTTTTTCCACTCTTGCTCAAGCAACTTTTCCAAGTCAAATGAATGATGCCACAAAGGAGCTTCTGCAGCAGCTGTAACTGCAGCTCCTGTGCGACTGTCCAAGGTGACCCCACCTCTGTAGTGCGGCATTCACAGAGCAACACGGAGCTAATTACATTTAGATTGGAACAATAGCTCCAGTGTTAGATTTCTTGTAACATGTGATTAGTGGCAAATGATCTCTGTATCTCCCAGCTGCCGAGAATTCACAGACTCAGATGCCGATGTCAGAGCTGATACAATAGACTCAGCAGAATGTAATAGGTGCCATACAGGACAGGTACAGTACAGGTCAGAGTGACACGGGGGGCAGAGCTGCCGCTGTCAGAGCTGATACAATAGACTCAGCAGAATGTAATAGGTGCCATACAGGACAGGTACAGTACAGGTCAGAGTGACACGGGGGGCAGAGCTGCCGCTGTCAGAGCTGATACAATAGACTCAGCAGAATGTAATAGGTGCCATACAGGACAGGTACAGTACAGGTCACAGTGACACGGGGGGCAGAGCTGCCGCTGTCAGAGCTGATACAATAGAGTTGGCAGAATGTAATAGGTGCCATACAGGACAGGTACAGTACAGGTCACAGTGACACGGGGGGCAGAGCTGCCGCTGTCAGAGCTGATACAATAGACTCAGCAGAATGTAATAGGTGCCATACAGGACAGGTACAGTACAGGTCAGAGTGACACGGGGGGCAGAGCTGCCGCTGTCAGAGCGGATACAATAGACTCAGCAGAATGTAATAGGTGCCATACAGGACAGGTACAGTACAGGTCAGAGTGACACGGGGGGCAGAGCTGCCGCTGTCAGAGCTGACACAATAGACTCAGCAGAATGTAATAGGTGCCATACAGGACAGGTACAGTACAGGTCAGAGTGACACGGGGGGCAGAGCTGCCGCTGTCAGAGCTGATACAATAGACTCAGCAGAATGTAATAGGTGCCATACAGGACAGGTACAGTACAGGTCAGAGTGACACGGGGGGCAGAGCTGTTGCTGTCAGAGCTGATACAATAGACTCAGCAGAATGTAATAGGTGCCATACAGGACAGGTACAGTACAGGTCAGAGTGACACGGGGGGCAGAGCTGCCGCTGTCAGAGCTGATACAATAGACTCAGCAGAATGTAATAGGTGCCATACAGGACAGGTACAGTACAGGTCAGAGTGACACGGGGGGCAGAGCTGCCGCTGTCAGAGCTGATACAATAGACTCAGCAGAATGTAATAGGTGCCATACAGGACAGGTACAGTACAGGTCAGAGTGACACGGGGGGCAGAGCTGCCGCTGTCAGAGCTGATACAATAGACTCAGCAGAATGTAATAGGTGCCATACAGGACAGGTACAGTACAGGTCAGAGTGACACGGGGGGCAGAGCTGCCGCTGTCAGAGCTGATACAATAGACTCAGCAGAATGTAATAGGTGCCATACAGGACAGGTACAGTACAGGTCAGAGTGACACGGGGGGCAGAGCTGCCGCTGTCAGAGCTGATACAATAGACTCAGCAGAATGTAATAGGTGCCATACAGGACAGGTACAGTACAGGTCAGAGTGACCCGGGGGGCAGAGCTGCCGCTGTCAGAGCTGATACAATAGACTCAGCAGAATGTAATAGGTGCCATACAGGACAGGTACAGTACAGGTCAGAGTGACACGGGGGGCAGAGCTGCCGCTGTCAGAGCTGATACAATAGCCTCAGCAGAATGTAATAGGTGCCATACAGGACAGGTACAGTACAGGTCAGAGTGACACGGGGGGCAGAGCTGCCGCTGTCAGAGCTGATACAATAGACTCAGCAGAATGTAATAGGTGCCATACAGGACAGGTACAGTACAGGTCAGAGTGACACGGGGGGCAGAGCTGCCGCTGTCAGAGCTGATACAATAGACTCAGCAGAATGTAATAGGTGCCATACAGGACAGGTACAGTACAGGTCAGAGTGACACGGGGGGCAGAGCTGCCGCTGTCAGAGCTGATACAATAGACTCAGCAGAATGTAATAGGTGCCATACAGGACAGGTACAGTACAGGTCAGAGTGACACGGGGGTCAGAGCTGCCGCTGTCAGAGCTGACACAATAGACTCAGCAGAATGTAATAGGTGCCATACAGGACAGGTACAGTACAGGTCAGAGTGACACGGGGGGCAGAGCTGCCGCTGTCAGAGCTGATACAATAGACTCAGCAGAATGTAATAGGTGCCATACAGGACAGGTACAGTACAGGTCAGAGTGACACGGGGGGCAGAGCTGCCGCTGTCAGAGCTGATACAATAGACTCAGCAGAATGTAATAGGTGCCATACAGGACAGGTACAGTACAGGTCAGAGTGACACGGGGGGCAGAGCTGCCGCTGTCAGAGCTGATACAATAGCCTCAGCAGAATGTAATAGGTGCCATACAGGACAGGTACAGTACAGGTCACAGTGACACGGGGGGCAGAGCTGCCGCTGTCAGAGCTGATACAATAGAGTTGGCAGAATGTAATAGGTGCCATACAGGACAGGTACAGTACAGGTCAGAGTGACACGGGGGGCAGAGCTGCCGCTGTCAGAGCTGATACAATAGACTCAGCAGAATGTAATAGGTGCCATACAGGACAGGTACAGTACAGGTCAGAGTGACACGGGGGGCAGAGCTGCCGCTGTCAGAGCTGATACAATAGACTCAGCAGAATGTAATAGGTGCCATACAGGACAGGTACAGTACAGGTCAGAGTGACACGGGGGGCAGAGCTGCCGCTGTCAGAGCTGACACAATAGACTCAGCAGAATGTAATAGGTGCCATACAGGACAGGTACAGTACAGGTCAGAGTGACACGGGGGGCAGAGCTGCCGCTGTCAGAGCTGATACAATAGACTCAGCAGAATGTAATAGGTGCCATACAGGACAGGTACAGTACAGGTCAGAGTGACACGGGGGGCAGAGCTGTTGCTGTCAGAGCTGATACAATAGACTCAGCAGAATGTAATAGGTGCCATACAGGACAGGTACAGTACAGGTCAGAGTGACACGGGGGGCAGAGCTGCCGCTGTCAGAGCTGATACAATAGACTCAGCAGAATGTAATAGGTGCCATACAGGACAGGTACAGTACAGGTCAGAGTGACACGGGGGGCAGAGCTGCCGCTGTCAGAGCTGATACAATAGACTCAGCAGAATGTAATAGGTGCCATACAGGACAGGTACAGTACAGGTCAGAGTGACACGGGGGGCAGAGCTGCCGCTGTCAGAGCTGATACAATAGACTCAGCAGAATGTAATAGGTGCCATACAGGACAGGTACAGTACAGGTCAGAGTGACACGGGGGGCAGAGCTGCCGCTGTCAGAGCTGATACAATAGACTCAGCAGAATGTAATAGGTGCCATACAGGACAGGTACAGTACAGGTCAGAGTGACACGGGGGGCAGAGCTGCCGCTGTCAGAGCTGATACAATAGACTCAGCAGAATGTAATAGGTGCCATACAGGACAGGTACAGTACAGGTCAGAGTGACCCGGGGGGCAGAGCTGCCGCTGTCAGAGCTGATACAATAGACTCAGCAGAATGTAATAGGTGCCATACAGGACAGGTACAGTACAGGTCAGAGTGACACGGGGGGCAGAGCTGCCGCTGTCAGAGCTGATACAATAGCCTCAGCAGAATGTAATAGGTGCCATACAGGACAGGTACAGTACAGGTCAGAGTGACACGGGGGGCAGAGCTGCCGCTGTCAGAGCTGATACAATAGACTCAGCAGAATGTAATAGGTGCCATACAGGACAGGTACAGTACAGGTCAGAGTGACACGGGGGGCAGAGCTGCCGCTGTCAGAGCTGATACAATAGACTCAGCAGAATGTAATAGGTGCCATACAGGACAGGTACAGTACAGGTCAGAGTGACACGGGGGGCAGAGCTGCCGCTGTCAGAGCTGATACAATAGACTCAGCAGAATGTAATAGGTGCCATACAGGACAGGTACAGTACAGGTCAGAGTGACCCGGGGGTCAGAGCTGCCGCTGTCAGAGCTGACACAATAGACTCAGCAGAATGTAATAGGTGCCATACAGGACAGGTACAGTACAGGTCAGAGTGACACGGGGGGCAGAGCTGCCGCTGTCAGAGCTGATACAATAGACTCAGCAGAATGTAATAGGTGCCATACAGGACAGGTACAGTACAGGTCAGAGTGACACGGGGGGCAGAGCTGCCGCTGTCAGAGCTGATACAATAGACTCAGCAGAATGTAATAGGTGCCATACAGGACAGGTACAGTACAGGTCAGAGTGACACGGGGGGCAGAGCTGCCGCTGTCAGAGCTGATACAATAGACTCAGCAGAATGTAATAGGTGCCATACAGGACAGGTACAGTACAGGTCAGAGTGACACGGGGGGCAGAGCTGCCGCTGTCAGAGCTGATACAATAGACTCAGCAGAATGTAATAGGTGCCATACAGGACAGGTACAGTACAGGTCAGAGTGACACGGGGGGCAGAGCTGCCGCTGTCAGAGCTGATACAATAGACTCAGCAGAATGTAATAGGTGCCATACAGGACAGGTACAGTACAGGTCAGAGTGACACGGGGGCAGAGCTGCCGCTGTCAGAGCTGATAGGTGCCATACAGGACAGGTACAGTACAGGTCAGAGTGACACGGGGGGCAGAGCTGCCGCTGTCAGAGCTGATACAATAGACTCAGCAGAATGTAATAGGTGCCATACAGGACAGGTACAGTACAGGTCAGAGTGACACGGGGGGCAGAGCTGCCGCTGTCAGAGCTGATACAATAGACTCAGCAGAATGTAATAGGTGCCATACAGGACAGGTACAGTACAGGTCAGAGTGACCCGGGGGGCAGAGCTGCCGCAGTCAGAGCTGATACAATAGACTCAGCAGAATGTAATAGGTGCCATACAGGACAGGTACAGTACAGGTCAGAGTGACACGGGGGGCAGAGCTGCCGCTGTCAGAGCTGATACAATAGCCTCAGCAGAATGTAATAGGTGCCATACAGGACAGGTACAGTACAGGTCAGAGTGACACGGGGGGCAGAGCTGCCGCTGTCAGAGCTGATACAATAGACTCAGCAGAATGTAATAGGTGCCATACAGGACAGGTACAGTACAGGTCAGAGTGACACGGGGGGCAGAGCTGCCGCTGTCAGAGCTGATACAATAGACTCAGCAGAATGTAATAGGTGCCATACAGGACAGGTACAGTACAGGTCAGAGTGACACGGGGGGCAGAGCTGCCGCTGTCAGAGCTGATACAATAGACTCAGCAGAATGTAATAGGTGCCATACAGGACAGGTACAGTACAGGTCAGAGTGACACGGGGGTCAGAGCTGCCGCTGTCAGAGCTGACACAATAGACTCAGCAGAATGTAATAGGTGCCATACAGGACAGGTACAGTACAGGTCAGAGTGACACGGGGGTCAGAGCTGCCGCTGTCAGAGCTGATACAATAGACTCAGCAGAATGTAATAGGTGCCATACAGGACAGGTACAGGTCAGAGTGACACGGGGGGCAGAGCTGCCGCTGTCAGAGCTGATACAATAGACTCAGCAGAATGTAATAGGTGCCATACAGGACAGGTACAGTACAGGTCAGAGTGACACGGGGGGCAGAGCTGCCGCTGTCAGAGCTGATACAATAGCCTCAGCAGAATGTAATAGGTGCCATACAGGACAGGTACAGTACAGGTCACAGTGACACGGGGGGCAGAGCTGCCGCTGTCAGAGCTGATACAATAGAGTTGGCAGAATGTAATAGGTGCCATACAGGACAGGTACAGTACAGGTCAGAGTGACACGGGGGGCAGAGCTGCCGCTGTCAGAGCTGATACAATAGACTCAGCAGAATGTAATAGGTGCCATACAGGACAGGTACAGTACAGGTCAGAGTGACACGGGGGGCAGAGCTGCCGCTGTCAGAGCTGATACAATAGACTCAGCAGAATGTAATAGGTGCCATACAGGACAGGTACAGTACAGGTCAGAGTGACACGGGGGGCAGAGCTGCCGCTGTCAGAGCTGACACAATAGACTCAGCAGAATGTAATAGGTGCCATACAGGACAGGTACAGTACAGGTCAGAGTGACACGGGGGGCAGAGCTGCCGCTGTCAGAGCTGATACAATAGACTCAGCAGAATGTAATAGGTGCCATACAGGACAGGTACAGTACAGGTCAGAGTGACACGGGGGGCAGAGCTGTTGCTGTCAGAGCTGATACAATAGACTCAGCAGAATGTAATAGGTGCCATACAGGACAGGTACAGTACAGGTCAGAGTGACACGGGGGGCAGAGCTGCCGCTGTCAGAGCTGATACAATAGACTCAGCAGAATGTAATAGGTGCCATACAGGACAGGTACAGTACAGGTCAGAGTGACACGGGGGGCAGAGCTGCCGCTGTCAGAGCTGATACAATAGACTCAGCAGAATGTAATAGGTGCCATACAGGACAGGTACAGTACAGGTCAGAGTGACACGGGGGGCAGAGCTGCCGCTGTCAGAGCTGATACAATAGACTCAGCAGAATGTAATAGGTGCCATACAGGACAGGTACAGTACAGGTCAGAGTGACACGGGGGGCAGAGCTGCCGCTGTCAGAGCTGATACAATAGACTCAGCAGAATGTAATAGGTGCCATACAGGACAGGTACAGTACAGGTCAGAGTGACCCGGGGGGCAGAGCTGCCGCTGTCAGAGCTGATACAATAGACTCAGCAGAATGTAATAGGTGCCATACAGGACAGGTACAGTACAGGTCAGAGTGACACGGGGGGCAGAGCTGCCGCTGTCAGAGCTGATACAATAGCCTCAGCAGAATGTAATAGGTGCCATACAGGACAGGTACAGTACAGGTCAGAGTGACACGGGGGGCAGAGCTGCCGCTGTCAGAGCTGATACAATAGACTCAGCAGAATGTAATAGGTGCCATACAGGACAGGTACAGTACAGGTCAGAGTGACACGGGGGGCAGAGCTGCCGCTGTCAGAGCTGATACAATAGACTCAGCAGAATGTAATAGGTGCCATACAGGACAGGTACAGTACAGGTCAGAGTGACACGGGGGGCAGAGCTGCCGCTGTCAGAGCTGATACAATAGACTCAGCAGAATGTAATAGGTGCCATACAGGACAGGTACAGTACAGGTCAGAGTGACCCGGGGGGCAGAGCTGCCGCAGTCAGAGCTGATACAATAGACTCAGCAGAATGTAATAGGTGCCATACAGGACAGGTACAGTACAGGTCAGAGTGACACGGGGGGCAGAGCTGCCGCTGTCAGAGCTGATACAATAGCCTCAGCAGAATGTAATAGGTGCCATACAGGACAGGTACAGTACAGGTCAGAGTGACACGGGGGGCAGAGCTGCCGCTGTCAGAGCTGATACAATAGACTCAGCAGAATGTAATAGGTGCCATACAGGACAGGTACAGTACAGGTCAGAGTGACACGGGGGGCAGAGCTGCCGCTGTCAGAGCTGATACAATAGACTCAGCAGAATGTAATAGGTGCCATACAGGACAGGTACAGTACAGGTCAGAGTGACACGGGGGGCAGAGCTGCCGCTGTCAGAGCTGATACAATAGACTCAGCAGAATGTAATAGGTGCCATACAGGACAGGTACAGTACAGGTCAGAGTGACACGGGGGTCAGAGCTGCCGCTGTCAGAGCTGACACAATAGACTCAGCAGAATGTAATAGGTGCCATACAGGACAGGTACAGTACAGGTCAGAGTGACACGGGGGTCAGAGCTGCCGCTGTCAGAGCTGATACAATAGACTCAGCAGAATGTAATAGGTGCCATACAGGACAGGTACAGTACAGGTCAGAGTGACACGGGGGGCAGAGCTGCCGCTGTCAGAGCTGATACAATAGACTCAGCAGAATGTAATAGGTGCCATACAGGACAGGTACAGTACAGGTCAGAGTGACACGGGGGGCAGAGCTGCCGCTGTCAGAGCTGATACAATAGCCTCAGCAGAATGTAATAGGTGCCATACAGGACAGGTACAGTACAGGTCACAGTGACACGGGGGGCAGAGCTGCCGCTGTCAGAGCTGATACAATAGAGTTGGCAGAATGTAATAGGTGCCATACAGGACAGGTACAGTACAGGTCAGAGTGACACGGGGGGCAGAGCTGCCGCTGTCAGAGCTGATACAATAGACTCAGCAGAATGTAATAGGTGCCATACAGGACAGGTACAGTACAGGTCAGAGTGACACGGGGGGCAGAGCTGCCGCTGTCAGAGCTGATACAATAGACTCAGCAGAATGTAATAGGTGCCATACAGGACAGGTACAGTACAGGTCAGAGTGACACGGGGGGCAGAGCTGCCGCTGTCAGAGCTGACACAATAGACTCAGCAGAATGTAATAGGTGCCATACAGGACAGGTACAGTACAGGTCAGAGTGACACGGGGGGCAGAGCTGCCGCTGTCAGAGCTGATACAATAGACTCAGCAGAATGTAATAGGTGCCATACAGGACAGGTACAGTACAGGTCAGAGTGACACGGGGGGCAGAGCTGTTGCTGTCAGAGCTGATACAATAGACTCAGCAGAATGTAATAGGTGCCATACAGGACAGGTACAGTACAGGTCAGAGTGACACGGGGGGCAGAGCTGCCGCTGTCAGAGCTGATACAATAGACTCAGCAGAATGTAATAGGTGCCATACAGGACAGGTACAGTACAGGTCAGAGTGACACGGGGGGCAGAGCTGCCGCTGTCAGAGCTGATACAATAGACTCAGCAGAATGTAATAGGTGCCATACAGGACAGGTACAGTACAGGTCAGAGTGACACGGGGGGCAGAGCTGCCGCTGTCAGAGCTGATACAATAGACTCAGCAGAATGTAATAGGTGCCATACAGGACAGGTACAGTACAGGTCAGAGTGACACGGGGGGCAGAGCTGCCGCTGTCAGAGCTGATACAATAGACTCAGCAGAATGTAATAGGTGCCATACAGGACAGGTACAGTACAGGTCAGAGTGACACGGGGGGCAGAGCTGCCGCTGTCAGAGCTGATACAATAGACTCAGCAGAATGTAATAGGTGCCATACAGGACAGGTACAGTACAGGTCAGAGTGACCCGGGGGGCAGAGCTGCCGCTGTCAGAGCTGATACAATAGACTCAGCAGAATGTAATAGGTGCCATACAGGACAGGTACAGTACAGGTCAGAGTGACACGGGGGGCAGAGCTGCCGCTGTCAGAGCTGATACAATAGCCTCAGCAGAATGTAATAGGTGCCATACAGGACAGGTACAGTACAGGTCAGAGTGACACGGGGGGCAGAGCTGCCGCTGTCAGAGCTGATACAATAGACTCAGCAGAATGTAATAGGTGCCATACAGGACAGGTACAGTACAGGTCAGAGTGACACGGGGGGCAGAGCTGCCGCTGTCAGAGCTGATACAATAGACTCAGCAGAATGTAATAGGTGCCATACAGGACAGGTACAGTACAGGTCAGAGTGACACGGGGGGCAGAGCTGCCGCTGTCAGAGCTGATACAATAGACTCAGCAGAATGTAATAGGTGCCATACAGGACAGGTACAGTACAGGTCAGAGTGACACGGGGGTCAGAGCTGCCGCTGTCAGAGCTGACACAATAGACTCAGCAGAATGTAATAGGTGCCATACAGGACAGGTACAGTACAGGTCAGAGTGACACGGGGGGCAGAGCTGCCGCTGTCAGAGCTGATACAATAGACTCAGCAGAATGTAATAGGTGCCATACAGGACAGGTACAGTACAGGTCAGAGTGACACGGGGGGCAGAGCTGCCGCTGTCAGAGCTGATACAATAGACTCAGCAGAATGTAATAGGTGCCATACAGGACAGGTACAGTACAGGTCAGAGTGACACGGGGGGCAGAGCTGCCGCTGTCAGAGCTGATACAATAGACTCAGCAGAATGTAATAGGTGCCATACAGGACAGGTACAGTACAGGTCAGAGTGACACGGGGGGCAGAGCTGCCGCTGTCAGAGCTGATACAATAGACTCAGCAGAATGTAATAGGTGCCATACAGGACAGGTACAGTACAGGTCAGAGTGACACGGGGGGCAGAGCTGCCGCTGTCAGAGCTGATACAATAGACTCAGCAGAATGTAATAGGTGCCATACAGGACAGGTACAGTACAGGTCAGAGTGACACGGGGGGCAGAGCTGCCGCAGTCAGAGCTGATACAATAGACTCAGCAGAATGTAATAGGTGCCATACATGACAGGTACAGTACAGGTCAGAGTGACACGGGGGGCAGAGCTGCCGCTGTCAGAGCTGACACAATAGACTCAGCAGAATGTAATAGGTGCCATACAGGACAGGTACAGTACAGGTCAGAGTGACACGGGGGGCAGAGCTGTTGCTGTCAGAGCTGATACAATAGACTCAGCAGAATGTAATAGGTGCCATACAGGACAGGTACAGTACAGGTCAGAGTGACACGGGGGGCAGAGCTGCCGCTGTCAGAGCTGATACAATAGACTCAGCAGAATGTAATAGGTGCCATACAGGACAGGTACAGTACAGGTCAGAGTGACACGGGGGGCAGAGCTGTTGCTGTCAGAGCTGATACAATAGACGCAGCAGAATGTAATAGGTGCCATACAGGACAGGTACAGTACAGGTCAGAGTGACATGGGGGGCAGAGC
The DNA here is from genome assembly GCA_031769625.1 of Taudactylus pleione. Classification (NCBI taxonomy): domain Eukaryota; kingdom Metazoa; phylum Chordata; class Amphibia; order Anura; family Myobatrachidae; genus Taudactylus; species Taudactylus pleione. Next base: position 766,464 of record JAUIMM010000256.1, on the reverse strand, counting down.
TGCCGTTGTCAGAGCTGATACAATAGACTCAGCAGAATGTAATAGGTGCCATACAGGACAGGTACAGTACAGGTCAGAGTGACACGGGGGGCAGAGCTGCCGCTGTCAGAGCTGATACAATAGACTCAGCAGAATGTAATAGGTGCCATACAGGACAGGTACAGTACAGGTCAGAGTGACACGGGGGGCAGAGCTGCCGCTGTCAGAGCTGATACAATAGACTCAGCAGAATGTAATAGGTGCCATACAGGACAGGTACAGTACAGGTCAGAGTGACACGGGGGGCAGAGCTGCCGCTATCAGAGCTGGTACAATGGACTCAGCAGAATATAATAGGTGCCATACAGGACAGGTCAGAGTGACACGGGGGGCAGAGCTACCGCTGTCAGAGCTGATACAATAGACTCAGCAGAATGTAATAGGTGCCATACAGGACAGGTACAGTACAGGTCAGAGTGACACGGGGGGCAGAGCTGCCACTGGCAGAGCTGATACAATAGACTCAGCAGAATGTAATAGGTGCCATACAGGACAGGTACAGTACAGGTCAGAGTGACACGGGGGGCAGAGCTGCCGCTGTCAGAGCTGGTACAATGGACTCAGCAGAATATAATAGGTGCCATACAGGACAGGTACAGTACAGGTCAGAGTGACACGGGGGGCAGAGCTGCCGCTATCAGAGCTGGTACAATGGACTCAGCAGAATATAATAGGTGCCATACAGGACAGGTCAGAGTGACACGGGGGGCAGAGCTGCCGCTGTCAGAGCTGATACAATAGACTCAGCAGAATGTAATAGGTGCCATACAGGACAGGTACAGTACAGGTCAGAGTGACACGGGGGGCAGAGCTGTCGCTATCAGAGCTGGTACAATGGACTCAGCAGAATATAATAGGTGCCATACAGGACAGGTACAGTACAGGTCAGAGTGACACGGGGGGCAGAGCTGCCACTGTCAGAGCTGATACAATAGACTCAGCAGAATGTAATAGGTGCCATACAGGACAGGTACAGGTCACAGTGACACGGGGGGCAGAGCTGCCGCTGTCAGAGCTGATACAATAGACTCAGCAGAATGTAATAGGTGCCATACAGGACAGGTACAGTACAGGTCAGAGTGACACGGGGGGCAGAGCTGCCGCTGTCAGAGCTGATACAATAGACTCAGCAGAATGTAATAGGTGCCATACAGGACAGGTACAGTACAGGTCAGAGTGACACGGGGGGCAGAGCTGCCGCTGTCAGAGCTGATACAATAGACTCAGCAGAATGTAATAGGTGCCATACAGGACAGGTACAGTACAGGTCAGAGTGACACGGGGGGCAGAGCTGCCGCTGTCAGAGCTGATACAATAGACTCAGCAGAATGTAATAGGTGCCATACAGGACAGGTACAGTACAGGTCAGAGTGACACGGGGGGCAGAGCTGCCGCTGTCAGAGCTGATAGGTGCCATACAGGACAGGTACAGTACAGGTCAGAGTGACACGGGGGGCAGAGCTGCCGCTGTCAGAGCTGATACAATAGACTCAGCAGAATGTAATAGGTGCCATACAGGACAGGTACAGTACAGGTCAGAGTGACACGGGGGGCAGAGCTGCCGCTGTCAGAGCTGATACAATAGACTCAGCAGAATGTAATAGGTGCCATACAGGACAGGTACAGTACAGGTCAGAGTGACCCGGGGGGCAGAGCTGCCGCTGTCAGAGCTGATACAATAGACTCAGCAGAATGTAATAGGTGCCATACAGGACAGGTACAGTACAGGTCAGAGTGACACGGGGGGCAGAGCTGCCGCTGTCAGAGCTGATACAATAGACTCAGCAGAATGTAATAGGTGCCATACAGGACAGGTACAGTACAGGTCAGAGTGACACGGGGGGCAGAGCTGCCGCTGTCAGAGCTGATACAATAGACTCAGCAGAATGTAATAGGTGCCATACAGGACAGGTACAGTACAGGTCAGAGTGACACGGGGGGCAGAGCTGCCGCTGTCAGAGCTGACACAATAGACTCAGCAGAATGTAATAGGTGCCATACAGGACAGGTACAGTACAGGTCAGAGTGACACGGGGGGCAGAGCTGCCGCTGTCAGAGCTGACACAATAGACTCAGCAGAATGTAATAGGTGCCATACAGGACAGGTACAGTACAGGTCAGAGTGACACGGGGGGCAGAGCTGTTGCTGTCAGAGCTGATACAATAGACTCAGCAGAATGTAATAGGTGCCATACAGGACAGGTACAGTACAGGTCAGAGTGACACGGGGGGCAGAGCTGCCGCTGTCAGAGCTGATACAATAGACTCAGCAGAATGTAATAGGTGCCATACAGGACAGGTACAGTACAGGTCAGAGTGACACGGGGGGCAGAGCTGCCACTGTCAGAGCTGATACAATAGACTCAGCAGAATGTAATAGGTGCCATACAGGACAGGTACAGTACAGGTCAGAGTGACACGGGGGGCAGAGCTGCCGCTGTCAGAGCTGATACAATACACTCAGCAGAATGTAATAGGTGCCATACAGGACAGGTACAGTACAGGTCAGAGTGACACGGGGGGCAGAGCTGCCGCTATCAGAGCTGGTACAATGGACTCAGCAGAATATAATAGGTGCCATACAGGACAGGTCAGAGTGACACGGGGGGCAGAGCTACCGCTGTCAGAGCTGATACAATAGACTCAGCAGAATGTAATAGGTGCCATACAGGACAGGTACAGTACAGGTCAGAGTGACACGGGGGGCAGAGCTGCCACTGGCAGAGCTGATACAATAGACTCAGCAGAATGTAATAGGTGCCATACAGGACAGGTACAGTACAGGTCAGAGTGACACGGGGGGCAGAGCTGCCGCTGTCAGAGCTGGTACAATGGACTCAGCAGAATATAATAGGTGCCATACAGGACAGGTACAGTACAGGTCAGAGTGACACGGGGGGCAGAGCTGCCGCTATCAGAGCTGGTACAATGGACTCAGCAGAATATAATAGGTGCCATACAGGACAGGTCAGAGTGACACGGGGGGCAGAGCTGCCGCTGTCAGAGCTGATACAATAGACTCAGCAGAATGTAATAGGTGCCATACAGGACAGGTACAGTACAGGTCAGAGTGACACGGGGGGCAGAGCTGTCGCTATCAGAGCTGGTACAATGGACTCAGCAGAATATAATAGGTGCCATACAGGACAGGTACAGTACAGGTCAGAGTGACACGGGGGGCAGAGCTGCCACTGTCAGAGCTGATACAATAGACTCAGCAGAATGTAATAGGTGCCATACAGGACAGGTACAGTACAGGTCACAGTGACACGGGGGGCAGAGCTGCCGCTGTCAGAGCTGATACAATAGAGTTGGCAGAATGTAATAGGTGCCATACAGGACAGGTACAGTACAGGTCAGAGTGACACGGGGGGCAGAGCTGCTGCTATCAGAGCTGGTACAATAGACTCAGCAGAATGTAATAGGTGCCATACAGGACAGGTACAGGTCAGAGTGACACGGGGGGCAGAGCTGCCACTGTCAGAGCTGATACAATAGACTCAGCAGAATGTAATGGGTGCCATACAGGACAGGTACAGTACAGGTCAGAGTGACACGGGGGGCAGAGCTGCCGCTGTCAGAGCTGATACAATAGACTCAGCAGAATATAATAGTTGCCATACAGGACAGGTACAGTACAGGTCAGAGTGACACGGGGGGCAGAGCTGCCACTGTCAGAGCTGATACAATAGACTCAGCAGAATGTAATAGGTGCCATACAGGACAGGTACAGTACAGGTCAGAGTGACACGGGGGGCAGAGCTGTTGCTGTCAGAGCTGATACAATAGACTCAGCAGAATGTAATAAGTGCCATACAGGACAGGTACAGTACAGGTCAGAGTGACACGGGGGGCAGAGCTGCCACTGTCAGAGCTGATACAATAGACTCAGCAGAATGTAATAGGTGCCATACAGGACAGGTACAGTACAGGTCACAGTGACACGGGGGGCAGAGATGCCGCTGTCAGAGCTGATACAATAGAGTTGGCAGAATGTAATAGGTGCCATACAGGACAGGTACAGTACAGGTCAGAGTGACACGGGGGGCAGAGCTGCCGCTGTCAGAGCTGAAACAATATGTAATAGGTGCCATACAGGACAGGTACAGTACAGGTCAGAGTGACACGGGACGGGAGGAAATACTCTACTATATCACTGTTTAATTCATACTAACATCTAAGCTATAACAGCACTTAAGATAAAATAACAAATTGTTTCAAAATAAAGTAGAGAAAGCTAATAAAATCATACCCTCTCTATCTCCGTCTTCTCATTTTAAAGGTGGATTTAAAGGACCATTAACACCAAGTAAAAGATTTTTAATTAAGGTTCATCCTAACAGCATTCACAGAGAAAAAAAATGTGTCTGCATTCAGGTAAGGGCAGGTAAGTAGCTGTGTGATTATATTGATAACTCTCAGGTGTGTATATAATGAGTCCCTCCCACGGTGGAGGAAACCTGTGTAATGTGCAGTCTGGGCATAGGGCCTGATTCAGAGCCGGACGCAATTAGCGCTCGCTCGTCCAGAAAATAGGGGTGGCTATTCAAATGAACAGTTCGCTGTTTGCGGTCTGTTCACGCCTCTAGGTCTGAATGAGCGAACAAAACTTGCGGTCGTTTTTTGGATACATATGCCCCCTGGCCGCTCGCATCCTACGTCATGTCCGCTATTTATTAGATTAATCGAGTACATCGACCAGGGTATGAGCTGCTCGCTATTCTTGGGGCTGGTTTTTGCTACCACAATCTTGCGAGCAGTTCTGGCTATAAAATAACCCAGTGACGTGGTCAATGACGCTCCTGTATTAATTATGCACACCCATAAAACGCCCGTTTTGACCTTTAACCACGCCTGCGTTCGGATCTCCACTCCCCGTTTTCAAGCACCTTCCCCTGTTACCACCCACATACGCCTCATTCTGTCACTGAAATTATCAGGCATTCGCTATTTTGCGAGGACATGAATTTCGACCGCACTGACTGGTTCGCGCATGCGTTTAACGATCCTTACGCATGCGCAGTTGGGCAAACATCGCTCGGAGCGGACGAGCGCCCGCTTACGAGCGGCTCTGAATCAGGCCCATAGGCTACAGAGCATTATATGGCCATCACTCCGATGCTCTGTGTATTGTATGATTGTCACTAGGATACCATCTGTATTGTATATCAGTCGTTAGAATACTCTCTATATTATATGGTAGTCACTAGGATGTTATCTGTAATAATGCTATTATTTTATTTATTTATGAACAGTTTCTTACATAGTGCAGCATATTCCGTTGTACTTAACAATTTGAAACAAAATTAATAGAACTTGACTGTGTTGTAAGAGACAGACATAAAGGTAAGAGGGCCCTGCACGAGGTGTTGATACACAAGGATAGATATTGCTACATATTGCAAATTGTCCCAGCCAGATTGCAGAGGTTACGGGTGAGCTGTATGATCCAGTCACACTGGAAAGTTGGCCTAGAGTCAGGTGGATGTGAAATTGAAGGAAGAGTAAATGTGATATGTGTATACTGCAGGGCTGGACTGGGACTAAAAATAGGCCCTGGCATTTAAAGAGCGCACAGGCCCAGCTGGCGTCAGCATCTGGCTCCTGGCATAGGCTCCTCCCCTTACTAATCCTGGCCCCTCCCACTTCTTAGTGTATGCTCGTACAGATAGAATTATTATTAGAACATACAAGTACACATCATTCTCTCTATACAAAATGTAACACCTACAACAGAGCTCATCCTGCAGGGGATTCAAACATGTGCCATAGTCAGACGTTACTGGCGTAGGCAGGGCCGGATTATAGGTGGGGCGGACGTCCAGGGCCCCCCACACTTTAAGGGCACCCACATTGCCACAAACATTCCTGGCCAGTCTATTCCCTCTCCCGACAGCACTCAAATACAGTCACTGATAGGCCGTTCTGTGGCTGATGATAAAGCCCCACCCCCTCACTATCATAATGCCGCGATTCACAGGTGTATCAGCAGGGGCGGAGCCTAATGCCGTGAATTGCCCGCCCCCATCAGACGCCGAATGATGCTGCAGCTGGAAGTCTTCAAAAGGTAGTGTGTAACAGTGCACTCTCTGGGCCTGATTCAAATACGCTCGCAAGCCGGTCGATGGTCCCCCACTACGCATGCGCCAGCTCCGGCGTGTACATGCGTGAGCCCCAGCGAGCGACGGCAGCTCCGTCGCTCCTGGGCTCACTACAAGACGGGACGGCTGTCAATATTGATCGACAGCTCGCCGCGTTTTGTAGGCGATTAGGGGGGGTGGCTGAACAAACGGAGGAGTTCCTGAAGAAACAGCTGCCGTTTGTGGGCGGCCCTACTGACATCGCTCGTGATTCCGGGGTTTGGATGGGGTGCCCCCAGCTACCTCTGCGGTGGCTCCAGGGCTTATTGAGGAACGTTCTGTCACAGAAGAATGAACTTTATAATTATATTACAGGGGTGTCTGACCTTCAGTCATCAGCAATCGTGTGCGTTCCTCGAGTTACACAGGCTGAGAGGCCAAATCTTTCTTGAGATTTATGGAAGTAAAATATCCCAGCACGACCCAACTAGTTTCATGTATCATCACATTATGCCAATGTTGAAAATACGGCAAAGATTATATGAAAAAAAGCCCAAACATTTACAGTCACCTCTCAGCGCGTTTCGCTGCATAATTCGCAGTTTCTTCAGTAGTGAATCTCCATATGTCACATTATATTGTCATTCCTGGGATCACCTTGGCTGGGGGGAGAGCTCCTGGATTCTAGATCAGCTCTTCTGGTAATTTGAAATGACCTGAAACTTAATCTTAATAATCTTATTTATTTTGTGCGCCATTACTGGCTTTATACAATAAACAATGAGGGCTTTATAGATGGCAGAAAATAGAACATAGAAGATACATAAGTAAGAAGCACAGATACTAATAATAATATTACTAGCACCACCACAGTGTATTCATACTTCATTTGTACATATCCATTGAAGATCAGGACAATACACGTTTGGTTATATTTCTACATTTATGTTTATTTTACCTATTTTACCTTTCTATCTCACCATGTACAAATATATGTATTTCTAATACTTACAAAGAAATTCTGTATCAATATTATAAATTTCCTTGAACACACAGAAAATAGTTGTTCACAGCTTTACCCAATGTGTAAATAAGACATATTAGTGTTCTTTGAATAAATGGTGTTTGCTGTAAAGATTGGCCCATATTTCTGTAATGTATTATGTAACCAGCTACAATACACTGATCCCTAGAGATAAGACGCTATTGTTTGCTCAGCTGCGTCTGCTGAACAGCACTGATCAGTTCTTAGGTAATCACAGCAAATCTGCATTATAGTAGGTAATAGAGACCCATCCTCTCACTGCTCTGATCAGCCTCTAATAGAGACCCATCCTCTCACTGCTCTGATCAGCCTCTAATAGAGACCCATCCACTCACTGCTCAGTCTCTAATGGAGACCCATCCTCTCGCTGCTCAGCCTCTAATAGAGACCCATCCTCTCACTGCTCAGCCTCTAATGGAGACCCATCCTCTCGCTGCTCAGCCTCTAATAGAGACCCATCCTCTCACTGCTCAGCCTCTAATGGAGACCCATCCTCTCGCTGCTCAGCCTCTAATAGAGACCCATCATCTCACTGCTCAGCCTCTAATAGACACATCTGCTCACTGCTCAGCCTCTAATAGAGACCCATCCTCTCACTGCTCAGCCTCTAATAGAGACCCATCCACTCATTGCTCTGGTCAGCCTCTAATAGAGACCCATCCACTCATTGCTCTGGTCAGCCTCTAATAGAGACTCATCCGCTCACTGCTGTGGTCAGCCTCTAATAAAGACCCATCTGCTCACTGCTCTGGTCAGCCTCTAATAGAGACCCATCCACTCATTGCTCTGGTCAGCCTCTAATAGAGACTCATCCGCTCACTGCTGTGGTCAGCCACTGATAGAGACCCATCCGCTCACTGCTCTGGTCAGCCTCTAATAGAGACCCATCTGCTCACTGCTCTGGTCAGCCTCTAATAGAGACCCATCCGCTCACTGCTGTGGTCAGCCTCTGATAGAGACCCATCCGCTCACTGCTCTGGTCAGCCTCTAATAGAGACTCATCTGCTCACTGCTCTGGTCAGCCTCTAATAGAGACCCATCCGCTCACTGCTCTGGTCCGCCTCTAATAGAGACCCATCCGCTCACTGCTCTGGTCCGCCTCTAATAGAGACTCATCCGCTCACTGCTGTGGTCAGCCTCTAATAGAGACTCATCCGCTCACTGCTGTGGTCAGCCTCTAATAGAGACTCATCCGCTCACTGCTCTGGTCAGCCTCTAATAGAGACCCATCTGCTCACTGCTCTGGTCAGCCTCTAATAGAGACCCATCCGCTCACTGCTGTGGTCAGCCTCTGATAGAGACCCATCCGCTCACTGCTCTGGTCAGCCTCTAATAGAGACTCATCTGCTCACTGCTCTGGTCAGCCTCTAATAGAGACCCATCCGCTCACTGCTCTGGTCCGCCTCTAATAGAGACTCATCCGCTCACTGCTGTGGTCAGCCTCTAATAGAGACTCATCCGCTCACTGCTGTGGTCAGCCTCTAATAGAGACTCATCCGCTCACTGCTGTGGTCAGCCTCTAATAGAGACTCGTAAGTAGAACAGAAGAAGAAAAGAAGGCTCTTTTTTGGGGGCACTGCTGTGGTCAGCCTCTGATACTCATCCGCTCACTGCTCTGGTCAGCCTCTGATAGAGGGCCTGATTCAGCAAGGATTGCAATTGCTAAGCTGCACGCAGGCTATAGATATATGATGAATACACACAGGCAGCTTTTCAATGCGATCCTTGCAAGTGTATGACACCACCTGCTGCATTTGCGATCCCAGCACTGCGATGGAGGTCGCAGTGCTGGGATCACCATCGCGACCATCGCTGGTCACGATGGTGGACAGACCAGGCGGTTGGCCGGCCGGCCGGCTAGCTGAGTAAGCCTCAGCTTACTCAGGCTGGCCAGCTTGCGAGCCCAGTAGATTGCGTTCGTCCATGCAGTCTCTGCGCTGGCCACTCCCGTAAAATGGGGCGACCACGCCCCGTTTCTGGGAACACTGGCTGACCCAGACTCCACCCCTTAAATGCCTTTGCCTGTCAATCAGGCAGAGGCATTCAAGGGCTAGCGTGCGTGTTAGCAGGACCCATTCTGCATACTCTCAGAATTCTGCGTGCACTGCTCTAGGCAGCCTGTAATAGAGAGCCATCCGCTCACTGCTCTAGGCAGCCTGTAATAGAGAGCCATCCGCTCACTGCTCTAGGCAGCCTGTAATAGAGAGCCATCCGCTCACTGCTCTAGGCAGCCTGTAATAGAGATCCATCCGCTCACTGCTCTAGGCAGCCTGTAATAGAGATCCATCCGTTCACTGCTCTAGGCAGCCTGTAATAGAGAGCCATCCGCTCACTGCTCTAGGCAGCCTGTAATAGAGAGCCATCCGCTCACTGCTCTAGGCAGCCTGTAATAGAGAGCCATCCGCTCACTGCTCTAGGCAGCCTGTAATAGAGCGCCATCCGCTCACTGCTCTAGGCAGCCTGTAATAGAGAGCCATCCGCTCACTGCTCTAGGCAGCCTGTAATAGAGAGCCATCCGCTCACTGCTCTAGGCAGCCTGTAATAGAGAGCCATCCGCTCACTGCTCTAGGCAGCCTGTAATAGAGACCCATCCGCTCACTGCTCTAGGCAGCCTGTAATAGAGACTCATCCGCTCTAGGCAGCCTGTAATAGAGAGCCATCCGCTCACTGCTCTAGGCAGCCTGTAATAGAGACTCATCCGCTCACTGCTCTAGGCAGCCTGTAATAGAGAGATATCCGCTCACTGCTCAAGGCAGCCTGTAATAGAGAGCCATCCGCTCACTGCTCAAGGCAGCCTGTAATAGAGAGCCATCCGCTCACTGCTCTAGGCAGCCTGTAATAGAGAGCCATCCGCTCACTGCTCTAGGCAGCCTGTAATAGAGAGCCATCCGCTCACTGCTCTAGGCAGCCTGTAATAGAGAGCCATCCGCTCACTGCTCTAGGCAGCCTGTAATAGAGAGCCATCCGCTCACTGCTCTAGGCAGCCTGTAATAGAGAGCCATCCGCTCACTGCTCTAGGCAGCCTGTAATAGAGACCCATCCGCTCACTGCTCTAGGCAGCCTGTAATAGAGACCCATCCGCTCACTGCTCTAGGCAGCCTGTAATAGAGATCCATCCGCTCACTGCTCTAGGCAGCCTGTAATAGAGACCCATCCGCTCACTGCTCTAGGCAGCCTGTAATAGAGACCCATCCGCTCACTGCTCTAGGCAGCATGTAATAGAGACCCATCCGCTCACTGCTCTAGGCAGCCTGTAATAGAGAGCTATCCTCTAACTGTTCTGGCTTTGGACATTCATTTATCTATCCCGATGTCCGTCACTGTGATGAAAAATAGTTACTATAACCAGCCCAAAAATCCGGATTATAATAAGCCCCAATAAATAAAAGGCCCCGTTTATATAGAGAGATTAACATAAAAGTTAATCAGGGAAATTAGTCGCTTAGTGGATGTGCAGCTTAAGGACTTGCGCTGCTTCCCACATCTCTCCTCCACATCCCCAAAGGTGAGAGTGACCACTAGAATCTGTATCCAGCACTGGTTTGGAGGATATACACCATGTTGTTTCACCTTAGTTAGAACCAGGGCACTGAGCACCCAGATGTACAGAGGACACTCCGTTGCCCCATCTCCTGAGTACTGGAACCAGGGCACTGAGCACCCAGATGTACAGAGGACACTCCGTTGCCTCATATCCTGAGTATTGGGGCGGGATACACGTTGCGCTGTAGGGTATACGCTGGGGCGGGATACACGTTGCGCTGTAGGGTATACGCTGGGGTGGGATACACGTTGCGCTGTAGGGTATACGCTGGGGTGGGATACACGTTGCGCTGTAGGGTATACGCTGGGGCGGGATACACGTTGCGCTGTAGGGTATACGCTGGGGCGGGATAAACGTTGCGCTGTAGGGTATACGCTGGGGCGGGATAAACGTTGCGCTGTAGGGTATACGCTGGGGCGGGATAAACGTTGCGCTGTAGGGTATATGCTGGGGCGGGATAAACGTTGCGCTGTATGGTATATGCTGGGGCGGGATAAACGTTGCGCTGTAGGGTATACGCTGGGGCGGGATAAACGTTGATGATAATAGACAAATATCAATCAGATAAAATGAGATATGATAAGACCTTACCTTTGTTATCTCTATTTCTACGAAGTCCATAGGGTTCCACAGGATACCTTGGGGTATAGGTGTGACGTCAGTCATCGGGCACCATAGAGTTAAAGCTTTCAGCCTCCTAGGATGCACTAGGGTCCCCCTCCTATACCCCGCCCCCGAGCCAAGGCATCTCAGTTACGTACCAAGCCATAGGCCAGAGGAGGAGAAGGAAGAGAGAGAGAAAAGTTCTGGACACATACAAGAATCACATTCTCACCAGAGGGAGACGGAAAAACCGGTGACCAGAGCAAAGCCCATCTGCAGCACAGGTGCGACAGGACGGGAGTCCTGTGGAACCCTATGGACTTCGTACAAATAGAGATAACAAAAGGTAAGGTCTTACCATATCTCATATTTTCTACTTCAGGGTCCATAGGGTATCCACAGGAGACCTTGGGGATGTCCCAAAGCAGTATCCTTTAAGGGTGGGGACGCTCCTGTGCTGAAAGGAGAATCCGCCCCCCGAAGGAAGCATCCTGAGAGGCAAAGGTGTGAAACGCGCAATACCTCACAAAAGGTATGGACCGAGGACCATGGGGCAGCCTTGCAGATCTGGACTGAAGAGGCACCACGTCGAGCAGCCCACGAAGGACCCACAGACCTAGTGGAATGAGCCCTCACAGAGGAAGGAACCGGAAGGCCTTCATGAAGATAAGCTTCTGAAATGGCCATACGAATCCAGCCTGCCAAAGTCTGCTTTGAAGCAGGCCAGCCCTTTTTACGGAAGCCATAGAGGACAAACAAGGCGTCCGACTTCCTAAACGAAGAAGTGCGGTCAACATAAATCCTCAAGGCCCGCACAATGTCCAAAGTGGCCTCACCCACTGAAAGATCAGGTGAGTTAAAAGCCGGCACAACGATTTCCTCGTTGATGTGAAAACTTGAGACAACTTTAGGAAGGAAACCAGGACGAGTGCGCAGCACCGCCCTGTTCCTATGAAAAATCAGAAAAGGGGGTCTACAGGAGAGAGCCCCTAAGTCCGAAACACGTCTGGCCGAAGCAATGGCCAGAAGGAAAATTGTTTTAGCTGTCAGCCATTTGAGGTCCACTGAGCCCAGTGGTTCAAACTGCGGTCCCTGGAGAGCCCTCAGGACCACAGCTAAATCTCAAGGCGCCACCGGTGGAACAAAAGGTGGTTGAATTCTGAGAACACCTTGCATAAAGGTGCGCACATCAGGGATTGCAGCAATCCTACGATGGAACCAGACGGACAGGGCAGACACCTGCACCTTCAGAGACGCAAGGCGAAGCCCATGGTCCAGTCCCGCCTGCAGGAAGGCTAACACTCTAGACAGACGGAACTCCCGAGGGGCATAACCTCTCGGTTGACACCACTGGAAGAACGTATGCCACACTCGATGGTATATCCTTGCAGAGGATGGTTTCCGAGCCCGTAGCATTGTTTGCACTACAGAGCTGGAAAAACCCCTGGACCTTAACATGGCCGTCTCAACAGCCACGCCGTCAAAGACAGCCGAGTCAGGTCCGGGTGGAGACAAGGACCCTGTGACAGGAGGTCCGGTCGAAACGGCAACCGCAGAGGAATGTCCACAACAGACCCTGGGAGGTCTGAGAACCAGTGCCTCCGGGGCCACGCGGGAGCTATCAACAGGAGCGTTCCTCCTCCCTGTTTGAATTTCCGGATTACCCGTGGAAGAAGGGAAACCGGAGGAAACAGATAAGCAAACCGGAATGTCCACTGGACGGACAGAGCATCCACCAGAGACGCCTTTTCGTCTCTTGTGCGAGACCCGTACACCGGCAACTTGTTGTTGTGCCGTGACGCCATGAGGTCGATCTCTGGAAGACCCCACCTGTTGAAAAACGTCCTGGTGCAGAGACCATTACCCCGGATGAACGTCCTGGCGACTGCGAAAGTCCGCCTCCCAGTTTAGGACTCCCGGGATGAAGACTGCTGATATGGCCGGAAGATTGCGCTCCGCCCAAACCAGGATCCGGGACACCTCCACGAGAGCTGCCCGACTTCGGCTTCCTCCTTGCCGATTTATGTAGGCCACGGTTGTAGCGTTGTCCGACTGGACCTGCACTGGGTGACCTTGGAGAACCCGATGTGCCTGCTGGAGAGCATTGAAAACCGCTCTGAGTTCCAAGATGTTTATTGGAAGCTCTGCCCGAGTCCACCTGCCCTGGAACAAGTGTGGACCCGTGACTGCTCCCCAGCCCCGAAGACTGGCGTCCGTTGTTAACAGGACCCAATTCGCCACCCAGAACGGACGACCCTTGTTGAGATGGGTCGTCTGCAACCACCAGGTTAGAGGCAGGCGAACCTCCGGAGTGAGCACCAACGTCTGGGACTTCAGACTCTTAGGCAGTCCATTCCATTTGGACAGGATCAACTGCTGCAGAGGTCTGGAGTGAAACTGGGCATATTCCACCATGTCGAATACTGAGACCATGGAGCCCAGTAACCTCATCGCCGAATGTAGAGACACATGGCGACTCTGCAGACAACTGCGCACCCTCGACTGTAAGACCAAGATCTTTTCCCCCGTCACAAAGATCCTTTGCTGTCCGGAGTCCGATAAGGCTCCGAGGTGCAGAATCCTCTGGGATGGGATCAGGGTGGACTTCTGCCAGTTTATCAACCAGCCGAGTCGTTGCAGAACCGCAATGGTCAGGTCCAAATGACGTAGAAGGAGCTCTGGAGATCCAAGTCCAAGTACGGTAACATGCGGACTCCCTGCAGCCGCAGAGAAGCCGCCATAACCGCCATCACCTTGGTGAATACACGTGGTGCTGTCGCCAGCCCAAAAGGTAACGCCCGGAACTGAAAGTGGTCATTGCGGATTGCAAACCTGAGAAACTGTTGATGGCGTAAAAGAATAGGGACATGCAGGTAAGCGTCCTGTATGTCCAACGACACCATGTAATCCCCAGGTTCCAGCGCCAGAATGATGGACCGTAGGGTTCTCCATCCAAAACCTCGGCACCCGCAAAGACTTGAGTGCTTTGGGGTTGAGGATCGGACGATACGACCCATTGGGTTTCTGCACCAAAAACAGATTGGAATAGAAACCCTGGCCCCTCTGGGAGAATGGAACAGGCACTATAACTCCAGCTTGGAGCATAGTGTGCAAGACTTTCCTCAGTTCCACTGCTTTGTTCCGGTCTGATGCAAGACCCATGGTGAAGAATCGGGACGGGGGCCTGTGCCGAAAGGAGAGGGCATACCCGTGAGAAACCACCTCGTGAACCCAAGTGTCTGTCGTGGTAACCGACCAACACTGGGCGAACTGCAGCAGGCGGCCTCCCACTTTGGGATCCCCCAAAGGGAGGCCCGGACCGTCAGGCCGCAGGCTTGTCATCTGGCTTAGAGGTCGGACGTCTGGTACTCCAGGCCTGTTTCCGGGGCTTGGCCGATTTTTTGGGGCCAGCCTGTCTGGGAAAGGACTGAGTCTTAGGCCTACCCTGGGCCCTGTAAGGCCGACCTACCAGAACAGGAAGGGACGGCAGCAGACGGAAGACATGCCGACTTGGCTGCCGCCAGTGTGGCTACGATTTTATCCAGATCCGGACCAAAAACTGGACTTCTCCATTAAACGGCAAAGCTTCCAAGCCCTTCTTGGAATCAGCGTCCGCCTTCCAAGATCGCAACCATAAGGTGCGACGAGCAGCTACAGCTGCCGAAGAAATCCGAGACGCCAGGGTACTGACATCCAAGGCCGCTTCATTGACATAAGTGGCCGAATCCCGGATATTGCCAATCAACCTGGTCTGTTCAGCCGAACAATCGGAATCGAGAGAGGCCTCCAAAGTATCAGCCCAGCGCTCCATAGCTCTGGCTACCCAACAAATGGCCATAGCCGGCCTAGCTGCCCCCCCCTGCAAGGGAATAAACGGACTTTAGGCTGATCTCCACCTTGCGGTCCGTAGCATCCTTCAAGGAGGACATGGAGGGCATGGGTAATGTGGCACTACGGACTAGGCGTGTCACATGAGAATCCACCTGTGGAGGTGACTCCCACTTAGAAAAATAATTATCCGCAAACGGATAAGCCACCGCCAAGCGCCTCTGAAGCTGATGCCATTTGCCAGGCTGTTTCCACGCCTCCTCTAAATGGTCCACTAACTGACCCGAAAGAGGAAACACTGTGGCATCACCCTTAATATCCTTAAAAAAGGCATATTTAGATTTGGACATCCGAGGATCTTCGTCCTCAATCACCAAAGCTGTGCGGACTGCCCGAATGAGTCCAGGAATATACACCTTGGACCTAGCGTCTGCGTCCTTAGTACGGAGAGGTTCCTGGTCCGAAAGATCCAGAATCTCCCCATCATCAGACGTCACGTCGTCATCCTCATAAGGAGCCGACAGAGACGCCACCGGCCCGCTTATGTGGCCGCAACACAGACTTCCCTTATAACACGTCCGACAAGTGCAGTACAGAACTTGTCAGCGAATTAACCCACGCCGGCTCCTGAGAGACCTGAGGAGGGGAAATAGGGAGACTGTGGGGAACCATCAATTGCCTTGGGAAACCCTGCATGGGTGACGACACCACTGACTGCTGGGACAATCCCATCTGTGAGAACACAGGCTGCAGAGCGAACTGGCCCACCAGGGTTGTAAGCGCTTTGGCGAAACAAGCCCAGGGCGGCTCCTGTACCGGGACCGTGACAGTAATTGGCCGCGCCAATAAATAACACTGCCGACATAGCCCCTCTGTGCTACCCTCCCCCTCCGCTATTGGTACCTTACACGTAGTACACACAAGCTGGAGAGGAAATTCACTCTCAGACATGATGGTAAGTATGTGACTCCTCACACTAATACTTTTAGTATAGCGTGAGACCACCCTGCAATCACCGCACCGCAAGGGCTTTAGCAGAAAAAGAACAGGGACAGTGAAATGGCTGACAGTAGAAAATGAAAGTACAGGCAGCAGCGCTAGCAGAATTCACATGCAATGCAAAGAAAATGAATTCCTGCACTATCAGCGCTGTTACTCAACTACGCAGACAAGGAGCCTGGTAGGACACAGCGCTGCATACACTGACCTGAACCTTAACGGAGGAGAGGTATGCCGGGGGACCCAGACCGCGATGCCACCTTTCCAGGCTTCCAGCAGCGTTCACCATGCGTTCAGAGAAGATGGCCGCCGAGGAGCATAGAGGAGGCCGGCCTGGGGGAGGAGCGCTGCCACAGGGCCAGTCGGCGTGTGCAGAGAGGGCTGTGTGCAGTGGGGGAGGCGCCGGCTGCGAGACAGGGAAGGCGCGCTCCCCTGGCATGCATTTAACCCCTGGGACGCCGCTGTGCTACCACTCAGCCGCGGTCCAGCTGTCCCAGGGGGGTAGTGGAAGCGCAGGTTAGTACCTGGCTCCACGCTGCAGCCAGTCCCCAGGGAGCCCCCAGGCTGGGGACTGTGGACCATGTTCAGCAGGGTCCCACCGCGGGGCCCCGCTGCTTACCTTGCTGTCCCACTTAGATCCGCCATGGTCCCAAAACATCTGGGGACACCGCTAGCTGTGACCCCAGATGCTTACCAGCATCCCCGGATCGGTACCGGCGTTCTGGTACCGGTGGGGGTGTAGGGAAGACAGCATGGACGTCAGGACTGACTGTCCATGCTGTACTTCCAGATGTGCAATGAAGGAAACTTCAGGGGCTCTTCTTAGCCCCCACTACAACAGGTGCATCCGACTCCGGCCGGGCACCAAACTGAGATGCCTTGGCTCGGGGGCAGGGTATAGGAGGGGGACCCTAGTGCATCCTGGGAGGCTGAAAGCTGTAACTCTATGGTGCCCGATGCCTGACGTCACACCTATACCCCAAGGTATCCTGTGGATACCCTATGGACCCTAAAGTAGAATGATGAATTTTTCCCTTTGATCCTGTGCTGGTTTAATGATTGATAAATGGCTGCAACATAAAATAAATTAATCCTCCTGGTAGAACAGCCAGCGAGCCGCAGATGAAGTATAAAATAATAAGTCTGTATTCCATCACTAAAGCCTTGCAGAGCAATCAGCACTAAGGGGCCTAATTCAGCAGCGCACTGCTCATCGCAGACTTCCGATTATTGGGAATCTGCACATGCGCAGGACCCATTCTGCGAGTGTGCAGAATGGGTCCTGCATATTCGCAAGCAGACCCTTCACAACTGTGATTACGCAAGCTATCAGCCGATTGTTGCATTCTGCAAATGCATCGCCGCGCACAAACCAGCCACTGCAACCGGGACTGCAGTCACTACGCAGACACATCGCAGAGAGATTTACAGGAAGAACCGTTTGGCGGTGGTGACAGGGGGTGGTCGGCAAAACGCAGGTATGCCGGTGTGTTTGAACGCCATTGCAGGGGCATGCATAAAT
Source organism: Taudactylus pleione (assembly GCA_031769625.1). Taxonomy (NCBI): domain Eukaryota; kingdom Metazoa; phylum Chordata; class Amphibia; order Anura; family Myobatrachidae; genus Taudactylus; species Taudactylus pleione. Next base: position 748,804 of record JAUIMM010000256.1, on the reverse strand, counting down.
TAGGCACTGCGATGCCATACGCAGCTGGAGTACTGTGAGTGAGTGCGTGCGATTATCAATTCCAGAGTAACGTGTTGGTCTCCACACCCTCATATTATCGCCAAACGATCCCCCACAAGTCTGCGGGAGGCTGCGATGTTACTCGGTGTTACCAATGGTTTCGCAGTCTTGCTAAGTATTACGGCTATGTGTATGGTAAAGTGGGAGTCCTTAGGTTGTGCTGCGACGGCATAGCGATCGCAGTAAATTAGCATATCATCGCAGTGAAACTGCGTGCGTAATCGGTATTGCAGTTATGGGGCCTAATTCATTACGGATTGCGTCAGCTCTTATGTATAGGATCTGGCGTTTTCCCCTTACTGTAAAGCTGGGCGCACACTATACGATGAATCGTACGATACATTGTTCCAGCGCGGATTGGAAACTATATATTGTACACATTGTATAGTGGCTGCGCCCGATCAGTCATTCCTCGCCACGCCCTATCGGCAGATGAGACGATGCAATGAACAACAAGCGGCAGTTACATGACGCCCTATCGGCAGATGAGACGATGCAATGAACAACAAGCGGCAGTTACAAGACGCCCTATCGGCAGATGAGACGATGCAATGAACAACAAGCGGCAGTTACATGACGTCCTATCGGCAGATGAGACGATGCAATGAACAACAAGCGGCAGTTACATGACGCCCTATCGGCAGATGAGACGATGCAATGAACAACAAGCGGCAGTTACATCATTCCCTAATGCAGCGGATCGTGCTGTGTGTACAGTGCGCACAACGCATCATCGCACGGTCGCACCATCATAAGCTGTGTACCCAACTTATCATATAGGGAGATGCACTAAGCCGTGGAGAGTGCTCAAGTACCAACCAATCAGCTCCTGTCAGTTTTCAGGCTGTGTTTGAAAAATGACAGTTAGGAGCTGATTGGTTGGTGCTTTATCTCTCCCTGATACTGTGCTATATATTAAACGTATCATTACATTCATCCAGTTTCATTTAGGTAACATCTAGCAACGATGTGTAAGCTCTGATGCTGCATCATTAGAGGGGGATTTGTCCTATAGGCTGTAAGCTTGCGAGCAGGGCCCTCGTACCTCTTTGCCTGTCTGTTATTACTCTGCTCTGCAAGAGGCACAAAAAACATCCTTTTGTTTTGTTTTAAATTGAAAACCAACGTGTCCAACTTTACTATATAACACGTTCTACACCCCCTCACACTACCCGTCATCAGATCCCCCTTAGTGTCCATATAACGCTGATATTCCAGGGAGAACTTGCCTTGAAATGTTACATGCAGGCGACACGGAATTCCTGCTTCAATGTGCAAAACAAAAAAAACGTAGCAATAATGATTTTGAAACTCTAATTTTATTGATATTAAGCTGAATGTGAGGACTTTGGCAGGATGGACTAGGCTCAGTATGTATTACAATAAAGGAGATACTGCCTTCCTATTTGTAATATAATAATGCAGACTGGCAGAGGATACCAGGCCTCTGTCCTTCTCCAGCCACCCTGACAACATCGAGGAATATCCCTTTCTAATGTGCCGAATAATTGCGCTATTCTCAGATGCGGTCTCTCTATAGCGGCAGTCAGGGGGCGGCGCCTATCGCCAGTCATTATTTAAAATGAGCGCAAACTCACATCCGAGTGAAAGGATGATTAGAAGTTACTGAGGGGTAATAACCATTGATGTTGTCACCCACCATAATCTGTACACTCGGACACTGAACCTCAAACTAAACAGAACCTTTCCAGAGCAGTTTATTCAACATAATGTCCAAATGTACTGTGATACAATGAGAAGACCGGAGCGGCAGGGAGGGTGCGACGGGTGGGGAACGGTTACTTGTAGAATTCGTGTTCTTGTTCGTCCTTCTTGATAACGGTTTTGTACGCCTTCTCGAAGTCCTTGGCCAACACTATGTAACGATTCTCCCGCACAGCGAGCATGCCGGCCTGAAACAATCAAATACGCCAAGAACATGTGAAATGCTGATACAAGAAAAGGAGCCATCGCTCACACTGTATAAGAGTCATATAGGTAACAGCCTTAAAATAGGGGTATTTGTATGATAGAAGCCATCCAAGATACAGAAGAAAAAAAGGTGAGGTTTCTGGGACTGCTGCAATAACACCTGTAATATAAGTACACCGCGGGGGAATCCCGGGCCTTACCTCTCGGCCTGTAATATAAATACACTGCGGGGGGAATCCCGGGCCTTACCTCTCGGCCTGTAATATAAATACACTGCGGGGGGAATCCCGGGTCTTACCTCTTGGCCTGTAATATAAATACACTGCGGGGGGAATCCCAGGTCTTACCTCTTGGCCTGTAATATAAATACACTGCGGGGGGAATCCCGGGCCTTACCTCTTGGCCTGTAATATAAATACACTGCGGGGGGAATCCCGGGCCTTACCTCTTGGCAGATTGAGTTAATATCTGCCCCGGAGATCTTATCAGGACGAGCAACATCTGTGGCAGCAGTAAAGGCATCAAACATTCAGCACTGAGGTTAATGATAGATTTACCCTCTGTATAACCACAGCCCCAACCTCCCCACTAGGACATCCATGAAAAGTGACCAGAGCTACACATGACAGATTGCAGGAGATCATACCACTGACCCCAATGTTACCTAACCCTCGACTCGACTATCGAATTTGACCATACATGTGGTTGGTCACATTGAACAAGTTATGCCGCTAGGGCTGAGTTGCCAGATCACTTCCACCCAAGCGGAGGCCGGTGACCATGGTAAAAAAGTTACAGCAATCTGACCGGATTTCCACTCAACATCAGCTAAACTTAGTGCCACACACACCTGGCAATATTTAGCCTAACCTGTATTGTACGGATTTAAGATAACACTTGATTGGCTGACTAACGCGGTTTTGCACCGACGAGGTGAGTATCGCTAACCATAGACGCAGCCTAACCTTAAAATTGTGGAAGGAGAAAAAAAAACATTCGGCATTCTGACGTATAATGTTCAAATATTATTTCATCAGCAATCTGTGAATTTGGGGATTCAGAGTGGTGAGCTCAGTCCCTCAGCTGGGTCCACACTGGAGCAATGTGTACTCTAATTATATGGCGGCCGACGGGCGGACATATCGTATCCACGGTACACATCAGAACGATGTAATGAAGGATGGAAAGAACGCTAATTCTTTCCTTCATTATCTGACACAGCGCCACATGCGATATCGTCCGGGTAGTTGTGCAGCACGGCTGAATGGAAGATATCGCCAACGGCCGCGGAGGCGCACAGATTGGCCGTACACTCTGAACGATCCAGCCAATACGTCATTCTGATGCGGCCGGAAGCTACATAATTAGCCCAATATCGCTCCAGTGTGTTCCTAGCTTTACACATATAGAATATAATCATACAGGAAAGGATACAGTCTTCTAGGTCCACCTCCTCGGACAGGTTCATCTTGCTGGTGATGGTGGACAGGACGAGACGTTTCTGCCTGCGGTCTGGCAGAGGGAATTCTATTTTACGGTCCAGGCGGCCGGGGCGCAGGAGAGCTGGATCCAGAGTGTCTGCTCTGTTTGTGGCCATGATGACCTTGAAGAAACCAATCAGGAACAATAAGTATACGAAGGGTAGGACCACTTATTACCCCCTACCCTGCTACTGCTCAATGCCCTAGGCACCCTCCAGTAAGGACCTGATCCCAAACAGACCCATGGAGATGAGAACTGATAGAGGGCAAACAGTCCTTTATGTCCCCTCCCTGACTATGAGCAGTCCCCGTTTTATCTGAAGGACCTACGTCCCGATTTGCTAAATTCTGCAGACAGGCCCCTAAAGGAGCAAATTAAAAAGTAACGGTCAGCGGCCCTGTATCCGTGTTCCACGGAAGACTGCAGATGACCCTTTGGGTCAGCACTGGTATTGCTGGGGGGCTTACTTGTACAAGCGGGAACGCAAAAACCATACGGTATATTCATCAAACCTGTAGAGGACAAGTGCGATTCCCACAGCAACCAGATTCTAGATGGCATTTTATAGAACGTACTAAATTATAGCTATAATCTCCATGGCTGCTACAGGAAACGCCTCCAAGTCTCCTCTACAGGGGGTTTCATAAATCTCCCCCTAGGCCAGGAGTCCATAATTAGAGATGGGACTGAAGCTTCATTGGGTTAATGCAAGTGAAGGACTCCCAGGTGTGACGGGGGATCCCAGAGACAAGACACAAAGACAAACCGGGCCGGACAGGCAACGCTCACCTTCACGTTGACATTCTGATCAAACCCATCCATCTGGTTGAGGAGCTCGAGGAGAATTCTCTGCACCTCGCGGTCAGCTGTGTATAGATAGAACCAAAGATCAGGCCACGGTATTACTACTGAACCTCAGCTATTCCTATAGGGGGTATAATGCTGAATAGATACAGTCACATTGTGCAGTGGAGAATAGGGATTACATAGATACAAAGTTACTCCAGACAGAATGCAGATGCCAGACAGCCGGTACTTTGTGTGCAGTGCCCACCACAGACCGGACGACAACCGCTTCTTACAGGATACACCCCCTTACATAAGAATTAGCTATGAGCACATTTCATTGAGGAGACTGTAATCTTCCTTGATAATCCTTAAAGGTTTATTTTTCCGAATGATTCTAAATAATATGAAGTTTAGCGTCTATTTCTGTTGCCGTTTTAAATCCACCGGTCAAAGCTGCTGTTCATTGGCGTCTATGGCAAACCGCAGGTTGGTAAATCTAACACTAAATTTATTCTGAATTTTCTGCGAAGTGAACACAACCAGCAATCACACAGATAAGACAAAATACAGCGCACGCCACTCACTATACAACGTACAAATTGACACAGGTGAAACTGAACAAGCGGTAAAAAGGACGGGAAGCCTCAGCTACACGCTAGACAATGGCAGCGGGGATATCGTGCTATATACATAGCAATAAAATGCTGGCAGTGAATCTGTGTGTGATGTCACTATGAGGTCACAGTGTGGGAGGGATCTTTGGTTTATAATTATATGGCCATATAGCCATCATTTTATTCTAAGGCAATTCAAGAACAGTCATTACAGTCACAATAGGGGCTCATCCCGAATTCTAATGTTCCTTATATTCCAAATCCTGGGGTCATACAGTGGGACCACTACCTTTTATGGAATCAGCTAAGCGTTAATGCCACTGCATTGTGCCAGCTCATGGAGACAAGGGGTGAATGCAATCTGCCCCGTCTACAATAAGCGCGCTCAGACGCCAGCGCTCACTACTGCCAGCCAGGACTGTAGAGAGTGCGAGCAAGTCGCAGAAGTGAACTAAAACATGTATATAGAATATTGTATTTATTGCAATTCACTTGTGAAAATACTTTACACTATACAGTACATGGATTTACATTTAGAATCAGTCCGTTTACCTTAAGGTTAAGTACACAAGGGCGGCCGGCTTATTGCATCTGTTGTGCCCCAGGGCTCAGCACGGTCTGATTGAACAAACAGCACTTGGAGTAAGTGCCAATATTAGGACAGGCTGCACTTAAGTCCTGCCAACTGTTTGCTAACAGGGTGGGGAAATCTTTACAAGAGTTTCTTAAAATAAAAGTAGAAGAAAAAAAATATATACACACCTGCATACAAGACGCATTGGTGGAAAGCAGAGAAATGGTCTTTAAAAACATTTTATTACAGAAAAGTATCTGGAGCTTTTGCCATGAAGTCGAGCACTAAGGACCTGGGGGGCCGAGAGCACATTATGAAGAAACCAGAAATTCCGACCAAGGACCACTCACCTCCCGTCTGAGCATCAAATCTCTTTGTGGCGATGGCATCAATTTCATCGATAAATATGATGGCGGGGGCATTCTCTTTGGCGAGCCGGAACACGTCCCGTACCATGCGAGGACCCTCACCCAGATACTTCTGGACAAACTCTGAGCCCACCACACGGATGAAAGCAGCTGTGAGAAGGGGAGAACGAGGTGTTGTTGGGTGAGGGGCACATTCATAACCCCCAAGTCTCACCATAACTGGACACAAGTCAGCAACAGCGTTCTATAACAGCCTAAGGTCCCCAAAACAAAGGGGTAACCTATATTCCATTATGTACATTGGCCTGAATCAGATATGGACGCAAAGTTGCAGCGATTGGACGCTCCCGTGCTCTGGGAGGCTTTGGACAAATTAGCATATTTTCGCTATTGCGTTCCCTGAGAGATAGCAGCTGCGATGGGATATGCGCACGGATCTGAATGAGGCCGATTATGCGCAATAAAAGCTTAATCTGCCGACAGACTGTACTCACCCCGCGTTACCGCTCACCCCACATTACTGCTCATCCCCGCGTTACCGCTTACCCCTACGTTACCGCTCACTGCTCACCCCGCGTTACCACTCATCCCACATTAGTTTACGCTTCTCTAAATACTTTTTTCAAAGCCACAGCAGCTGGAAAGATTACTGTAGTTAATGAGAAATTGTAAGCTGGCACTTTATATAAAATATCTGTTAATAAATAAACTGTTCATAAATAAATGAACTGAAATTGTATAGGTTAGTCTTCCTGTCCAAATGAATTCAGAACATGATTTTGGTGGGAGAAGTGGGCTCATAGTGGGGGTCTCTGTGAAGTCACTCAGATAGCGCATTTAATCACCAAGCATCTCCTTCTTGCTGGTAGTAACAGATGTAAGAGAGTCACTATGTAACAGCGATGTGTTTCCATGGTGACAGTCAGGGATAAAAGTAATAGTCTGCATGATGCAGGCATCACCGAGGTCCCAGGGAGACGGCCTGATGTTTTAAAGGTGCAATCATCTAAAAGGCAAAACCAACATGGTTAAATATTGTCACCTAGAACCTGCAATGCCAGCATTGCGCAGACCATTACATTTACCCCTGCGTGCGGTTGTTCCACTCCTATGTGATCTGATATTCTGAGGCTGCGGAACAGAACTACAAGTCTCATATTCTCACCAACCTGTTGTGTGATGCGCCACAGCTTTGGCCAACATGGTCTTGCCGCAACCAGGGGGACCGTACATCAGCACACCACGGGGAGGATCAATACCTATCTGCATGGTAAGCGGAGAGAAGCGTTACGGTTTACCGCCCACATTTATCAAATACTCTGATGTAACATACGCTCCACGCAAGGCTATAAGGGTCCAGCCTCACACACCTGTTTGTAGAGCTCAAAGTGTGTAAGTGGCAGCTCCACGGCCTCCCGGACCTCCTGCTTCTGGATGTCCATGCCACCAATGTCTGAATATAACACGTCCGGCTTCTGGTCTGGAAAGACAATATGAATGGGTTACATCATTTGGATTAGGTGAGCCACATAGGAGAGTGGTAATGGCTGTATGCTGATATCAGTAGGTGAGGGGTCATTACCCGCAGTAAGCATCATGATACTGCTGTCGGCCTCTGGGGGGAGAACATCTACCAGAGCGTTGCTGTGTTTGTGGAGAGCAACTGAGGCGTTTGGCTTCAACAGTTCCCGATCGATGGTGCTTAGTATCCGCACATAGTAATTAGATCCTACAAAAAAATGGTTTGAATAGAGAAATGTTAATGCAGAAAAAGATCCCAACTACATCTGAACATAAGAATTTAAGTATCAAGACTACTAATCTTCATAAACCCCCATAAGTGGTGACATTTCCACCCCCCCATATTACAGGGATATCACGTACCAGTTGTGGACCCAACAATTGCAGTATTCTGGTCCACTGCCTCCAGGAACTGCCCAATGACCAGGGGGATGCTCTGGATGCGCTTCACCTCCTCCTGGGCGTGCAAAAACTCCTTTTTCAGGTTCTTCTGCTCATCCTTAATATATTCCTCCTGAACCTCTAAGAACTCCAACTCCTGTTGTAGTTTCTGCGACAGAGAAGAGACTCATCAGAAAGAGACACACGGCGGACTGTCCGATATCAGTGACACAGGCAGAGGAGGCGCTGGGGGCTGATACCGTGTACTGGTCATTACATCAGCACCAGCCTAACATACTGGGCACCTTCAGGAGCAGCTGTGGCGCTGGACGCTAGGAGTAATCAGAGCGCTCACCTTGTACCGACTGTATAAATCCTCCAAATCTTCGGGCTCCGGACCAAGGAAAGAGAGCGCTGTAACTGGGCGTGAGGACACCAGGGAGGGGGCTTCATCCTGGGATGGAAGAACATAAATAAAGAAAAACTGAATCTACTCTATAATAGTCAGAGCATTTTACACCTTATTATTATCCTTATACTATACTTCGATAAGATGCCTACATAGAATAACAACGAAGAGGTCTAATAAGTGAAGGGACTGAATTACAGAGGGGATGCCCATAGGGTACCAGCGTGTAATGGTGGCAATACAGGGACTGAATTACAGAGGGGATGCCCATAGGGTACCAGCGTGTAATGGTGGCAATACAGGGACTGAATTACAGAGGGGATGCCCATAGGGTACCAGCGTGTAATGGTGGCAATACAGGGACTGAATTACAGAGGGGATGCCCATAGGGTACCAGCGTGTAATGGTGGCAATACAGGGACTGAATTACAGAGGGGATGCCCATAGGGTACCAGCGTGTAATGGTGGCAATACAGGGACTGAATTACAGAGGGGATGCCCATAGGATACCAGCGTGTAATGGTGGCAATACTGGGACTGAAAGGAAAAACCATGTCCATGGAGAGTGGGACACTGATGGCTGCCGGCCATTGGCTCCCGGGGTCCATCCCTAGTTGTGTGGGGGGTGTCCCATATACCGGCGCACTCATAGATGTGGGGTGGTGATAACCCCAGCGTTACGCGTTATGGGCGAGCTCTCTGCGCCAGTTCCTGTGTGCTCGTCTTTGTAGCCCTTATAATGGCTGCTGTTATTTATACTTAGGTCTCTTTTATTGATTGAATGTATAAATGTCATTTATTATGGCGATTAAGGACGCGATTCTGATCCGTATGCTCTGCCGTGTGATGTTTTTCTTCCTGTGCCTGCGTCACGATTGTGCTCATAGAGTTGCAGATGTGATTTCAGACACACGGGTGTGGAAATAGGAGGGAGCTGAAATCCCGGCTGTCGGTGCTTAGAATGCCGACATCAGTCACAACCCGATGGCACGTAGTGGGGTCAGGCACTAGGGGCGAGGGTTAGGTATTGGCTGTGGGGGATGTTAGGTTGAGGCACCGGGGAGGGAGGGTGAGGGGTAATTACAGACAGGTGTAACACCGCCATGATCCCAAACCCAACCATCCCCTGTGCCACCCACACATGTAATCACCAAACCCTCCAGCACCCCCCACCAGCCACTGGTATCCCCCTCTCTCCCCCAACACCCGGTCCCCAGCAGCCCCTGCCCCCTCTCTCTCTGTCCCCCAGTCCCAGCAGCCCTTGGTGTCCCCCACTCCACCCCAGCAGCCCCTGCCCCCTCTCTCTCTGTCCCCCAGCAGCCCTTGGTATCCCCCACTCTCCACCAGCAACACCAGGTCCCCAGCAGCCCCCTACCCCCTCTCTCTCCCCCCTCCCCAGGAGCCGGCTCAGCAGGTGACAGTAAGTGAGCGGGGAGACGCGGTGTCCGGGCTGGGGGCGCTATGGGCGGCGGGCTGTGACATGGAGCGCCCCCCGGACAGCAGGTACCTGGGCGCTGCTCTTCTCTGTGATCACCCCGATCTCCTCCATTATCTGCCGATTCCCTGTGTCACTGCGGCGCTCACTACACGCCTCACTTCCGGCGCCGGGCTGACGTCACAGGGAGGGCGGAGACACCAGCACTGCAGAGAGGGTTGCTGCTATTTCCTATGTGGCTGAAGGACCTCTGTGACGTAGACACCACGTGACCGCTCCCGCGTTACCACCCACTAGGGCATAGAGGGGGAATCTATATCTGTGGCGAGCGCAGCATCCCCGCCCCTCCCCCTTTCATGCCGGGTCACGTGGGTGTGACGTCACAGGTCCATCAGCCTTGTATAGTCTAGTCCTGCGTAGAGAGGGAAGCTCATTATGGCCCTCATTCAGAGCCGCTCGCTGTTTGCGGTCGTTCGTTCTAAAACAAGGGGTGGCTATTCAAATGAACCCTTCACTAATTGCGGTCTGTTCACGCCTCTAAGTCTGAACGAGCGAGCAAAACATACGCTCGTTTATTTGTTAAAAACGCCCCCTGGCCGCTCGCATCATACGTCATGTCCGCTATTTATTAGATTAATCGAGTACATCGAACAGCGGATGACCTTACTCGCTATTCTTGAGGCTGGTTTTTTCAACCGCTATTTTGCGAACAGTTCTGACTATAAAATAACCCAGTGACGTGGTCAATGACGCTGCTGTATTAAATATGCACACCCATAAAACGCCCGTTTTGACCGTTAAGCACGCCTGCGTTCTGATCTCCACTCCCCGTTTTCAAGCACCTTCCCCTGTTACCACCCACATACGCCTCCTCCTGTCACTCAAAATAGCAGGCACTCGCTATATAGCGAACAAACGATTTTCGGCCGCACTGACTGGTTCGCGCATGTGAATTAAAATCCGTACGCATGTGCAGATGTGCAAACATCGGTCAGAACCAACGAGCGCCCGCTTACGAGCGGCTATGAATGAGGGCCTATGTCCCCTCCTCTCCCCATAACCACTGAGCCACCCAATAGGCAGTGTACATTATATTACCTCTGATACCCCCTGAGCCACCTATATTACCTGTCTGATACCCACTGAGCCACCTATATTACCTGTCTGATACCCACTGAGCCACCTATATTACCTGTCTGATACCCACTGAGCCAACTATATTGCCTCTCTGATACCCACTGAGCCACCTATATTACCTCTGATACCCACTGACACTGCAATATGTACTGTTATCACCTATATTACCTCTCTGATACCCACTGACACTGCAATATGTACTGTTATCACCTATATTACCTCTCTGATACCCACTGATACTGCAATGTGTACTGTAATCACCTATATTACCTGTCTAATACCCACTGACACTGCAATATGTACTGTAATCACCTATATTACCTCTCTGATACCCACTGATACTACAATGTGTACTGTAATCACCTATATTACCACTCTGATACCCACTGACACTGCAATGTGTACTGTAATCCCCTATATTACCTGTCTGATACCCACTGACACTGCAATGTGTACTCTAATCACCTATATTACCTCTCTGATACCCACTGACACTGCAATGTGTACTGTAATCACCTATATTACCTCTCTGATACCCACTGACACTGCAATGTGTACTGTAATCACCTATATTACCTCTCTGATACCCACTGACACTGCAATGTGTACTGTAATTACCTATATTACCTGATACCCACTGACACTGCACTGTGTACTGTAATCACCTATATTACCTGTCTGATACCCACTGACACTGCAATGTGTACTGTAATCCCCTATATTACCTGTCTGATACCCACTGACACTGCACTGTAATCACCTATATTACATGTGATACCCACTGACACTGCACTGTGTACTGTAATCCCCTATATTACCTGTCTGATACCCACTGACACGGCAATGTGTACTGTAATCATCTATATTACCTCTCTGATACCCACTGACACTGCACTGTAATCACCTATATTATATGTGATACCCACTGACACTGCAACCCCCAAATTACCTGTCTGATACCCACTGACACTGCAATGTGTACTGTAATCATCTATATTACCTCTCTGATACCCACTGACACTGCACTGTGTAATGTAATCACTTATATTGCCTGTCTGATACCCACTGACACTGCAATGTGTACTGTAATCACCTATATTACCTCTCTTGATACCCACTGACACTGCAATGTGTACTGTAATCCCCTATATTACCTGTCTGATACCCACTGACACTGCACTGTAATCACCTATATTACATGTGATACCAACTGACACTGCAATGTGTACTGTAATCCCCTATATTACCTGTCTGATACCCACTGACAGTGCAATGTGTACTGTAATCATCTATATTACCTCTCTGATACCCACTGACACTGCACTGTAATCACCTATATTATACGTGATACCCACTGACACTGCACTGTGTACTGTAATCACCTATATTACCTGTCTGATACCCAATGACACTGCAATGTGTACTGTAATCACCTATATTACCTGTCTGATACCCACTGACACTGCACTGTAATCACCTATATTACCTCTCTGATACCCACTGACACTGCAATGTGTACTGTAATCACCTATATTACCTGATACCCACTGACACTGCACTGTGTACTGTAATCACCTATATTACCTCTCTGATACTGCACTGTAATCCCCTATATTACCTGTCTTATACCCACTGACACTGCAATGTGTGCTGTAATCACCTATATTACCACACTGATACCCACTGACACGGCAATGTGTACTGTAATCACCTATATTATCTGTCTGATACTGCACTGTGTACTGTAATCCCCTATATTACCTGATACCCACTGACACTGCACTGTGTACTGTAATCCCCTATATTACCTGTCTGATACCCACTGACACTGCAATGTGTACTGTAATCACCTATATTACATCTCTTGATACCCACTGACACTGCAATGTGTACTGTAACCCCATATATTACCTGTCTGATACCCACTGACTCTGCACTGTAATCACCTATATTACATGTGATACCAACTGACACTGCACTGTCTACTGTAATCCCTTATATTACCTGTCTGATACCCACTGACAGTGCAATGTGTACTGTAATCATCTAAATTACCGCTCTGATACCCACTTACACTGCATTGTAATCACCTGTATTATATGTGATACCCACTGACACTGCAACCCCCAAATTACCTGTCTGATACCCACTGACACTGCAATGTGTACTGTAATCATCTATATTACCTCTCTGATACCCACTGACACTGCACTGTGTACTGTAATCACCTATATTACCTGTCTGCTACCCACTGACACTGCACTGTAATCACCTATATTACATGTGATACCCACTGACACTGCACTGTGTACTGTAATCCCCTATATTACCTGTCTGATACCCACTGACAGTGCAATGTGTACTGTAATCATCTATATTACCTCTCTGATACCCACTGACACTGCACTGTAATCACCTATATTATACGTGATACCCACTGACACTGCACTGTGTACTGTAATCACCTATATTACCTGTCTGATACCCAATGACACTGCAATGTGTACTGTAATCACCTATATTACCTGTCTGATACCCACTGACACTGCACTGTAATCACCTATATTACCTCTCTGATACCCACTGACACTGCAATGTGTACTGTAATCACCTATATTACCTGATACCCACTGACACTGCACTGTGTACTGTAATCACCTATATTACCTCTCTGATACTGCACTGTAATCCCCTATATTACCTGTCTTATACCCACTGACACTGCAATGTGTGCTGTAATCACCTATATTACCACACTGATACCCACTGACACGGCAATGTGTACTGTAATCACCTATATTATCTGTCTGATACTGCACTGTGTACTGTAATCCCCTATATTACCTGATACCCACTGACACTGCACTGTGTACTGTAATCCCCTATATTACCTGTCTGATACCCACTGACACTGCAATGTGTACTGTAATCACCTATATTACATCTCTTGATACCCACTGACACTGCAATGTGTACTGTAACCCCATATATTACCTGTCTGATACCCACTGACTCTGCACTGTAATCACCTATATTACATGTGATACCAACTGACACTGCACTGTCTACTGTAATCCCTTATATTACCTGTCTGATACCCACTGACAGTGCAATGTGTACTGTAATCATCTAAATTACCTCTCTGATACCCACTGACACTGCACTGTAATCACCTATATTATATGTGATACCCACTGACACTGCAACCCCCAAATTACCTGTCTGATACCCACTGACACTGCAATGTGTACTGTAATCATCTATATTACCTCTCTGATACCCACTGACACTGCACTGTGTACTGTAATCACCTATATTACCTGTCTGCTACCCACTGACACTGCACTGTAATCACCTATATTACATGTGATACCCACTGACACTGCACTGTGTACTGTAATCCCCTATATTACCTGTCTGATACCCACTGACACGGCAATGTGTACTGTAATCATCTATATTACCTCTCTGATACCCACTGACACTGCACTGTAATCACCTATATTATATGTGATACCCACTGACACTGCAACCCCCAAATTACCTGTCTGATACCCACTGACATTGCAATGTGTACTGTAATCATCTATATTACCTCTCTGATACCCACTGACACTGCACTGTGTACTGTAGTCACCTATATTACCTGCCTGATACTCACTGACACTGCACTGTGTACTGCAATCACCTATATTACCTCTCTGATACCCACTGACACTGCACTGTGTACTGTAATCACCTATATTACCTCTCTGATACCCACTTACACTGCACTGTAATCACCTATATGACATGTGATACCCACTGACACTGCACTGTGTACTGTAATCCCCTATATTACCTGTCTGATACCCACTGACACTGCAATGTGTACTGTAATCACCTATTTTACCTATCTGATACCCACTGACACTGCAATGTGTACTGTAATCACCTATATTACCTCTCTGATACCCACTGAGCCACCTATATTATCTGTCTGATACCCACTGAGCCACCTATATTATCTCTCTGATACCCACTGAGCCACCTGTATTAACTCTCTGATACCCACTGAGCCACCTATATTACCTCTGATACCCACTGAGCCACCTATATTACCTGTCTGATACACACTGAGCCACCTATATTACCTCTGATACCCACTGACACTGCAATATGTACTGTAATCACCTATATTACCTCTCTGATACCCACTGACACTACAATGTGTACTGTAATCATCTATATTACCTGTCTTATACCCACTGACACTGCACTGTGTACTGTAATCACCTATATTTCCTGTTTGATACCCACTGACACTGCAATGTGTACTGTAATCCCCTATATTACCTGTCTGATACCCACTGACACTGCACTGTAATCACCTATATTACCTCTCTGATAACCACTGACACTGCAATGTGTACTGTAATCACCTATATTACCTGATACCCACTGACACTGCACTGTGTACTGTAATCACCTATATTACCTCTCTGATACTGCACTGTAATCCCCTATATTACCTGTCTTATACCAACTGACACTGCAATGTGTACTGTAATCACCTATATTACCTCTCTTGATACCCACTGACACAGCAATGTGTACTGTAATCCCCTATATTACCTGTCTGATACCCACTGACTCTGCACTGTAATCACCTATATTACATGTGATAACAACTGACACTGCACTGTGTACTGTAATCCCCTATATTACCTATCTGATACCCACTGACAGTGCAATGTGTACTGTAATCATCTATATGACCTCTCTGATACCCACTGACACTGCACTGTAATCACCTATATTATATGTGATACCCACTGACACTGCACTGTGTACTGTAATCACCTATATTACCTGTCTGATACCCATTGACACTGCAAAGTGTACTGTAATCACCTATATTACCTGTCTGATACCCACTGACACTGCAATTTGTACTGTAATCCCCTATATTACCTGTCTGATACCCACTGACACTGCACTGTAATCACCTATATTACATGTGATACCCACTGACACTGCACTGTGTACTGTAATCCCCTATATTACCTGTCTGATACCCACTGGCACGGCAATGTGTACTGTAATCATCTATATTACCTCTCTGATACCCACTGACACTGCACTGTAATCACCTATATTATATGTGATACCCACTGACACTGCAACCCCCAAATTACCTGTCTGATACCCACTGACACTGCAATGTGTACTGTAATCATCTATATTACCTCTCTAATACCCACTGACACTGCACTGTGTACTGTAATCACCTATATTACCTGTCTGATACTCACTGACACTGCACTGTGTACTGCAATCACCTATATTACCTCTCTGATACCCACTGACACTGCACTGTGTACTGTAATCACCTATATTACCTCTCTGATACCCACTTACACTGCACTGTAATCACCTATATCACATGTGATACCCACTGACACTGCACTGTGTACTGTAATCCCCTATATTACCTGTCTGATACCCACTGACACTGCAATGTGTACTGTAATCACCTATATTACCTATCTGATACCCACTGACACTGCAATGTGTACTGTAATCACCTATATTACCTCTCTGATACCCACTGAGCCACCTATATTATCTGTCTGATACCCACTGAGCCACCAATATTATCTCTCTGATACCCATTGAGCCACCTATATTACCTCTCTGATACCCACTGAGCCACCTATATTACCTCTGATACCCACTGAGCCACCGATATTACCTGTCTGATACCCACTGAGCCACCTATATTACCTCTGATACCCACTGACACTGCAATATGTACTGTAATCACCTATATTACCTCTCTGATACCCACTGACACTGCAATGTGTAATGTAATCACCTATATTACCTGTCTGATACCCACTGACACTGCACTGTGTACTGTAATCACCTATATTACCTGTCTGATACCCACTGACACTGCAATGTGTACTGTAATCCCCTATATTACCTGTCTGATACCCAATGACACTGCACTGTAATCACCCGTATTACATGTGATACCCACTGACACTACACTGTGTACTGTTATCCCCTATATCACCTGTCTGATACCCACTGACACTGCAATGTGTACTGTAATCATCTATATTACCTCTCTGATACCCACTGACACTGCACTGTAATCACCTATATTACATGTCTGATACCCACTGACACTGCACTGTAATCACCTATGTTATATGTGATACCCACTGACACTGCACTGTAACCCCCAAATTACCTGTCTGATACCCACTGACACTGCAATGTGTACTGTAATCATCTATATTACCTCTCTGATACCCACTGACACTGCACTGTGTACTGTAATCACCTATATTACCTGTCTGATACCCAATGACACTGCAAAGTGTACTGTAATCCCCTATATTACCTGTCTGATACTCACTGACACTGCACTGTGTATTGTAATCACCTATATTACCTCTCTGATACCCACTGACACTGCACTGTGTACTGTAATCCGCTATATTACCTGTCTTATACCCACTGACACTGCAATGTGTACTGTAATCACCTATATTACCTGTCTGATACCCACTGACACTGCAATGTGTGCTGTAATCACCTATATTACCACACTGATACTGCAATGTGTACTGTAATCACCTATATTATCTGTCTGATATTGCACTGTGTACTGTAATCCCCTATATTACCTGATACCCACTGACACTGCACTGTGTACTGTAATCCCCTATATTACCTGTATGATACCCACTGACACTGCAATGTGTACTGTAATCACCTATATTACCTCTCTTGATACCCACTGACACTGCAATGTGTACTGTAATCCCCTATATTACCTGTCTGATACCCACTGACACTGCACTGTAATCACCTATATTATATGTGATACCCACTGACACTGCACTGTGTACTGTAATCACCTATATTACCTGTCTGATACCCAATGACACTGCAAAGTGTACTGTAATCACCTATATTACCTGTCTGATACTCACTGAGACTGCACTGTGTACTGCAATCACCTATATTACCTCTCTGATACCCACTGACACTGCACTGTGTACTGTAATCACCTATATTACCTCTCTGATACCCACTTACACTGCACTGTAATCACCTATATGACATGTGATACCCACTGACACTGCACTGTGTACTGTAATCCCCTATATTACCAGTCTGATACCCACTGACACTGCAATGTGTACTGTAATCACCTATATTACCTATCTGACACCCACTGACACTGCAATGTGTACTGTAATCACCTATATTACCTCTCTGATACCCACTGAGCCACCTATAATACCTCTCTGATACCCACATATTACCTGTCTGATACCCACTGAGCCACCTATATTATCTCTCTGATACCCACCGAGCCACCTATATTACCTGTCTGATACCCACTGAGCCACCTATATTACCTCTGATACCCACTGACACTGCAATATGTAGTGTAGTCACCTATATTACCTCTCTGATACCCACTGACACTGCAATGTGTACTGTAATCACCTATATTACCTCTCTGATACCCACTGACACTGCAATGTGTACTGTAATCACCTATATTACCTCTCTGATACCCACTGACACTGCACTGTGTACTGTAATCACCTATATTACCTGATACCCACTGACACTGCAGTGTGTACTGTAATCACCTATATTACCTCTCTGATACCCACTGACACTGCACTGTGTATTGTAATCCCCTATATTACCTGTCTGATACCCACTGACACTGCACTGTAATCACCTATATTACCTGTCTGATACCCACTGACACTGCAATGTGTACTGTAATCCCCTATATTACCTCTCTGATACCCACTGACACTGCACTGTAATCACCTATATTATATGTGATACCCACTGACACTGCACTGTGTACTGTAATCATCTATATTACCTGTCTGATACCCAATGACACTGCAAAGTGTACTGTAATCACCTATATTACCTGTCTGATACTCACTGAGACTGCACTGTGTACTGCAATCACCTATATTACCTCTCTGATACCCACTGACACTGCACTGTGTACTGTAATCACCTATATTACCTCTCTGATACCCACTTACACTGCACTGTAATCACCTATATGACATGTGATACCCACTGACACTGCACTGTGTACTGTAATCCCCTATATTACCAGTCTGATACCCACTGACACTGCAATGTGTACTGTAATCACCTATATTACCTATCTGACACCCACTGACACTGCAATGTGTACTGTAATCACCTATATTACCTCTCTGATACCCACTGAGCCACCTATAATACCTCTCTGATACCCACATATTACCTGTCTGATACCCACTGAGCCACCTATATTATCTCTCTGATACCCACCGAGCCACCTATATTACCTGTCTGATACCCACTGAGCCACCTATATTACCTCTGATACCCACTGACACTGCAATATGTAGTGTAGTCACCTATATTACCTCTCTGATACCCACTGACACTGCAATGTGTACTGTAATCACCTATATTACCTCTCTGATACCCACTGACACTGCAATGTGTAATGTAATCACCTATATTACCTCTCTGATACCCACTGACACTGCACTGTGTACTGTAATCACCTATATTACCTGATAGCCACTGACACTGCAGTGTGTACTGTAATCACCTATATTACCTCTCTGATACCCACTGACACTGCACTGTGTATTGTAATCCCCTATATTACCTGTCTGATACCCACTGACACTGCACTGTAATCACCTATATTACCTGTCTGATACCCACTGACACTGCAATGTGTACTGTAATCCCCTATATTACCTCTCTGATACCCACTGACACTGCACTGTAATCACCTATATTATATGTGATACCCACTGACACTGCAACCCCCAAATTACCTGTCTGATACCCACTGACACTGCAATGTGTACTGTAATCATCTATATTACCTCTCTGATACCCACTGACACTGCACTGTGTACTGTAATCACCTATATTACCTGTCTGATACCCACTGACACTGCACTGTAATCACCTATATTACATGTGATACCCACTGACACTGCACTGTGTACTGTAATCCCCTATATTACCTGTCTGATACCCACTGACACGGCAATGTGTACTGTAATCATCTATATTACCTCTCTGATTCCCACTGACACTGCACTGTAATCACCTATATTATATGTGATACCCACTGACACTGCAACCCCCAAATAACCTGTCTGATACCCACTGACACTGCAATGTGTACTGTAATCATCTATATTACCTCTCTGATACCCACTGACACTGCACTGTGTACTGTAATCACCTATATTACCTGCCTGATACTCACTGACACTGCACTGTGTACTGCAATCACCTATAATACCTCTCTGATACCCACTGACACTGCACTGTGTACTGTAATCACCTATATTACCTCTCTGATACCCACTTACACTGCACTGTAATCACCTATATGACATGTGATACCCACTGACACTGCACTGTGTACTGTAATCCCCTATATTACCTGTCTGATACCCACTGACACTGCAATGTGTACTGTAATCACCTATATTACCTATCTGATACCCACTGACACTGCAATGTGTACTGTAATCAACTATATTACCTCTCTGATACCCACTGACACTGCACTGTGTACTGTAATCACCTATATTACCTGTTTGATACCCACTGACACTGCAATGTGTACTGTAATCCCCTATATTACCTGTCTGATACCCACTGACACTGCACTGTAATCACCTATATTACCTCTCTGATACCCACTGACACTGCAATGTGTACTGTAATCACCTATATTACCTGATACCCACTGACACTGCACTGTGTACTGTAATCACCTATATTACCTCTCTGATACTGCACTGTAATCCCCTATATTACCTGTCTTATACCCACTGACACTGCAATGTGTACTGTAATCACCTATATTACCTCTCTTGATACCCACTTACACAGCAATGTGTACTGTAATCCCCTATATTACCTGTCTGATACCCAATGACTCTGCACTGTAATCACCTATATTACATGTGATAACAACTGACACTGCACTGTGTACTGTAATCCCCTATATTACCTGTCTGATACCCACTGACAGTGCAATGTGTACTGTAATCATCTATATTACCTCTCTGATACCCACTGACACTGCACTGTAATCACCTATATTATATGTGATACCCACTGACACTGCACTGTGTACTGTAATCACCTATATTACCTGTCTGATACCCAATGACACTGCAAAGTGTACTGTAATCACCTATATTACCTGTCTGATACCCACTGACACTGCAATTTGTACTGTAATCCCCTATATTACCTGTCTGATACCCACTGAAACTGCAGTGTAATCACCTATATTACATGTGATACCCACTGACACTGCACTGTGTACTGTAATCCCCTATATTACCTGTCTGATACCCACTGGCACGGCAATGTGTACTGTAATCATCTATATTACCTCTCTGATACCCACTGACACTGCACTGTAATCACCTATATTATATGTGATACCCACTGACACTGCATTCCCCAAATTACCTGTCTGATACCCACTGACACTGCAATGTGTACTGTAATCATCTATATTACCTCTCTAATACCCACTGACACTGCACTGTGTACTGTAATCACCTATATTACCTGTCTGATACTCACTGACACTGCACTGTGTACTGCAATCACCTATATTACCTCTCTGATACCCACTGACACTGCACTGTGTACTGTAATCACCTATATTACCTCTCTGATACCCACTTACACTGCACTGTAATCACCTATATGACATGTGATACCCACTGACACTGCACTGTGTACTGTAATCCCCTATATTACCTGTCTGATACCCATTGACACTGTAATGTGTACTGTAATCACCTATATTACCTATCTGATACCCACTGACACTGCAATGTGTACTGTAATCACCTATATTACCTCTCTGATACCCACTGAGCCACCTATATTATCTGTCTGATACCCACTGAGCAACCTATATTATCTCTCTGATACCCACTGAGCCACCTATATTACCTCTCTGATACCCACTGAGCCACCTATATTACCTCTGATACCCACTGAGCCACCGATATTACCTGTCTGATACCCACTGATCCACCTATATTACCTCTGATACCCACTGACACTGCAATATGTAGTGTAGTCACCTATATTACCTCTCTGATACCCACTGACACTGCAATGTGTACTGTAATCACCTATATTACCTCTCTGATACCCACTGACACTGCAATGTGTACTGTAATCACCTATATTACCTCTCTGATACCCACTGACACTGCACTGTGTACTGTAATCACCTATATTACCTGATACCCACTGACACTGCAGTGTGTACTGTAATCACCTATATTACCTCTCTGATACCCACTGACACTGCACTGTGTATTGTAATCCCCTATATTACCTGTCTGATACCCACTGACACTGCACTGTAATCACCTATATTACCTGTCTGATACCCACTGACACTGCAATGTGTACTGTAATCCCCTATATTACCTCTCTGATACCCACTGACACTGCACTGTAATCACCTATATTATATGTGATACCCACTGACACTGCACTGTGTACTGTAATCACCTATATTACCTGTCTGATACCCAATGACACTGCAAAGTGTACTGTAATCACCTATATTACCTGTCTGATACTCACTGAGACTGCACTGTGTACTGCAATCACCTATATTACCTCTCTGATACCCACTGACACTGCACTGTGTACTGTAATCACCTATATTACCTCTCTGATACCCACTTACACTGCACTGTAATCACCTATATGACATGTGATACCCACTGACACTGCACTGTGTACTGTAATCCCCTATATTACCAGTCTGATACCCACTGACACTGCAATGTGTACTGTAATCACCTATATTACCTATCTGACACCCACTGACACTGCAATGTGTACTGTAATCACCTATATTACCTCTCTGATACCCACTGAGCCACCTATAATACCTCTCTGATACCCACATATTACCTGTCTGATACCCACTGAGCCACCTATATTATCTCTCTGATACCCACTGAGCCACCTATATTACCTCTCTGATACCCACTGACACTGCACTGTGTACTGTAATCACCTATATTACCTGTCTGATACCCACTGACACTGCACTGTAATCACCTATATTACATGTGATACCCACTGACACTGCACTGTGTACTGTAATCCCCTATATTACCTGTCTGATACCCACTGACACGGCAATGTGTACTGTAATCATCTATATTACCTCTCTGATTCCCACTGACACTGCACTGTAATCACCTATATTATATGTGATACCCACTGACACTGCAACCCCCAAATAACCTGTCTGATACCCACTGACACTGCAATGTGTACTGTAATCATCTATATTACCTCTCTGATACCCACTGACACTGCACTGTGTACTGTAATCACCTATATTACCTGCCTGATACTCACTGACACTGCACTGTGTACTGCAATCACCTATAATACCTCTCTGATACCCACTGACACTGCACTGTGTACTGTAATCACCTATATTACCTCTCTGATACCCACTTACACTGCACTGTAATCACCTATATGACATGTGATACCCACTGACACTGCACTGTGTACTGTAATCCCCTATATTACCTGTCTGATACCCACTGACACTGCAATGTGTACTGTAATCACCTATATTACCTATCTGATACCCACTGACACTGCAATGTGTACTGTAATCAACTATATTACCTCTCTGATACCCACTGACACTGCACTGTGTACTGTAATCACCTATATTACCTGTTTGATACCCACTGACACTGCAATGTGTACTGTAATCCCCTATATTACCTGTCTGATACCCACTGACACTGCACTGTAATCACCTATATTACCTCTCTGATACCCACTGACACTGCAATGTGTACTGTAATCACCTATATTACCTGATACCCACTGACACTGCACTGTGTACTGTAATCACCTATATTACCTCTCTGATACTGCACTGTAATCCCCTATATTACCTGTCTTATACCCACTGACACTGCAATGTGTACTGTAATCACCTATATTACCTCTCTTGATACCCACTTACACAGCAATGTGTACTGTAATCCCCTATATTACCTGTCTGATACCCAATGACTCTGCACTGTAATCACCTATATTACATGTGATAACAACTGACACTGCACTGTGTACTGTAATCCCCTATATTACCTGTCTGATACCCACTGACAGTGCAATGTGTACTGTAATCATCTATATTACCTCTCTGATACCCACTGACACTGCACTGTAATCACCTATATTATATGTGATACCCACTGACACTGCACTGTGTACTGTAATCACCTATATTACCTGTCTGATACCCAATGACACTGCAAAGTGTACTGTAATCACCTATATTACCTGTCTGATACCCACTGACACTGCAATTTGTACTGTAATCCCCTATATTACCTGTCTGATACCCACTGAAACTGCAGTGTAATCACCTATATTACATGTGATACCCACTGACACTGCACTGTGTACTGTAATCCCCTATATTACCTGTCTGATACCCACTGGCACGGCAATGTGTACTGTAATCATCTATATTACCTCTCTGATACCCACTGACACTGCACTGTAATCACCTATATTATATGTGATACCCACTGACACTGCATTCCCCAAATTACCTGTCTGATACCCACTGACACTGCAATGTGTACTGTAATCATCTATATTACCTCTCTAATACCCACTGACACTGCACTGTGTACTGTAATCACCTATATTACCTGTCTGATACTCACTGACACTGCACTGTGTACTGCAATCACCTATATTACCTCTCTGATACCCACTGACACTGCACTGTGTACTGTAATCACCTATATTACCTCTCTGATACCCACTTACACTGCACTGTAATCACCTATATGACATGTGATACCCACTGACACTGCACTGTGTACTGTAATCCCCTATATTACCTGTCTGATACCCATTGACACTGTAATGTGTACTGTAATCACCTATATTACCTATCTGATACCCACTGACACTGCAATGTGTACTGTAATCACCTATATTACCTCTCTGATACCCACTGAGCCACCTATATTATCTGTCTGATACCCACTGAGCAACCTATATTATCTCTCTGATACCCACTGAGCCACCTATATTACCTCTCTGATACCCACTGAGCCACCTATATTACCTCTGATACCCACTGAGCCACCGATATTACCTGTCTGATACCCACTGATCCACCTATATTACCTCTGATACCCACTGACACTGCAATATGTAGTGTAGTCACCTATATTACCTCTCTGATACCCACTGACACTGCAATGTGTACTGTAATCACCTATATTACCTCTCTGATACCCACTGACACTGCAATGTGTACTGTAATCACCTATATTACCTCTCTGATACCCACTGACACTGCACTGTGTACTGTAATCACCTATATTACCTGATACCCACTGACACTGCAGTGTGTACTGTAATCACCTATATTACCTCTCTGATACCCACTGACACTGCACTGTGTATTGTAATCCCCTATATTACCTGTCTGATACCCACTGACACTGCACTGTAATCACCTATATTACCTGTCTGATACCCACTGACACTGCAATGTGTACTGTAATCCCCTATATTACCTCTCTGATACCCACTGACACTGCACTGTAATCACCTATATTATATGTGATACCCACTGACACTGCACTGTGTACTGTAATCACCTATATTACCTGTCTGATACCCAATGACACTGCAAAGTGTACTGTAATCACCTATATTACCTGTCTGATACTCACTGAGACTGCACTGTGTACTGCAATCACCTATATTACCTCTCTGATACCCACTGACACTGCACTGTGTACTGTAATCACCTATATTACCTCTCTGATACCCACTTACACTGCACTGTAATCACCTATATGACATGTGATACCCACTGACACTGCACTGTGTACTGTAATCCCCTATATTACCAGTCTGATACCCACTGACACTGCAATGTGTACTGTAATCACCTATATTACCTATCTGACACCCACTGACACTGCAATGTGTACTGTAATCACCTATATTACCTCTCTGATACCCACTGAGCCACCTATAATACCTCTCTGATACCCACATATTACCTGTCTGATACCCACTGAGCCACCTATATTATCTCTCTGATACCCACCGAGCCACCTATATTACCTGTCTGATACCCACTGAGCCACCTATATTACCTCTGATACCCACTGACACTGCAATATGTAGTGTAGTCACCTATATTACCTCTCTGATACCCACTGACACTGCAATGTGTACTGTAATCACCTATATTACCTCTCTGATACCCACTGACACTGCAATGTGTACTGTAATCACCTATATTACCTCTCTGATACCCACTGACACTGCACTGTGTACTGTAATCACCTATATTACCTGATACCCACTGACACTGCAGTGTGTACTGTAATCACCTATATTACCTCTCTGATACCCACTGACACTGCACTGTGTATTGTAATCCCCTATATTACCTGTCTGATACCCACTGACACTGCATTGTAATCACCTATATTACCTGTCTGATACCCACTGACACTGCAATGTGTACTGTAATCCCCTATATTACCTCTCTGATACCCACTGACACTGCACTGTAATCACCTATATTATATGTGATACCCACTGACACTGCACTGTGTACTGTAATCACCTATATTACCTGTCTGATACCCAATGACACTGCAAAGTGTACTGTAATCACCTATATTACCTGTCTGATACTCACTGAGACTGCACTGTGTACTGCAATCACCTATATTACCTCTCTGATACCCACTGACACTGCACTGTGTACTGTAATCACCTATATTACCTCTCTGATACCCACTTACACTGCACTGTAATCACCTATATGACATGTGATACCCACTGACACTGCACTGTGTACTGTAATCCCCTATATTACCAGTCTGATACCCACTGACACTGCAATGTGTACTGTAATCACCTATATTACCTATCTGACACCCACTGACACTGCAATGTGTACTGTAATCACCTATATTACCTCTCTGATACCCACTGAGCCACCTATAATACCTCTCTGATACCCATATATTACCTGTCTGATACCCACTGAGCCACCTATATTATCTCTCTGATACCCACCGAGCCACCTATATTACCTGTCTGATACCCACTGAGCCACCTATATTACCTCTGATACCCACTGACACTGCAATATGTAGTGTAGTCACCTATATTACCTCTCTGATACCCACTGACACTGCAATGTGTACTGTAATCACCTATATTACCTCTCTGATACCCACTGACACTGCAATGTGTACTGTAATCACCTATATTACCTCTCTGATACCCACTGACACTGCACTGTGTACTGTAATCACCTATATTACCTGATACCCACTGACACTGCAGTGTGTACTGTAATCACCTATATTACCTCTCTGATACCCACTGACACTGCACTTTGTATTGTAATCCCCTATATTACCTGTCTGATACCCACTGACACTGCACTGTAATCACCTATATTACCTGTCTGATACCCACTGACACTGCAATGTGTACTGTAATCCCCTATATTACCTCTCTGATACCCACTGACACTGCACTGTAATCACCTATATTATATGTGATACCCACTGACACTGCAACCCCCAAATTACCTGCCTGATACCCACTGACACTGCAATGTGTACTGTAATCATCTATATTGCCTCTCTGATACCCACTGACACTGCACTGTGTACTGTAATCACCTATATTACCTGTCTGATACCCACTGACACTGCACTGTAATCACCTATATTACATGTGATACCCACTGACACTGCACTGTGTACTGTAATCCCCTATATTACCTGTCTGATACCCACTGACACGGCAATGTGTACTGTAATCATCTATATTACCTCTCTGATTCCCACTGACACTGCACTGTAATCACCTATATTATATGTGATACCCACTGACACTGCAACCCCCAAATAACCTGTCTGATACCCACTGACACTGCAATGTGTACTGTAATCATCTATATTACCTCTCTGATACCCACTGACACTGCACTGTGTACTGTAATCACCTATATTACCTGCCTGATACTCACTGACACTGCACTGTGTACTGCAATCACCTATAATACCTCTCTGATACCCACTGACACTGCACTGTGTACTGTAATCACCTATATTACCTCTCTGATACCCACTTACACTGCACTGTAATCACCTATATGACATGTGATACCCACTGACACTGCACTGTGTACTGTAATCCCCTATATTACCTGTCTGATACCCACTGACACTGCAATGTGTACTGTAATCACCTATATTACCTATCTGATACCCACTGACACTGCAATGTGTACTGTAATCACCTATATTACCTCTCTGATACCCACTGACACTGCACTGTGTACTGTAATCACCTATATTACCTGTTTGATACCCACTGACACTGCAATGTGTACTGTAATCCCCTATATTACCTGTCTGATACCCACTGACGCTGCACTGTAATCACCTATATTACCTCTCTGATACCCACTGACACTGCAATGTGAACTGTAATCACCTATATTACCTGATACCCACTGACACTGCACTGTGTACTGTAATCACCTATATTACCTCTCTGATACTGCACTGTAATCCCCTATATTACCTGTCTTATACCCACTGACACTGCAATGTGTACTGTAATCACCTATATTACCTCTCTTGATACCCACTTACACAGCAATGTGTACTGTAATCCCCTATATTACCTGTCTGATACCCACTGACTCTGCACTGTAATCACCTATATTACATGTGATAACAACTGACACTGCACTGTGTACTGTAATCCCCTATATTACCTGTCTGATACCCACTGACAGTGCAATGTGTACTGTATTCATCTATATTACCTCTCTGATACCCACTGACACTGCACTGTAATCACCTATATTATATGTGATACCCACTGACACTGCACTGTGTACTGTAATCACCTATATTACCTGTCTGATACCCAATGACACTGCAAAGTGTACTGTAATCACCTATATTACCTGTCTGATACCCACTGACACTGCAATTTGTACTGTAATCCCCTATATTACCTGTCTGATACCCACTGAAACTGCACTGTAATCACCTATATTACATGTGATACCCACTGACACTGCACTGTTTACTGTAATCCCCTATATTACCTGTCTGATACCCACTGGCACGGCAATGTGTACTGTAATCATCTATATTACCTCTCGGATACCCACTGACACTGCACTGTAATCACCTATATTATATGTGATACCCACTGACACTGCATCCCCCAAATTACCTGTCTGATACCCACTGACACTGCAATGTGTACTGTAATCATCTATATTACCTCTCTAATACCCACTGACACTGCACTGTGTACTGTAATCACCTATATTACCTGTCTGATACTCACTGACACTGCACTGTGTACTGCAATCACCTATATTACCTCTCTGATACCCACTGACACTGCACTGTGTACTGTAATCACCTATATTACCTCTCTGATACCCACTTACACTGCACTGTAATCACCTATATGACATGTGATACCCACTGACACTGCACTGTGTACTGTAATCCCCTATATTACCTGTCTGATACCCACTGACACTGTAATGTGTACTGTAATCACCTATATTACCTATCTGATACCCACTGACACTGCAATGTGTACTGTAATCACCTATATTACCTCTCTGATACCCACTGAGCCACCTATATTATCTGTCTGATACCCACTGAGCAACCTATATTATCTCTCTGATACCCACTGAGCCACCTATATTACCTCTCTGATACCCACTGAGCCACCTATATTACCTCTGATACCCACTGAGCCACCGATATTACCTGTCTGATACCCACTGAGCCACCTATATTACCTCTGATACCCACTGACACTGCAATATGTACTGTAATCACCTATATTACCTCTCTGATACCCACTGACACTGCAATGTGTACTGTAATCACCTATATTACCTGTCTGATACCCACTGACACTGCACTGTGTACTGTAATCACCTATATTACATGTCTGATACCCACTGACACTGCAATGTGTACTGTAATCCCCTATATTACCTGTCTGATACCCACTGACACTGCACTGTAATCACCCGTATTACATGTGATACCCACTGACACTACACTGTGTACTGTTATCCCCTATATCACCTGTCTGATACCCACTGACACTGCATTGTGTACTGTAATCATCTATATTACCTCTCTGATACCCACTGACACTGCACTGTAATCACCTATATTACATGTCTGATACCCACTGACACTGCACTGTAATCACCTATGTTATATGTGATACCCACTGACACTGCACTGTAACCCCCAAATTACCTGTCTAATACCCACTGACACTGCAATGTGTACTGTAATCATCTATATTACCTCTCTGATACCCACTGACACTGCACTGTGTACTGTAATCACCTATATTACCTGTCTGATACCCAATGACACTGCAAAGTGTACTGTAATCCCCTATATTACCTGTCTGATACTCACTGACACTGCACTGTGTATTGTAATCACCTATATTACCTCTCTGATACCCACTGACACTGCACTGTGTACTGTAATCCGCTATATTACCTGTCTTATACCCACTGACACTGCAATGTGTACTGTAATCACCTATATTACCTGTCTGATACCCACTGACACTGCAATGTGTGCTGTAATCACCTATATTACCACACTGATACTGCAATGTGTACTGTAATCACCTATATTATCTGTCTGATACTGCACTGTGTACTGTAATCCCCTATATTACCTGATACCCACTGACACTGCACTGTGTACTGTAATCCCCTATATTACCTGTCTGATACCCACTGACACTGCAATGTGTACTGTAATCACCTATATTACCTCTCTTGATACCCACTGACACTGCAATGTGTACTGTAATCCCCTATATTACCTGTCTGATACCCACTGACACTGCACTGTAATCACCTATATTACATGTGATGCCAACTGACACTGCACTGTGTACTGTAATCCCCTATATTACCTGTCTGATACCCACTGACACTGCACTGTAATCACCTATATTATATGTGATACCCACTGACACTGCACTGTGTACTGTAATCACCTATATTACCTGTCTGATACCCAATGACACTGCAAAGTGTACTGTAATCACCTATATTACCTGTCTGATACTCACTGAGACTGCACTGTGTACTGCAATCACCTATATTACCTCTCTGACACCCACTGACACTGCAATGTGTACTGTAATCACCTATATTACCTCTCTGATACCCACTGAGCCACCTATAATACCTCTCTGATACCCACATATTACCTGTCTGATACCCACTGAGCCACCTATATTATCTCTCTGATACCCACCGAGCCACCTATATTACCTGTCTGATACCCACTGAGCCACCTATATTACCTCTGATACCCACTGACACTGCAATATGTACTGTAGTCACCTATATTACCTCTCTGATACCCACTGACACTGCAATGTGTACTGTAATCACCTATATTACCTCTCTGATACCCACTGACACTGGAATGTGTACTGTAATCACCTATATTACCTCTCTGATACCCACTGACACTGCACTGTGTACTGTAATCACCTATATTACCTGATACCCACTGACACTGCACTGTGTATTGTAATCCCCTATATTACCTGTCTGATACCCACTGACACTGCACTGTAATCACCTATATTACCTGTCTGATACCCACTGACACTGCAATGTGTACTGTAATCCCCTATATTACCTCTCTGATACCCACTGACACTGCACTGTAATCACCTATATTATATGTGATACCCACTGACACTGCAACCCCCAAATTACCTGTCTGATACCCACTGACACTGCAATGTGTACTGTAATCATCTATATTACCTCTCTGATACCCACTGACACTGCACTGTGTACTGTAATCACCTATATTACCTGTCTGATACCCACTGACACTGCACTGTAATCACCTATATTACATGTGATACCCACTGACACTGCACTGTGTACTGTAATCCCCTATATTACCTGTCTGATACCCACTGACACGGCAATGTGTACTGTAATCATCAATATTACCTCTCTGATTCCCACTGACACTGCACTGTAATCACCTATATTATATGTGATACCCACTGACACTGCTACCCCCAAATTACCTGTCTGATACCCACTGACACTGCAATGTGTACTGTAATCATCTATATTACCTCTCTGATACCCACTGACACTGCACTGTGTACTGTAATCACCTATATTACCTGCCTGATACTCACTGACACTGCACTGTGTACTGCAATCACCTATAATACCTCTCTGATACCCACTGACACTGCACTGTGTACTGTAATCACCTATATTACCTCTCTGATACCCACTTACACTGCACTGTAATCACCTATATGACATGTGATATCCACTGACACTGCACTGTGTACTGTAATCCCCTATATTACCTGTCTGATACCCACTGACACTGCAATGTGTACTGTAATCACCTATATTACCTATCTGATACCCACTGACATTGCAATGTGTACTGTAATCACCTATATTACCTCTCTGATACCCACTGAGCCACCTATATTATCTGTCTGATACCCACTGAGCCACCTATATTATCTCTCTGATACCCACTGAGCCACCTATATTAACTCTCTGATACCCACTGAGCCACCTATATTACCTCTGATACCCACTGAGCCACCTATATTACCTGTCTGATACACACTGAGCCACCTATATTACCTCTGATACCCACTGACACTGCAATATGTACCGTAATCACCTATATTACCTCTCTGATACCCACTGACACTGCAATGTGTACTGTAATCACCTATATTACCTGTCTGATACCCACTGACACTGCACTGTGTACTGTAATCACCTATATTACCTGTTTGATACCCACTGACACTGCAATGTGTACTGTAATCCCCTATATTACCTGTCTGATACCCACTGACACTGCACTGTAATCACCTATATTACCTCTCTGATACCCACTGACACTGCAATGTGTACTGTAATCACCTATATTACCTGATACCCACTGACACTGCACTGTGTACTGTAATCACCTATATTACCTCTCTGATACTGCACTGTAATCCCCTATATTACCTGTCTTATACCCACTGACACTGCAATGTGTACTGTAATCACCTATATTACCTCTCTTGATACCCAATTACACAGCAATGTGTACTGTAATCCCCTATATTACCTGTCTGATACCCACTGACTCTGCACTGTAATCACCTATATTACATGTGATAACAACTGACACTGCACTGTGTACTGTAATCCCCTATATTACCTGTCTGATACCCACTGACAGTGCAATGTGTACTGTAATCATCTATATTACCTCTCTGATACCCACTGACACTGCACTGTAATCACCTATATTATATGTGATACCCACTGACACTGCACTGTGTACTGTAATCCCCTATATTACCTGTCTGATACCCACTGGCACGGCAATGTGTACTGTAATCATCTATATTACCTCTCTGATACCCACTGACACTGCACTGTAATCATCTATATTACCTCTCTAATACCCACTGACACTGCACTGTGTACTGTAATCACCTATATTACCTGTCTGATACTCACTGACACTGCACTGTGGACTGCAATCACCTATATTACCTCTCTGATACCCACTGACACTGCACTCTGTACTGTAATCACCTATATTACCTCTCTGATACCCACTTACACTGCACTGTAATCACCTATATGACATGTGATACCCACTGACACTGCACTGTGTACTGTAATTCCCTATATTACCTGTCTGATACCCACTGACACTGCAATGTGTACTGTAATCACCTATATTACCTATCTGATACCCACTGACACTGCAATTTGTACTGTAATCACCAATATTACCTCTCTGATACCCACTGAGCCACCTATATTATCTGTCTGATACCCACTGAGCCACCTATATTATCTCTCTGATACCCACTGAGCCACCTACATTACCTCTCTGATACCCACTGAGCCACCTATATTACCTCTGATACCCACTGAGCCACCGATATTACCTGTCTGATACCCACTGAGCCACCTATATTACCTCTGATACCCACTGACACTGCAATATGTACTGTAATCACCTATATTACATCTCTGATACCCACTGACACTGCAATGTGTACTGTAATCACCTATATTACCTGTCTGATACCCACTGACACTGCACTATGTACTGTAATCACCTATATTACCTGTCTGATACCCACTGACACTGCAATGTGTACTGTAATCCCCTATATTACCTGTCTGATACCCACTGACACTGCACTGTAATCACCCGTATTACATGTCTGATACCCACTGACACTGCACTGTAATCACCTATGTTATATGTGATACCCACTGACACTGCACTGTAACCCCCAAATTACCTGTCTGATACCCACTGACACTGCAATGTGTACTGTAATCATCTATATTACCTCTCTGATACCCACTGACACTGCACTTTGTACTGTAATCACCTATATTACCTGTCTGATACCCAATGACACTGCAAAGTGTACTGTAATCCCCTATATTACCTGTCTGATACTCACTGACACTGCATTGTGTATTGTAATCACCTATATTACCTCTCTGATACCCACTGACACTGCACTGTGTACTGTAATCCGCTATATTACCTGTCTTATACCCACTGACACTGCAATGTGTACTGTAATCACCTATATTACCTGTCTGATACCCACTGACACTGCAATGTGTGCTGTAATCACCTATATTACCACACTGATACTGCAATGTTTACTGTAATCACCTATATTATCTGTCTGATACTGCACTGTGTACTGTAATCCCCTATATTACCTGATACCCACTGACACTGCACTGTGTACTGTTAGCCCCTATATTACCTGTCTGATACCCACTGACACTGCAATGTGTACTGTAATCACCTATATTACCTCTCTTGATACCCACTGACACTGCAATGTGTACTGTAATCCCCTATATTACCTGTCTGATACCCACTGACACTGCACTGTAATCACCTATATTACATGTGATGCCAACTGACACTGCACTGTGTACTGTAATCCCCTATATTACCTGTCTGATACCCTCTGACACTGCACTGTAATCACCTATATTATATGTGATACCCACTGACACTGCACTGTGTATTGTAATCACCTATATTACCTGTCTGATACCCAATGACACTGCAAAGTGTACTGTAATCACCTATATTACCTGTCTGATACTCACTGACACTGCACTGTGTACTGCAATCACCTATATTACCTCTCTGATACCCACTGACACTGCACTGTGTACTGTAATCACCTATATTACCTCTCTGATACCCACTTACACTGCACTGTAATCACCTATATAACATGTGATACCCACTGACACTGCACTGTGTACTGTAATCCCCTATATTACCGGTCTGATACCCACTGACACTGCAATGTGTACTGTAATCACCTATATTACCTATCTGACACCCACTGACACTGCAATGTGTACTGTAATCACCTATATTACCTCTCTGATACCCACTGAGCCACCTATAATACCTCTCTGATACCCACATATTACCTGTATGATACCCACTGAGCCACCTATATTATCTCTCTGATACCCACTGAGCCACCTATATTACCTGTCTGATACCCACTGAGCCACCTATATTTCCTCTGATACCCACTGACACTGCAATATGTACTGTAGTCACCTATATTACCTCTCTGATACCCACTGACACTGCAATGTGTATTGTAATCACCTATATTACCTCTCTGATACCCACTGACACTGCAATGTGTACTGTAATCACCTATATTACCTCTCTGATACACACTGACACTGCACTGTGTACTGTAATCACCTATATTACCTGATACCCACTGACACTGCAGTGTGTACTGTAATCACCTATATTACCTCTCTGATACCCACTGACACTGCACTGTGTATTGTAATCCCCTATATTACCTGTCTGATACCCACTGACACTGCACTGTAATCACCTATATTACCTGTCTGATACCCACTGACACTGCAATGTGTACTGTAATCCCCTATATTACCTGTCTGATACCCACTGACACTGCACTGTAATCACCGGTATTACATGTGATACCCACTGACACTACACTGTGTACTGTAATCCCCTATATCACCTGTCTGATACCCACTGACACTGCAATGTGTACTGTAATCATCTATATTACCTCTCTGATACCCACTGACACTGCACTGTAATCACCTATATTACATGTCTGATACCCACTGACACTGCACTGTAATCACCTATGTTATATGTGATACCCACTGACACTGCACTGTAACCCCCAAATTACCTGTCTGATACCCACTGACACTGCAATGTGTACTGTAATCATCTATATTACCTCTCTGATACCCACTGACACTGCACTGTGTACTGTAATCACCTATATTACCTGTCTGATACCCAATGACACTGCAAAGTGTACTGTAATCCCCTATATTACCTGTCTGATACTCACTGACACTGCACTGTGTATTGTAATCACCTATATTACCTCTCTGATACCCACTGACACTGCACTGTGTACTGTAATCCGCTATATTACCTGTCTTATACCCACTGACACTGCAATGTGTACTGTAATCACCTATATTACCTGTCTGATACCCACTGACACTGCAATGTGTGCTGTAATCACCTATATTACCACACTGATACTGCAATGTGTACTGTAATCACCTATATTATCTGTCTGATACTGCACTGTGTACTGTAATCCCCTATATTACCTGATACCCACTGACACTGCACTGTGTACTGTAATCCCCTATATTACCTGTCTGATACCCACTGACACTGCAATGTGTACTGTAATCACCTATATTACCTCTCTTGATACCCACTGACACTGCAATGTGTACTGTAATCCCCTATATTACCTGTCTGATACCCACTGACACTGCACTGTAATCACCTATATTACATGTGATGCCAACTGACACTG
Organism: Taudactylus pleione; assembly: GCA_031769625.1. Taxonomy (NCBI): domain Eukaryota; kingdom Metazoa; phylum Chordata; class Amphibia; order Anura; family Myobatrachidae; genus Taudactylus; species Taudactylus pleione. The sequence continues at coordinate 711,927 of JAUIMM010000256.1, read as the reverse complement.
CACTGTGTACTGTAATCCCCTATATTACCTGTCTGATACCCACTGACACTGCACTGTAATCACCTATATTACCTGTCTGATACCCACTGACACTGCAATGTGTACTGTAATCCTCTATATTACCTGTCTGATACCCACTGACACTGCACTGTAATCACCCGTATTACATGTGATACCCACTGACACTACACTGTGTACTGTAATCCCCTATATCACCTGTCTGATACCCACTGACACTGCAATGTGTACTGTAATCATCTATATTACCTCTCTGATACCCACTGACACTGCACTGTAATCACCTATATTACATGTCTGATACCCACTGACACTGCACTGTAATCACCTATGTTATATGTGATACCCACTGACACTGCACTGTAACCCCCAAATTACCTGTCTGATACCCACTGACACTGCAATGTGTACTGTAATCATCTATATTACCTCTCTGATACCCACTGACACTGCACTGTGTACTGTAATCACCTATATTACCTGTCTGATACCCAATGACACTGCAAAGTGTACTGTAATCCCCTATATTACCTGTCTGATACTCACTGACACTGCACTGTGTATTGTAATCACCTATATTACCTCTCTGATACCCACTGACACTGCAATGTGTACTGTAATCATCTATATTACCTCTCTGATACCCACTGACACTGCAATGTGTACTGTAATCACCTATATTACCTGTCTGATACCCACTGACACTGCAATGTGTGCTGTAATCACCTATATTACCACACTGATACTGCAATGTGTACTGTAATCACCTATATTATCTGTCTGATACTGCACTGAGTACTGTAATCCCCTATATTACCTGATACCCACTGACACTGCACTGTGTACTGTAATCCCCTATATTACCTGTCTGATACCCACTGACACTGCAATGTGTACTGTAATCACCTATATTACCTCTCTTGATACCCACTGACACTGCAATGTGTACTGTAATCCCCTATATTACCTGTCTTATACCCACTGACACTGCACTGTAATTACCTATATTACATGTGATGCCAACTGACACTGCACTGTGTACTGTAATCCCCTATATTACCTGTCTGATACCCACTGACACTGCACTGTAATCACCTATATTATATGTGATACCCACTGACACTGCACTGTGTACTGTAATCACCTATATTACCTGTCTGATACCCAATGACACTGCACTGTGTACTGCAATCACCTATATTACCTCTCTGATACCCACTGACACTGCACTGTCTACTGTAATCACCTATATTACCTCTCTGATACCCACTTACACTGCACTGTAATCACCTATATGACATGTGATACCCACTGACACTGCAATGTGTACTGTAATCACCTATATTACCTATCTGACACCCACTGACACTGCAATGTGTACTGTAATCACCTATATTACCTCTCTGATACCCACTGAGCCACCTATAATACCTCTCTGATACCCACATATTACCTGTCTGATACCCACTGAGCCACCTATATTATCTCTCTGATACCCACTGAGCCACCTATATTACCTGTCTGATACCCACTGAGCCACCTATATTACCTCTGATACCCACTGACACTGCAATATGTACTGTAGTCACCTATATTACCTCTCTGATACCCACTGACACTGCAATGTGTACTGTAATCACCTATATTACCTCTCTGATACCCACTGACACTGCACTGTGTATTGTAATCCCCTATATTACCTGTCTGATACCCACTGACACTGCACTGTAATCATCTATATTATATGCGATACCCACTGACACTGCAACCCCCAAATTACCTGTCTGATACCCACTGACACTGCAATATGTACTGTAGTCACCTATATTACCTCTCTGATACCCATTGACACTGCAGTGTGTACTGTAATCACCTATATTACCTCTCTGATACCCACTGACACTGCACTGTGTATTGTAATCCCCTATATTACCTGTCTGATACCCACTGACACTGCACTGTAATCACCTATATTATATGCGATACCCACTGACACTGCAACCCCCAAATTACCTGTCTGATACCCACTGACACTGCAATGTGTACTGTAATCATCTATATTACCTCTCTGATACCCACTGACACTGCACTGTGAACTGTAATCACCTATATTACCTGTCTGATACCCACTGACACTGCACTGTAATCACCTATATTACATGTGATACCCACTGACACTGCACTGTGTACTGTAATCCCCTATATTACCTGTCTGATACCCAGTGACACGGCAATGTGTCCTGTAATCATCTATATTACCTCTCTGATTCCCACTGACACTGCACTGTAATCACATATATTATATGTGATACCCACTGACACTGCAACCCCCAAATTACCTGTCTGATACCCACTGACACTGCAATGTGTACTGTAATCATCTATATTACCTCTCTGATACCCACTGACACTGTACTGTGTACTGTAATCACCTATATTACCTGCCTGATACTCCCTGACACTGCACTGTGTACTGCAATCACCTATATTACCTCTCTGATACCCACTGACACTGCACTGTGTACTGTAATCACCTATATTACCTCTCTGATACCCACTTACACTGCACTGTAATCACCTATATGACATGTGATACCCACTGACACTGCACTGTGTACTGTAATCACCTATATTACCTGTCTGATACCCACTGACACTGCAATGTGTACTGTAATCCCCAATATTACCTGTCTGATACCCACTGACACTGCACTGTAATCACCCGTATTACATGTGATACCCACTGACACTACACTGTGTACTGTAATCCCCTATATCACCTGTCTGATACCCACTGACACTGCAATGTGTACTGTAATCATCTATATTACCTCTCTGATACCCACTGACACTGCACTGTAATCACCTATATTACATGTCTGATACCCACTGACACTGCACTGTAATCACCTATGTTATTTGTGATACCCACTGACACTGCACTGTAACCCCCAAATTACCTGTCTGATACCCACTGACACTGCAATGTGTACTGTAATCATCTATATTACCTCTCTGATATCCACTGACACTGCACTGTGTACTGTAATCACCTATATTACCTGTCTGATACCCAATGACACTGCAAAGTGTACTGTAATCCCCTATATTACCTGTCTGATACTCACTGACACTGCACTGTGTATTGTAATCACCTATATTACCTATCTGATACCCACTGACACTGCACTGTGTACTGTAATCCGCTATATTACCTGTCTTATACCCACTGACACTGCAATGTGTACTGTAGTCACCTATATTACCTGTCTGATTCCCACTGACACTGCAATGTGTGCTGTAATCACCTATATTACCACACTGATACTGCAATGTGTACTGTAATCACCTATATTATCTGTCTGATACTGCACTGTGTACTGAAATCCCCTATATTACCTGATACCCACTGACACTGCACTGTAATCACCTATATTACATGTCTGATACCCACTGACACTGCACTGTAATCACCTATATTACATGTGATACCCACTGACACTGCACTGTGTACTGTAATCCCCTATATTACCTGTCTGATACCCACTGACACGGCAATGTGTACTGTAATCATCTATATTACCTCTCTGATTCCCACTGACACTGCACTGTAATCACCTATATTATATGTGACACCCACTGACACTGCAACCCCCAAATTACTTTCTGATTCCCACTGACACTGCAATGTGTGCTGTAATCATCTATATTACCTCTCTGATACCCACTGACACTGCACTGTGTACTGTAATCACCTATATTACCTGCCTGATACTCACTGACACTGCACTGTGTACTGCAATCACCTATATTACCTCTCTGATACCCACTGACACTGCACTGTGTACTGTAATCACCTATATTACCTCTCTGATACCCACTTACACTGCACTGTAATCACCTATATGACATGTGATACCCACTGACACTGCACTGTGTACTGTAATCACCTATATTACCAGTCTGATACCCACTGACACTGCAATGTGTACTGTAATCCCCTATATTACCTGTCTGATACCCACTGACACTGCACTGTAATCACCCGTATTACATGTGATACCCACTGACACTACACTGTGTACTGTAATCCCCTATATCACCTGTCTGATACCCACTGACACTGCAATGTGTACTGTAATCATCTATATTACCTCTCTGATACCCACTGACACTGCACTGTGTACTGTAATCACCTATATTACCTGTCTGATACCCAATGACACTGCAAAGTGTACTGTAATCCCCTATATTACCTGTCTGATAATCACTGACACTCCACTGTGTATTGTAATCACCTATATTACCTCTCTGATACCCACTGACACTGCACTGTGTACTGTAATCCGCTATATTACCTGTCTTATACCCACTGACACTGCAATGTGTACTGTAATCACCTATATTACCACACTGATACTGCAATCTGTACTGTAATCACCTATATTATCTGTCTGATACTGCACTGTGTACTGTAATCCTCTATATTACCTGATACCCACTGACACTGCACTGTGTACTGTAATCCCCTATATTACCTGTCTGATACCCACTGACACTGCAATGTGTACTGTAATCACCTATATTACCTCTCTTGATACCCACTGACACTGCAATGTGTACTGTAATCCCCTATATTACCTGTCTAATACCCACTGACACTGCACTGTAATCACCTATATTACATGTGATACCAACTGACACTGCACTGTGTACTGTAATCCCCTATATTACCTGTCTTATACCCACTGACACTGCACTGTAATCACCTATATTATATGTGATACCCACTGACACTGCACTGTGTACTGTAATCACCTATATTACCTCTCTGATACCCACTTACACTGCACTGTAATCACCTATATGACATGTGATACCCACTGACACTGCACTGTGTACTGTAATCCCCTATATTACCGGTCTGATACCCACTGACACTGCAATGTGTACTGTAATCACCTATATTACCTATCTGACACCCACTGACACTGCAATGTGTACTGTAATCACCTATATTACCTCTCTGATACCCACTGAGCCACCTATAATTCCTCTCTGATACCCACATATTACCTGTCTGATACCCACTGAGCCACCTACATTATCTCTCTGATACCCACTGAGCCACCTATATTACCTGTCTGATACCCACTGAGCCACCTATATTACCTCTGATACCCACTGACACTGCAATATGTACTGTAGTCACCTATATTACCTCTCTGATACCCACTGACACTGCACTTTGTACTGTAATCACCTATATTACCTGATACCCACTGACACTGCAGTATGTACTGTAATCACCTATATTACCTCTCTGATACCCACTGACACTGCACTGTGTATTGTAATCCCCTATATTACCTGTCTGATACCCACTGACACTGCAATGTGTACTGTAATCCCCTATATTACCTATCTGATACCCACTGACACTGCACTGTAATCACCTATATTACATGTTATACCCACTGACACTGCACTGTGTACTGTAATCCCCTATATTACCTCTCTGATACCCACTGACACTGCACTGTGTACTGTAATCACCTATATTACCTGTCTGATACCCACTGACACTGCAAAGTGTACTGTAATCCCCTATATTACCTGTCTGATACCCACTGACACTGCAATGAGTACTGTAATCACCTATATTACCTCTCTGATATTGCACTGTAATCCCCTATATTACCTGTTTTATACCCACTGACACTGCAATGTGTACTGTAATCACGTATATTACCTGTCTGATACCCACTGACACTGCAATGTGTGCTGTAATCACCTATATTACCACACTGATACTGCAATGTGTACTGTAATCACCTATATTATCTGTCAGATACTGCACTGTGTACTGTAATCCCCTATATTACCTGATACCCACTGACACTGCACTGTGTACTGTAATCCCCTATATTACCTGTCTGATACCCACTGACACTGCAATGTGTACTGTAATCACCTATATTCCCTCCCTTGATACCCACTGACACTGCAATGTGTACTGTAATCCCCTATATTACCTGTCTGATACCCACTGACACTGCACTGTAATCACCTATATTACATGTGATACCAACTGACACTGCACTGTGTACTATAATCCCCTATATTACCTGTCTGATACCCACTGACACTGCACTGTAATCACCTATATTATATGTGATACCCACTGACACTGCACTGTGTACTGTAATCACCTATATTACCTGTCTGATACCCAATGACACTGCAAAGTGTACTGTAATCACCTATATTACCTGTCTGATACTCACTGACACTGCACTGTGTACTGCAATCACCTATATTACCTCTCTGATACCCACTGACACTGCACTGTGTACTGTAATCACCTATATTACCTCTCTGATACCCACTTACACTGCACTGTAATCACCTATATGACATGTGATACCCACTGACACTGCACTGTGTACTGTAATCCCCTATATTACCGGTCTGATACCCACTGACACTGCAATGTGTACTGTAATCACCTATATTACCTATCTGACACCCACTGACACTGCAATGTGTACTGTAATCACCTATATTCCCTCTCTAATACCCACTGAGCCACCTATATTACCTCTCTGATACCCACTGAGCCACCTATATTACCTGTCTGATACCCACTGAGCCACCTATATTATCTCTCTGATACCCACTGAGCCACCTATATTACCTGTCTGATACCCACTGAGCCACCTATATTACCTCTGATACCCACTGACACTGCAATATGTACTGTAGTCACCTATATTACCTCTCTGATACCCACTGACACTTCACTGTGTACTGTAATCACCTATATTACCTCTCTGAAACCCACTGACACTGCAATGTGTAATGTAATCACCTATATTACCTCTCTGATACCCACTGACACTGCACTGTGTACTGTAATCACCTATATCACCTGATACCCACTGACAATGCAGTGTGTACTGTAATCACCTATATTACCTGTCTGATACCCACTGACACTGCACTGTGTACTGTAATCACCTATATTACATGTCTGATACCCACTGACACTGCAATGTGTACTGTAATCCCCTATATTACCTGTCTGATACCCACTGACACTGCACTGTAATCACCTATATTACATGTCTGATACCCACTGACACTGCACTGTAATCACCTATGTTATATGTGATCCCACTGACACTGCACTGTAACCCCCAAATTACCTGTCTGATACCCACTGACACTGCAATGTGTACTGTAATCATCTATATTACCTCTCTGATACCCACTGACACTGCACTGTGTACTGTAATCACCTATATTACCTGTCTGATACCCAATGACACTGCAAAGTGTACGGTAATCCCCTATATTACCTGTCTGATACTCACTGACACTGCACTGTGTATTGTAATCACCTATATTACCTCTCTGATACCCACTGACACTGCACTGTGTACTGTAATCCGCTATATTACCTGTCTTATACCCACTGACACTGCAATGTGTACTGTAATCACCTATATTACCTGTCTGATACCCACTGACACTGCAATGTGTGCTGTAACCACCTATATTACCACACTGATACTGCAATGTGTACTGTAATCACCTATATTATCTGTCTGATACTGCACTGTGTACTGTAATCCCCTATCTTACCTGATACCCACTGACACTGCACTGTGTACTGTAATCCCCTATATTACCTGTCTGATACCCACTGACACTGCAATGTGTACTGTAATCACCTATATTACCTCTCTTGATACCCACTGACACTGCAATGTGTACTGTAATCCCCTATATTACCTGTCTGATACCCACTGACACTGCACTGTAATCACCTATATTACATGTGATACCAACTGACACTGCACTGTGTACTGTAATCCCCTATATTACCTGTCTGATACCCACTGACACTGCACCGTAATCACCTATATTATATGTGATACCCACTGACACTGCACTGTGTACTGTAATCACCTATATTACCTGTCTGATACTCACTGACACTGCACTGTGTACTGCAATCACCTATATTACCTCTCTGATACCCACTGACACTGCACTGTGTACTGTAATCACCTATATTACCTCTCTGATACCCACTTACACTGCACTGTAATCACCTATATGACATGTGATACCCAGTGACACTGCAATGTGTACTGTAATCACCTATATTACCTATCTGACACCCACTGACACTGCAATGTGTACTGTAATCACCTATATTACCTCTCTGATACCCACTGAGACACCTATAATACCTCTCTGATACCCACATATTACCTGTCTGATACCCACTGAGCCACCTATATTACCTCTCAGATACCCACTGAGCCACCTATATTACCTGTCTGATACCCACTGAGCCACCTATATTACCTGTCTGATACCCACTGAGCCACCTATATTACCTCTGATACCCACTGACACTGCAATATGTACTGTAGTCACCTATATTACCTCTCTGATACCCACTGACACTGCACTGTGTACTGTAATCACCTATATTACCTCTATGATACCCACTGACACTGCAATGTGTAATGTAATCACCTATATTACCTCTCTGATACCCACTGACACTGCACTGTGTACTGTAATCACCTATATTACCTGATACCCACTGACAATGCAGTGTGTACTGTAATCACCTATATTACCTCTCTGATACCCACTGACACTGCACTGTGTATTGTAATCCCCTTTATTATCTGTCTGATACCCACTGACACTGCACTGTAATCACCTATATTACCTGTCTGATACCCACTGACACTGCAATGTGTACTGTAATCCCCTATATTACTTATCTGATACCCACTGACACTGCACTGTAATCACCTATATTACATGTTATACCCACTGACAATGCACTGTGTACTGTAATCCCCTATATTACCTGTCTGATACCCACTGACACGGCAATGTGTACTGTAATCATCTATATTACCTCTCTGATACCCACTGACACTGCACTGTAATCACCTATATTACCTGTCTGATACCCAATGACAATGCAAAGTGTACTGTAATCACCTACATTACCTGTCTGATACTCACTGACACTGCACTGTGTACTGTAATCACCTATATTACCTCTGATACCCACTTACACTGCACTGTAATCACCTATATGACATGTGATACCCACTGACACTGCACTGTGTACTGTAATCCACTATATTACCTGTCTGATACCCACTGACACTGCAATGTGTACTGTAATCACCTATATTACCTGATACCCACTGACACTGCAATGTGTACTGTAATCACCTATATTACCTATCTGATACCCACTGACACTGCAATGTGTAGTGTAATCACCTATATTACCTCTCTGATACCCACTGAGCCACCTATATTAGCTGTCTGGTACCCACTGAGCCACCTATATTATCTCTGATACCCACTGAGCCACCTATATTACCTCTCTGATACCCACTGAGCCACCTATATTACCTCTGATACCCACTGAGCCACCTATATTACCTGTCTGATACCCACTGAGCCACCTATATTACCTCTGACACCCACTGACACTGCAATATGTACTGTAATCACCTATATTTCCTCTCTGATACCCACTGACACTGCAATGTGTACTGTAATCACCTATATTACCTGTCTGATACCCACTGACACTGCACTGTGTACTGTAATCACCTATATTACATGTCTGATACCCACTGACACTGCAATGTGTACTGTAATCCCCTATATTACCTGTCTGATACCCACTGACACTGCACTGTAATCACCAGTATTACATGTGATACCCACTGACACTGCACTGTGTACTGTAATCCCCTATATCACCTGTCTGATACCCACTGACACTGCAATGTGTACTGTAATCATCTATATTACCTCTCTGATACCCACTGACACTGCACTGTAATCACCTATATTACCTGTCTGATACCCAATGACAATGCAAAGTGTACTGTAATCACCTACATTACCTGTCTGATACTATCTGACACTGCACTGTGTACTGTAATCACCTATATTACCTCTGATACCCACTTACACTGCACTGTAATCACCTATATGACATGTGATACCCACTGACACTGCACTGTGTACTGTAATCACCTATATTACCTGTCTGATACCCACTGACACTGCAAAGTGTACTGTAATCCCCTATATTACCTGTCTGATACCCACTGACACTGCAATGAGTACTGTAATCACCTATATTACCTCTCTGATATTGCACTGTAATCCCCTATATTACCTGTTTTATACCCACTGACACTGCAATGTGTACTGTAATCACGTATATTACCTGTCTGATACCCACTGACACTGCAATGTGTGCTGTAATCACCTATATTACCACACTGATACTGCAATGTGTACTGTAATCACCTATATTATCTGTCAGATACTGCACTGTGTACTGTAATCCCCTATATTACCTGATACCCACTGACACTGCACTGTGTACTGTAATCCCCTATATTACCTGTCTGATACCCACTGACACTGCAATGTGTACTGTAATCACCTATATTCCCTCCCTTGATACCCACTGACACTGCAATGTGTACTGTAATCCCCTATATTACCTGTCTGATACCCACTGACACTGCACTGTAATCACCTATATTACATGTGATACCAACTGACACTGCACTGTGTACTATAATCCCCTATATTACCTGTCTGATACCCACTGACACTGCACTGTAATCACCTATATTATATGTGATACCCACTGACACTGCACTGTGTACTGTAATCACCTATATTACCTGTCTGATACCCAATGACACTGCAAAGTGTACTGTAATCCCCTATATTACCGGTCTGATACCCACTGACACTGCAATGTGTACTGTAATCACCTATATTACCTATCTGACACCCACTGACACTGCAATGTGTACTGTAATCACCTATATTCCCTCTCTAATACCCACTGAGCCACCTATATTACCTCTCTGATACCCACTGAGCCACCTATATTACCTGTCTGATACCCACTGAGCCACCTATATTATCTCTCTGATACCCACTGAGCCACCTATATTACCTGTCTGATACCCACTGAGCCACCTATATTACCTCTTATACCCACTGACACTGCAATATGTACTGTAGTCACCTATATTACCTCTCTGATACCCACTGACACTTCACTGTGTACTGTAATCACCTATATTACCTCTCTGAAACCCACTGACACTGCAATGTGTAATGTAATCACCTATATTACCTCTCTGATACCCACTGACACTGCACTGTGTACTGTAATCACCTATATCACCTGATACCCACTGACAATGCAGTGTGTACTGTAATCACCTATATTACCTGTCTGATACCCACTGACACTGCACTGTGTACTGTAATCACCTATATTACATGTCTGATACCCACTGACACTGCAATGTGTACTGTAATCCCCTATATTACCTGTCTGATACCCACTGACACTGCACTGTAATCACCTATATTACATGTCTGATACCCACTGACACTGCACTGTAATCACCTATGTTATATGTGATACCCACTGACACTGCACTGTAACCCCCAAATTACCTGTCTGATACCCACTGACACTGCAATGTGTACTGTAATCATCTATATTACCTCTCTGATACCCACTGACACTGCACTGTGTACTGTAATCACCTATATTACCTGTCTGATACCCAATGACACTGCAAAGTGTACGGTAATCCCCTATATTACCTGTCTGATACTCACTGACACTGCACTGTGTATTGTAATCACCTATATTACCTCTCTGATACCCACTGACACTGCACTGTGTACTGTAATCCGCTATATTACCTGTTTTATACCCACTGACACTGCAATGTGTACTGTAATCACCTATATTACCTGTCTGATACCCACTGACACTGCAATATGTGCTGTAATCACCTATATTACCACACTGATACTGCAATGTGTACTGTAATCACCTATATTATCTGTCTGATACTGCACTGTGTACTGTAATCCCCTATCTTACCTGATACCCACTGACACTGCACTGTGTACTGTAATCCCCTATATTACCTGTCTGATACCCACTGACACTGCAATGTGTACTGTAATCACCTATATTACCTCTCTTGATACCCACTGACACTGCAATGTGTACTGTAATCCCCTATATTACCTGTCTGATACCCACTGACACTGCACTGTAATCACCTATATTACATGTGATACCAACTGACACTGCACTGTGTACTGTAATCCCCTATATTACCTGTCTGATACCCACTGACACTGCAATGTGTACTGTAATCACCTATATTACCTCTCTGATACCCACTGAGACACCTATAATACCTCTCTGATACCCACATATTACCTGTCTGATACCCACTGAGCCACCTATATTACCTCTCAGATACCCACTGAGCCACCTATATTACCTGTCTGATACCCACTGAGCCACCTATATTACCTGTCTGATACCCACTGAGCCACCTATATTACCTGTCTGATACCCACTGAGCCACCTATATTACCTCTGATACCCACTGACACTGCAATATGTACTGTAGTCACCTATATTACCTCTCTGATACCCACTGACACTGCACTGTGTACTGTAATCACCTATATTACCTCTCTTGATACCCACTGACACTGCAATGTGTACTGTAATCCCCTATATTACCTGTCTGATACCCACTGACACTGCACTGTAATCACCTATATTACATGTGATACCAACTGACACTGCACTGTGTACTGTAATCCCCTATATTACCTGTCTGATACCCACTGACACTGCAATGTGTACTGTAATCACCTATATTACCTCTCTGATACCCACTGAGACACCTATAATACCTCTCTGATACCCACATATTACCTGTCTGATACCCACTGAGCCACCTATATTACCTCTCAGATACCCACTGAGCCACCTATATTACCTGTCTGATACCCACTGAGCCACCTATATTACCTGTCTGATACCCACTGAGCCACCTATATTACCTGTCTGATACCCACTGAGCCACCTATATTACCTCTGATACCCACTGACACTGCAATATGCACTGTAATCACCTATATTATATGTGATACCCACTGACACTGCACTGTGTACTGTAATCACCTATATTACCTGTCTGATACTCACTGACACTGCACTGTGTACTGCAATCACCTATATTACCTCTCTGATACCCACTGACACTGCACTGTGTACTGTAATCACCTATATTACCTCTCTGATACCCACTTACACTGCACTGTAATCACCTATATGACATGTGATACCCAGTGACACTGCAATGTGTACTGTAATCACCTATATTACCTATCTGACACCCACTGACACTGCAATGTGTACTGTAATCACCTATATTACCTCTCTGATACCCACTGAGACACCTATAATACCTCTCTGATACCCACATATTACCTGTCTGATACCCACTGAGCCACCTATATTACCTCTCAGATACCCACTGAGCCACCTATATTACCTGTCTGATACCCACTGAGCCACCTATATTACCTGTCTGATACCCACTGAGCCACCTATATTACCTGTCTGATACCCACTGAGCCACCTATATTACCTCTGATACCCACTGACACTGCAATATGTACTGTAGTCACCTATATTACCTCTCTGATACCCACTGACACTGCACTGTGTACTGTAATCACCTATATTACCTCTATGATACCCACTGACACTGCAATGTGTAATGTAATCACCTATATTACCTCTCTGATACCCACTGACACTGCACTGTGTACTGTAATCACCTATATTACCTGATACCCACTGACAATGCAGTGTGTACTGTAATCACCTATATTACCTCTCTGATACCCACTGACACTGCACTGTGTATTGTAATCCCCTTTATTATCTGTCTGATACCCACTGACACTGCACTGTAATCACCTATATTACCTGTCTGATACCCACTGACACTGCAATGTGTACTGTAATCCCCTATATTACTTATCTGATACCCACTGACACTGCACTGTAATCACCTATATTACATGTTATACCCACTGACAATGCACTGTGTACTGTAATCCCCTATATTACCTGTCTGATACCCACTGACACGGCAATGTGTACTGTAATCATCTATATTACCTCTCTGATACCCACTGATACTGCACTGTAATCACCTATATTACCTGTCTGATACCCAATGACAATGCAAAGTGTACTGTAATCACCTACATTACCTGTCTGATACTCACTGACACTGCACTGTGTACTGTAATCACCTATATTACCTCTGATACCCACTTACACTGCACTGTAATCACCTATATGACATGTGATACCCACTGACACTGCACTGTGTACTGTAATCCACTATATTACCTGTCTGATACCCACTGACACTGCAATGTGTACTGTAATCACCTATATTACCTGATACCCACTGACACTGCAATGTGTACTGTAATCACCTATATTACCTATCTGATACCCACTGACACTGCAATGTGTAGTGTAATCACCTATATTACCTCTCTGATACCCACTGAGCCACCTATATTAGCTGTCTGGTACCCACTGAGCCACCTATATTATCTCTGATACCCACTGAGCCACCTATATTACCTCTCTGATACCCACTGAGCCACCTATATTACCTCTGATACCCACTGAGCCACCTATATTACCTGTCTGATACCCACTGAGCCACCTATATTACCTCTGACACCCACTGACACTGCAATATGTACTGTAATCACCTATATTTCCTCTCTGATACCCACTGACACTGCAATGTGTACTGTAATCACCTATATTACCTGTCTGATACCCACTGACACTGCAATGTGTACTGTAATCCCCTATATTACCTGTCTGATACCCACTGACACTGCACTGTAATCACCAGTATTACATGTGATACCCACTGACACTGCACTGTGTACTGTAATCCCCTATATCACCTGTCTGATACCCACTGACACTGCAATGTGTACTGTAATCATCTATATTACCTCTCTGATACCCACTGACACTGCACTGTAATCACCTATATTCCCTGTCTGATACCCAATGACAATGCAAAGTGTACTGTAATCACCTACATTACCTGTCTGATACTATCTGACACTGCACTGTGTACTGTAATCACCTATATTACCTCTGATACCCACTTACACTGCACTGTAATCACCTATATGACATGTGATACCCACTGACACTGCACTGTGTACTGTAATCCCCTATATTACCTGTCTGATACCCACTGACACTGCAATGTGTACTGTAATCACCTATATTACCTGATACCCACTGACACTGCAATGTGTACTGTAATCACCTATATTACCTATCTGATACCCACTGACTCTGCAATGTGTAGTGTAATCACCTATATTACCTCTCTGATACCCACTGAGCCACCTATATTAGCTGTCTGATACCCACTGAGCCACCTATATTATCTCTGATACCCACTGAGCCACCTATATTACCTCTCTGATACCCACTGATCCACCTATATTACCTCTGATACCCACTGAGCCACCTATATTACCTGTCTGATAGCCACTGAGCCACCTATATTACCTCTGACACCCACTGACACTGCAATATGTACTGTAATCACCTATATTTCCTCTCTGATACCCACTGACACTGCAATGTGTACTGTAATCACCTATATTACCTGTCTGATACCCACTGACACTGCACTGTGTACTGTAATCACCTATATTACATGTCTGATACCCACTGACACTGCAATGTGTACTGTAATCCCCTATATTACCTGTCTGATACCCACTGACACTGCACTGTAATCACCCATATTACATGTGATACCCACTGACACTGCACTATGTACTGTAATCCCCTATATCACCTGTCTGATACCCACTGACACTGCAATGTGTACTGTAATCATCTATATTACCTCTCTGATACCCACTGACACTGCACTGTAATCACCTATATTACATGTCTGATACCCACTGACACTGCACTGTAATCACCTATGTTATATGTGATACCCACTGACACTGCACTGTAACCCCCAAATTACCTGTCTGATACCCACTGACACTGCAATGTGTACTGTAATCATCTATATTACCTCTCTGATACCCACTGACACTGCACTGTGTACTGTAATCACCTATATTACCTGTCTGATACCCAATGACACTGCAAAGTGTACGGTAATCCCCTATATTACCTGTCTGATACTCACTGACACTGCACTGTGTATTGTAATCACCTATATTACCTCTCTGATACCCACTGACACTGCACTGTGTACTGTAATCCGCTATATTACCTGTCTTATACCCACTGACACTGCAATGTGTACTGTAATCACCTATATTACCACACTGATACTGCAATGTGTACTGTAATCACCTATATTATCTGTCTGATACTGCACTGTGTACTGTAATCCCCTATATTACCTGATACCCACTGACACTGCACTGTGTACTGTAATCCCCTATATTACCTGTCTGATACCCACTGACACTGCAATGTGTACTGTAATCACCTATATTACCTCTCTTGATACCCACTGACACTGCAATGTGTACTGTAATCCCCTATATTACCTGTCTGATACCCACTGACACTGCACTGTAATCACCTATATTACATGTGATACCAACTGACACTGCACTGTGTACTGTAATCCCCTATATTACCTGTCTGATACACACTGACACTGCACTGTAATCACCTATATTATATGTGATACCCACTGACACTGCACTGTGTACTGTAATCACCTATATTACCTGTCTGATACTCACTGACACTGCACTGTGTACTGCAATCACCTATATTACCTCTCTGATACCCACTGACACTGCACTGTGTACTGTAATCACCTATATTACCTCTCTGATACCCACTTACACTGCACTGTAATCACCTATATGACATGTGATACCCAGTGACACTGCAATGTGTACTGTAATCACCTATATTACCTATCTGACACCCACTGACACTGCAATGTGTACTGTAATCACCTATATTACCTCTCTGATACCCACTGAGACACCTATAATACCTCTCTGATACCCACATATTACCTGTCTGATACCCACTGAGCCACCTATATTACCTCTCAGATACCCACTGAGCCACCTATATTACCTGTCTGATACCCACTGAGCCACCTATATTACCTGTCTGATACCCACTGAGCCACCTATATTACCTGTCTGATACCCACTGAGCCACCTATATTACCTCTGATACCCACTGACACTGCAATATGTACTGTAGTCACCTATATTACCTCTCTGATACCCACTGACACTGCACTGTGTACTGTAATCACCTATATTACCTCTATGATACCCACTGACACTGCAATGTGTAATGTAATCACCTATATTACCTCTCTGATACCCACTGACACTGCACTGTGTACTGTAATCACCTATATTACCTGATACCCACTGACAATGCAGTGTGTACTGTAATCACCTATATTACCTCTCTGATACCCACTGACACTGCACTGTGTATTGTAATCCCCTTTATTATCTGTCTGATACCCACTGACACTGCACTGTAATCACCTATATTACCTGTCTGATACCCACTGACACTGCAATGTGTACTGTAATCCCCTATATTACTTATCTGATACCCACTGACACTGCACTGTAATCACCTATATTACATGTTATACCCACTGACAATGCACTGTGTACTGTAATCCCCTATATTACCTGTCTGATACCCACTGACACGGCAATGTGTACTGTAATCATCTATATTACCTCTCTGATACCCACTGATACTGCACTGTAATCACCTATATTACCTGTCTGATACCCAATGACAATGCAAAGTGTACTGTAATCACCTACATTACCTGTCTGATACTCACTGACACTGCACTGTGTACTGTAATCACCTATATTACCTCTGATACCCACTTACACTGCACTGTAATCACCTATATGACATGTGATACCCACTGACACTGCACTGTGTACTGTAATCCACTATATTACCTGTCTGATACCCACTGACACTGCAATGTGTACTGTAATCACCTATATTACCTGATACCCACTGACACTGCAATGTGTACTGTAATCACCTATATTACCTATCTGATACCCACTGACACTGCAATGTGTAGTGTAATCACCTATATTACCTCTCTGATACCCACTGAGCCACCTATATTAGCTGTCTGGTACCCACTGAGCCACCTATATTATCTCTGATACCCACTGAGCCACCTATATTACCTCTCTGATACCCACTGAGCCACCTATATTACCTCTGATACCCACTGAGCCACCTATATTACCTGTCTGATACCCACTGAGCCACCTATATTACCTCTGACACCCACTGACACTGCAATATGTACTGTAATCACCTATATTTCCTCTCTGATACCCACTGACACTGCAATGTGTACTGTAATCACCTATATTACCTGTCTGATACCCACTGACACTGCAATGTGTACTGTAATCCCCTATATTACCTGTCTGATACCCACTGACACTGCACTGTAATCACCAGTATTACATGTGATACCCACTGACACTGCACTGTGTACTGTAATCCCCTATATCACCTGTCTGATACCCACTGACACTGCAATGTGTACTGTAATCATCTATATTACCTCTCTGATACCCACTGACACTGCACTGTAATCACCTATATTCCCTGTCTGATACCCAATGACAATGCAAAGTGTACTGTAATCACCTACATTACCTGTCTGATACTATCTGACACTGCACTGTGTACTGTAATCACCTATATTACCTCTGATACCCACTTACACTGCACTGTAATCACCTATATGACATGTGATACCCACTGACACTGCACTGTGTACTGTAATCCCCTATATTACCTGCCTGATACCCACTGACACTGCAATGTGTACTGTAATCACCTATATTACCTGATACCCACTGACACTGCAATGTGTACTGTAATCACCTATATTACCTATCTGATACCCACTGACTCTGCAATGTGTAGTGTAATCACCTATATTACCTCTCTGATACCCACTGAGCCACCTATATTAGCTGTCTGATACCCACTGAGCCACCTATATTATCTCTGATACCCACTGAGCCACCTATATTACCTCTCTGATACCCACTGATCCACCTATATTACCTCTGATACCCACTGAGCCACCTATATTACCTGTCTGATAGCCACTGAGCCACCTATATTACCTCTGACACCCACTGACACTGCAATATGTACTGTAATCACCTATATTTCCTCTCTGATACCCACTGACACTGCAATGTGTACTGTAATCACCTATATTACCTGTCTGATACCCACTGACACTGCACTGTGTACTGTAATCACCTATATTACATGTCTGATACCCACTGACACTGCAATGTGTACTGTAATCCCCTATATTACCTGTCTGATACCCACTGACACTGCACTGTAATCACCCATATTACATGTGATACCCACTGACACTGCACTATGTACTGTAATCCCCTATATCACCTGTCTGATACCCACTGACACTGCAATGTGTACTGTAATCATCTATATTACCTCTCTGATACCCACTGACACTGCACTGTAATCACCTATATTACATGTCTGATACCCACTGACACTGCACTGTAATCACCTATGTTATATGTGATACCCACTGACACTGCACTGTAACCCCCAAATTACCTGTCTGATACCCACTGACACTGCAATGTGTACTGTAATCATCTATATTACCTCTCTGATACCCACTGACACTGCACTGTGTACTGTAATCACCTATATTACCTGTCTGATACCCAATGACACTGCAAAGTGTACGGTAATCCCCTATATTACCTGTCTGATACTCACTGACACTGCACTGTGTATTGTAATCACCTATATTACCTCTCTGATACCCACTGACACTGCACTGTGTACTGTAATCCGCTATATTACCTGTCTTATACCCACTGACACTGCAATGTGTACTGTAATCACCTATATTACCACACTGATACTGCAATGTGTACTGTAATCACCTATATTATCTGTCTGATACTGCACTGTGTACTGTAATCCCCTATATTACCTGATACCCACTGACACTGCACTGTGTACTGTAATCCCCTATATTACCTGTCTGATACCCACTGACACTGCAATGTGTACTGTAATCACCTATATTACCTCTCTTGATACCCACTGACACTGCAATGTGTACTGTAATCCCCTATATTACCTGTCTGATACCCACTGACACTGCACTGTAATCACCTATATTACATGTGATACCAACTGACACTGCACTGTGTACTGTAATCCCCTATATTACCTGTCTGATACACACTGACACTGCACTGTAATCACCTATATTATATGTGATACCCACTGACACTGCACTGTGTACTGTAATCACCTATATTACCTGTCTGATACTCACTGACACTGCACTGTGTACTGCAATCACCTATATTACCTCTCTGATACCCACTGACACTGCACTGTGTACTGTAATCACCTATATTACCTCTCTGATACCCACTTACACTGCACTGTTATCACCTATATGACATGTGATACCCAGTGACACTGCACTGTGTACTGTAATCCACTATATTACCGGTCTGATACCCACTGACACTGCAATGTGTACTGTAATCACCTATATTACCTATCTGACACCCACTGACACTGCAATGTGTACTGTAATCACCTATATTACCTCTCTGATACCCACTGAGACACCTATAATACCTCTCTGATACCCACATATTACCTGTCTGATACCCACTGAGCCACCTATATTATCTCTGTGATACCCATTGAGCCACCTATATTACCTGTCTGATACCCACTGAGCCACATATATTACCTCTGATACCCACTGACACTGCAATATGTACTGTAGTCACCTATATTACCTCTCTGATACCCACTGACACTGCAATGTGTACTGTAATCACCTATATTACCTCTCTGATACCCACTGACACTGCAATGTGTACTGTAAACACCTATATTACCTCTCTGATACCCACTGACACTGCACTGTGTACTGTAATCACCTATATTACCTGATACCCACTGACACTGCAGTGTGTACTGTAATCACCTATATTACCTCTCTGATACCAACTGACACTGCACTGTGTATTGTAATCCCCTATATTTCCTGTCTGATACCCACTGACACTGCACTGTAATCACCTATATTACCTGTCTGATACCCACTGACACTGCAATGTGTACTGTAATCCCCTATATTACCTATCTGATACCCACTTACACTGCACTGTAATCACCTATATGACATGTGATACCCACTGACACAGCACTGTGTACTGTAATCCCCTATATTACCGGTCTGATACCCACTGACACTGCAATGTGTACTGTAATCACCTATATTACCTATCTGACACTGCAATGTGTACTGTAATCACCTATATTACCTCTATGATACCCACTGAGCCACCTATATTACCTCTCAGATACCCACTGAGCCACCTATATTACCTGTCTGATACCCACTGAGCCACCTATATTATCTCTCTGATACCCATTGAGCCACCTATATTACCTGTCTGATACCCACTGAGCCACCTATATTACCTCTGATACCCACTGACACTGCAATATGTACTGTAGTCACCTATATTACCTCTCTGATACCCACTGACACTGCACTGTGTACTGTAATCACCTATATTACCTCTCTGATACCCACTGACACTGCAATGTGTAATGTAATCACCTATATTACCTCTCTGATACCCACTGACACTGCACTGTGTACTGTAATCACCTATATTACCTGATACCCACTGACAATGCAGTGTGTACTGTAATCACCTATATTACCTCTCTGATACCCACTGACACTGCACTGTGTATTGTAATCCCCTTTATTATCTGTCTGATACCCACTGACACTGCACTGTAATCACCTATATTACCTGTCTGATACCCACTGACACTGCAATGTGTACTGTAATCCCCTATATTACTTATCTGATACCCACTGACACTGCACTGTAATCACCTATATTACATGTTATACCCACTGACACTGCACTGTGTACTGTAATCCCCTATATTACCTGTCTGATACCCACTGACACGGCAATGTGTACTGTAATCATCTATATTACCTCTCTGATACCCACTGACACTGCACTGTAATCACCTATATTACCTGTCTGATACCCAATGACAATGCAAAGTGTACTGTAATCACCTACATTACCTGTCTGATACTCACTGACACTGCACTGTGTACTGTAATCACCTATATTACCTCTGATACCCACTTACACTGCACTGTAATCACCTATATGACATGTGATACCCGCTGACACTGCACTGTGTACTGTAATCCCCTATATTACCTGTCTGATACCCACTGACACTGCAATGTGTACTGTAATCACCTATATTACCTGATACCCACTGACACTGCAATGTGTACTGTAATCACCTATATTACCTATCTGATACCCACTGACACTGCAATATGCAGCGTAATCACCTATATTACCTCTCTGATACCCACTGAGCCACCTATATTAGCTGTCTGATACCCACTGAGCCACCTATATTATCTCTGATACCCACTGAGCCACCTATATTACCTCTCTGATACCTACTGAGCCACCTATATTACCTCTGATACCCACTGAGCCACCTATATTACCTGTCTGATACCCACTGAGCCACCTATATTACCTCTGACACCCACTGACACTGCAATATGTACTGTAATCACCTATATTTCCTCTCTGATACCCACTGACACTGCAATGTGTACTGTAATCACCTATATTACCTGTCTGATACCCACTGACACTGCACTGTGTACTGTAATCACCTATATTACATGTCTGATACCCAATGACACTGCAATGTGTACTGTAATCCCCTATATTACCTGTCTGATACCCACTGACACTGCACTGTAAGCACCCATATTACATGTGATACCCACTGACACTGCACTGTGTACTGTAATCCCCTATATCACCTGTCTGATACCCACTGACACTGCAATGTGTTCTGTAATCATCTATATTACCTCTCTGATACCCACTGACACTGCACTGTAATCACCTATATTACCTTTCTGATACCCAATGACAATGCAAAGTGTACTGTAATCACCTACATTACCTGTCTGATACTCACTGACACTGCACTGTGTACTGTAATCACCTATATTACCTGTCTGATATCCACTGACACTGCACTGTAATCACCTATATTACATGTCTGATACCCACTGACACTGCAATGTGTACTGTAATCCCCTATATTACCTGTCTGATACCCACTGACACTGCACTCTAATCACCCATATTACATGTGATACCCACTGACACTGCACTGTGTACTGTAATCCCCTATATCACCTGTCTGATACCCACTGACACTGCAATGTGTACTGTAATCATCTATATTACCTCTCTGATACCCACTGACACTGCACTGTAATCACCTATATTACATGTCTGATACCCACTGACACTGCACTGTAATCACCTATGTTATATGTGATACCCACTGACACTGCACTGTAACCCCCAAATTACCTGTCTGATACCCACTGACACTGCAATGTGTACTGTAATCATCTATATTACCTCTCTGATACCCACTGACACTGCATTGTGTACTGTAATCACCTATATTACCTGTCTGATACCCAATGACACTGCAAAGTGTACTGTAATCCCCTATATTACATGTCTGATACTCACTGACACTGCACTGTGTATTGTAATCACCTATATTACCTCTCTGATACCCACTGACACTGCACTGTGTACTGTAATCCGCTATATTACCTGTCTTATACCCACTGACACTGCAATGTGTACTGTAATCACCTATATTACCTGTCTGATACCCACTGACACTGCAATGTGTGCTGTAATCACCTATATTACCACACTGATACTGCAATGTGTACTGTAATCACCTATATTATCTGTCTGATACTGCACTGTGTACTGTAATCCCCTATTTTACCTGATACCCACTGACACTGCACTGTGTACTGTAATCCCCTATATTACCTGTCTGATACCCACTGACACTGCAATGTGTACTGTAATCACCTATATTACCTCTCTTGATACCCACTGACACTGCAATGTGTACTGTAATCCCCTATATTACCTGTCTGATACCCACTGACACTGCACTGTAATCACCTATATGACATGTGATACCCACTGACACTGCACTGTGTACTGTAATCCCCTATATTACCTGTCTGATACCCACTGACACTGCAATGTGTACTGTAATCACCTATATTACCTGATACCCACTGACAATGCAATGTGTACTGTAATCACCTATATTACCTATCTGATACCCACTGACACTGCAATATGTAGCGTAATCACCTATATTACCTCTCTGATACCCACTGAGCCACCTATATTAGCTGTCTGATTCCCACTGAGCCACCTATATTATCTCTGATACCCACTGAGCCACCTATATTACCTCTCTGATTCCCACTGAGCCACCTATATTACCTCTGATACCCACTGAGCCACCTATATTACCTGTCTGATACCCACTGAGCCACCTATATTACCTCTGACACCCACTGACACTGCAATATGTACTGTAATCACCTATATTTCCTCTCTGATACCCACTGACACTGCAATGTGTACTGTAATCACCTATATTACCTGTCTGATACCCACTGACACTGCACTGTGTACTGTAATCACCTATGTTACATGTCTGATACCCAATGACACTGCAATGTGTACTGTAATCCCCTATATTACCTGTCTGATACCCACTGACACTGCACTGTAATCACCCATATTACATGTGATACCCACTGACACTGCACTGTGTACTGTAATCCCTTATATCACCTGTCTGATACCCACTGACACTGCAATGTGTACTGTAATCATCTACATTACCTCTCTGATACCCACTGACACTGCACTGTAACCCCCAAATTACCTGTCTGATACCCACTGACACTGCAAAGTGTACTGTAATCCCCTATATTACCTGTCTGATACCCAATGACACTGCAAAGTGTACTGTAATCCCCTATATTACCTGTCTGATACTCACTGACACTGCACTGTGTATTGTAATCACCTATATTACCTCTCTGATACCCACTGACACTGCACTGTGTACTGTAATCCGCTATATTACTTGTCTTATACCCACTGACACTGCAATGTGTACTGTAATCACCTATATTACCTGTCTGATACCCACTGACACTGCAATGTGTGCTGTAATCACCTATATTACCACACTGATACTGCAATGTGTACTGTAATCACCTATATTATCTGTCTGATACTGCACTGTGTACTGTAATCCCCTATATTACCTGATACCCACTGACACTGCACTGTGTACTGTAATCCCCTATATTACCTGTCTGATACCTACTGACACTGCAATGTGTACTGTAATCACCTATATTACCTCTCTTGATACCCACTGACACTGCAATGTGTACTGTAATCACCTATATTACCTCTCTGATACCCACTGAGCCACCTATAATACCTCTCTGATACCCACATATTACCTGTCTGATACCCACTGAGCCACCTATATTATCTCTCTGATACCCATTGAGCCACCTATATTACCTGTCTGATACCCACTGAGCAACCTATATTACCTCTGATACCCGCTGACACTGCACTATCTACTGTAGTCCCCTATATTACCTCTCTGATACCCACTGACACTGCAATGTGTACTGTAATCACCTATATTACCTCTCTGATACCCACTGACACTGTAATGTGTACTGTAAACACCTATATTACCTCTCTGATACCCACTGACACTGCACTGTGTACTGTAATCACCTATATTACCTGATACCCACTGACACTGCAGTGTGCACTGTAATCACCTATATTACCTCTCTGATACCCACTGACACTGCACTGTGTATTGTAATCCCCTATATTACCTGTCTGATACCCACTGACACTGCACTGTAATCACCTATATTACCTGTCTGATACCCACTGACACTGCAATGTGTACTGTAATC
The DNA here is from genome assembly GCA_031769625.1 of Taudactylus pleione. Classification (NCBI taxonomy): domain Eukaryota; kingdom Metazoa; phylum Chordata; class Amphibia; order Anura; family Myobatrachidae; genus Taudactylus; species Taudactylus pleione. The sequence goes on along the minus strand of JAUIMM010000256.1, from coordinate 685,876 downwards.
CCCTATATTACCTATCTGATACCCACTTACACTGCACTGTAATCACCTATATGACATGTGATACCCACTGACACTGCACTGTGTACTGTAATCCCCTATATTACCGGTCTGATACCCACTGACACTGCAATGTGTACTGTAATCACCTATATTACCTATCTGACACCCACTGACACTGCAATGTGTACTGTAATCACCTATATTACCTCTCTGATACCCACTGAGCCACCTATATTACCTCTCAGATACCCACTGAGCCACCTATATTACCTGTCTGATACCCACTGAGCCACCTATATTATCTCTCTGATACCCACTGAGCCACCTATATTACCTGTCTGATACCCACTGAGCCACCTATATTACCTTTGATACCCACTGACACTGCAATATGTACTGTAGTCACCTATATTACCTCTCTGATACCCACTGACACTGCACTGTGTACTGTAATCACCTATATTACCTCTCTGATACCCACTGACACTGCAATGTGTAATGTAATGACCTATATTACCTCTCTGATACCCACTGACACTGCACTGTGTACTGTAATCACCTATATTACCTGATACCCACTGACAATGCAGTGTGTACTGTAATCACCTATATTACCTCTCTGATACCCTCTGACACTGCACTGTGTATTGTAATCCCCTTTATTATCTGTCTGATACCCACTGACACTGCACTGTAATCACCTATATTACCTGTCTGATACCCACTGACACTGCAATGTGTACTGTAATCCCCAATATTACCTATCTGATACCCACTGATACTGCACTGTAATCACCTATATTACATGTTATACCCACTGACACTGCACTGTGTACTGTAATCCCCTATATTACCTGTCTGATACTCACTGACACTGCACTGTGTACTGTAATCACCTATATTACCTCTGATACCCACTTACACTGCACTGTAATCACCTATATGACATGTGATACCCACTGACACTGCACTGTGTACTGTAATCCCCTATATTACCTGTCTGATACCCACTGACACTGCAATGTGTACTGTAATCACCTATATTACCTGATACCCACTGACACTGCAATGTGTACTGTAATCACCTATATTACCTATCTGATACCCACTGACACTGCAATATGTAGTGTAATCACCTATATTACCTCTCTGATACCCATTGAGCCACCTATATTAGCTGTCTGATACCCACTGAGCCACCTATATTATCTCTGATACCCACTGAGCCACCTATATTACCTCTCTGATACCCACTGAGCCACCTATATTACCTCTGATACCCACTGAGCCACCTATATTACCTGTTTGATACCCACTGAGCCACCTATATTACCTCTGACACCCACTGACACTGCAATATGTACTGTAATCACCTACATTTCCTCTCTGATACCCACTGACACTGCAATATGTACTGTAATCACCTATATTACCTGTCTGATACCCACTGACACTGCACTGTGTACTGTAATCACCTATATTACATGTCTGATACCCACTGACACTGCACTGTGTACTGTAATCCCCTATATTACCGGTCTGATACCCACTGACACTGCAATGTGTACTGTAATCACCTATATTACCTATCTGACACCCACTGACACTGCAATGTGTACTGTAATCACCTATATTACCTCTCTGATACCCACTGAGCCACCTATATTACCTCTCAGATACCCACTGAGCCACCTATATTACATGTCTGATACCCACTGAGCCACCTATATTATCTCTCTGATACCCACTGAGCCACCTATATTACCTGTCTGATACCCACTGAGCCACCTATATTACCTTTGATACCCACTGACACTGCAATATGTACTGTAGTCACCTATATTACCTCTCTGATACCCACTGACACTGCACTGTGTACTGTAATCACCTATATTACCTCTCTGATACCCACTGACACTGCAATGTGTAATGTAATCACCTATATTACCTCTCTGATACCCACTGACACTGCACTGTGTACTGTAATCACCTATATTACCTGATACCCACTGACAATGCAGTGTGTACTGTAATCACCTATATTACCTCTCTGATACCCTCTGACACTGCACTGTGTATTGTAATCCCCTTTATTATCTGTCTGATACCCACTGACACTGCACTGTAATCACCTATATTACCTGTCTGATACCCACTGACACTGCAATGTGTACTGTAATCCCCAATATTACCTATCTGATACCCACTGATACTGCACTGTAATCACCTATATTACATGTTATACCCACTGACACTGCACTGTGTACTGTAATCCCCTATATTACCTGTCTGATACTCACTGACACTGCACTGTGTACTGTAATCACCTATATTACCTCTGATACCCACTTACACTGCACTGTAATCACCTATATGACATGTGATACCCACTGACACTGCACTGTGTACTGTAATCCCCTATATTACCTGTCTGATACCCACTGACACTGCAATGTGTACTGTAATCACCTATATTACCTGATACCCACTGACACTGCAATGTGTACTGTAATCACCTATATTACCTATCTGATACCCACTGACACTGCAATATGTAGTGTAATCACCTATATTACCTCTCTGATACCCACTGAGCCACCTATATTAGCTGTCTGATACCCACTGAGCCACCTATATTATCTCTGATACCCACTGAGCCACCTATATTACCTCTCTGATACCCACTGAGCCACCTATATTACCTCTGATACCCACTGAGCCACCTATATTACCTGTTTGATACCCACTGAGCCACCTATATTACCTCTGACACCCACTGACACTGCAATATGTACTGTAATCACCTATATTTCCTCTCTGATACCCACTGACACTGCAATATGTACTGTAATCACCTATATTACCTGTCTGATACCCACTGACACTGCACTGTGTACTGTAATCACCTATATTACATGTCTGATACCCACTGACACTGCACTGTGTACTGTAATCCCCTATATTACCGGTCTGATACCCACTGACACTGCAATGTGTACTGTAATCACCTATATTACCTATCTGACACCCACTGACACTGCAATGTGTACTGTAATCACCTATATTACCTCTCTGATACCCACTGAGCCACCTATATTACCTCTCAGATACCCACTGAGCCACCTATATTACCTGTCTGATACCCACTGAGCCACCTATATTATCTCTCTGATACCCACTGAGCCACCTATATTACCTGTCTGATACCCACGGAGCCACCTATATTACCTTTGATACCCACTGACACTGCAATATGTACTGTAGTCACCTATATTACCTCTCTGATACCCACTGACACTGCACTGTGTACTGTAATCACCTATATTACCTCTCTGATACCCACTGACACTGCAATGTGTAATGTAATCACCTATATTACCTCTCTGATACCCACTGACACTGCACTGTGTACTGTAATCACCTATATTACCTGATACCCACTGACAATGCAGTGTGTACTGTAATCACCTATATTACCTCTCTGATACCCTCTGACACTGCACTGTGTATTGTAATCCCCTTTATTATCTGTCTGATACCCACTGACACTGCACTGTAATCACCTATATTACCTGTCTGATACCCACTGACACTGCAATGTGTACTGTAATCCCCAATATTACCTATCTGATACCCACTGATACTGCACTGTAATCACCTATATTACATGTTATACCCACTGACACTGCACTGTGTACTGTAATCCCCTATATTACCTGTCTGATACTCACTGACACTGCACTGTGTACTGTAATCACCTATATTACCTCTGATACCCACTTACACTGCACTGTAATCACCTATATGACATGTGATACCCACTGACACTGCACTGTGTACTGTAATCCCCTATATTACCTGTCTGATACCCACTGACACTGCAATGTGTACTGTAATCACCTATATTACCTGATACCCACTGACACTGCAATGTGTACTGTAATCACCTATATTACCTATCTGATACCCACTGACACTGCAATATGTAGTGTAATCACCTATATTACCTCTCTGATACCCACTGAGCCACCTATATTAGCTGTCTGATACCCACTGAGCCACCTATATTATCTCTGATACCCACTGAGCCACCTATATTACCTCTCTGATACCCACTGAGCCACCTATATTACCTCTGATACCCACTGAGCCACCTATATTACCTGTTTGATACCCACTGAGCCACCTATATTACCTCTGACACCCACTGACACTGCAATATGTACTGTAATCACCTATATTTCCTCTCTGATACCCACTGACACTGCAATATGTACTGTAATCACCTATATTACCTGTCTGATACCCACTGACACTGCACTGTGTACTGTAATCACCTATATTACATGTCTGATACCCACTGACACTGCAATGTGTACTGTAATCCCCTATATTACCTGTCTGATACCCACTGACACTGCACTGTAATCACCCATATTACATGTGATACCCACTGACACTGCACTGTGTACTGTAATCCCCTATATCACCTGTCTGATACCCACTGACACTGCATTGTGTACTGTAATCATCTATATTACCTCTCTGATACCCACTGACACTGCACTGTAATCACCTATATTACCTGTCTGATACCCAATGACAATGCAAAGTGTACTGTAATCACCTATATTACCTCTGATACCCACTTACACTGCACTGTAATCACCTATATGACATGTGATACCCACTGACACTGAATTGTGTACTGTAATCCACTATATTACCTGTCTGATACCCACTGACACTGCAATGTGTACTGTAATCACCTATATTACCTATCTGATACCCACTGACACTGCAATGTGTAGTGTAATCACCTATATTACCTCTCTGATACCCACTGAGCCACCTATATTAGCTGTCTGATACCCACTGAGCCACCTATATTATCTCTGATACCCACTGAGCCACCTATATTACCTCTCTGATACCCACTGAGCCACCTATATTACCTGTGATACCCACTGAGCCACCTATATTACCTGTCTGATACCCACTGAGCCAACTATATTACCTCTGACACCCACTGACACTGCAATATGTACTGTAATCACCTATATTTCCTCTCTGATACCCACTGACACTGCAATGTGTACTGTAATCACCTATATTACCTGTCTGATGCCCACTGACACTGCACTGTGTACTGTAATCACCTATATTACATGTCTGATACCCACTGACACTGCAATGTGTACTGTAATCCCCTATATTACCTGTCTGATACCCACTGACACTGCACTGTAATCACCCATATTACATGTGATACCCACTGACACTGCACTGTGTACTGTAATCCCCTGTATCACCTGTCTGATACCCACTGACACTCCAATGTGTACGGTAATCATCTATATTACCTCTCTGCTACCCACTGACACTGCACTGTGCACTGTAATCACCTATATTACATGTCTGATACCCACTGACACTGCACTGTAACCCCCAAATTACCTGATATCCACTGACACTGCAATGTGTACTGTAATCATCTATATTACCTCTCTGATACCCACTGACACTGCACTGTGTACTGTAATCACCTATATTACCTGTCTGATACCCAATGACACTGCAAAGTGTACTGTAATCCCCTATATTACCTGTCTGATTCTCACTGACACTGCGTATTGTAATCACCTATATTACCTCTCTGATACCCACTGACACTGCACTGTGTACTGTAATCCGCTATATTACCTGTCTTATACCCACTGACACTGCAATGTGTACTGTAATCACCTATATTACCTTTCAGATACCCACTGACACTGCAATGTGTGCTGTAATCACCTATATTACCACACTGATACTGCAATGTGTACTGTAATCACCTACATTATCTGTCTGATACTGCACTGTGTACTGTAATCCCCTATATTACCTGATACCCACTGACACTGCACTGTGTACTGTAATCCCCTATATTACCTGTCTGATACCCACTGACACTGCAATGTGTACTGTAATCACCTATATTACCTCTCTTGATACCCACTGACACTGCAATGTGTACTGTAATCCCCTATATTACCTGTCTGATACCCACTGACACTGCACTGTAATCACCTATATTACATGTGATACCAACTGACACTGCACTGTGTACTGTAATCCCCTATATTACCTGTCTGATACCCACTGACACTGCACTGTAATCACCTATATTATATGTGATACCCACTGACACTGCACTATGTACTGTAATCACCTATATTACCTCTCTGATACCCACTTACACTGCACTGTAATCACCTATATGACATGTGATACCCACTGACACTGCACTGTGTACTGTAATCCCCTATATTTCCGGTCTGATACCCACTGACACTGCAATATGTACTGTAGTCACCTATATTACCTGTCTGATACCCACTGACACTGCAATGTGTACTGTAATCACCTATATTACCTCTCTGATACCCACTGACACTGCAATGTGTACTGTAATCACCTATATTACCTCTCTGATACCCACTGACACTGCACTGTGTACTGTAATCACCTATATTACCTGATACCCACTGACACTGCAGTGTGTACTGTAATCACCTATATTACCTCTCTGATACCCACTGACACTGCACTGTGTATTGTAATCCCCTATATTACCTGTCTGATACCCACTGACACTGCACTGTAATCACCTATATTACCTGTCTGATACTGCAATGTGTACTGTAATCCCCTATATTACCTATCTGATACCCACTGACACTGCGAAGTGTACTGTAATCCCCTATATTACCTGTCTGATACCCACTGACACTGCAATGAGTACTGTAATCACCTATATTACCTCTCTGATACTGCACTGTAATCCCCTATATTACCTGTTTTATACCCACTGACACTGCAATGTGTACTGTAATCACCTATATTACCTGTCTGATACCCACTGACACTGCAATGTGTGCTGTAATCACCTATATTACCACACTGATACTGCAATGTGTACTGTAATCACCTATATTATCTGTCAGATACTGCACTGTGTACTGTAATCCCCTATATTACCTGATACCCACTGACACTGCACTGTGTACTGTAATCCCCTATATTACCTGTCTGATACCCACTGACACTGCAATGTGTACTGTAATCACCTATATTACCTCCCTTGATACCCACTGACATTGCAATGTGTACTGTAATCCCCTATATTACCTGTCTGATACCCACTGACACTGCACTCACCTATATTATATGTGATACCCACTGACACTGCACTGTGTACTGTAATCACCTATATTACCTGTCTGATACCCAATGACACTGCAAAGTGTACTGTAATCACCTATATTACCTGTCTGATACTCACTGACACTGCACTGTGTACTGCAATCACCTATATTACCTATCTGATACCCACTGACACTGCACTGTGTACTGTAATCACCTATATTACTTCTCTGATACCCACTGACACTGCAATGTGTACTGTAATCCCCTATATTACCTGTCTGATACCCACTGACACTGCACTGTAATCACCTATATTACATGTGATACCAACTGACACTGCACTGTGTACTGTAATCCCCTATATTACCTGTCTGATACCCACTGACACTGCACTGTAATCACCTATATTATATGTGATACCCACTGACACTGCACTGTGTACTGTAATCCCCTATATTACCGGTCTGATACCCACTGACACTGCAATGTGTACTGTAATCACCTATATTACCTATCTGACACTGCAATGTGTACTGTAATCCCCTATATTACCTCTCTGATACCCACTGAGCCACCTATATTACCTCTGATACCCACTGACACTGCAATATGTACTGTAGTCACCTATATTACTTGATACCCTCTGACAATGCAGTGTGTACTGTAATCACCTATATTACCTATCTGATACCCACTGACACTGCACTGTGTATTGTAATCCCCTTTATTATCTGTCTGATACCCACTGACACTGCACTGTAATCACCTATATTACCTGTCTGATACCCACTGACACTGCAATGTGTACTGTAATCCCCTATATTACCTATCTGATACCCACTGACACTGCACTGTCATCACCTATATTACGTTATACCCACTGACACTGCACTGTGTACTGTAATCCCCTATATTACCTGTCTGATACCCACTGACACGGCAATGTGTACTGTAATCATCTATATTACCTCTCTGATACCCACTGACACTGCACTGTAATCACCTATATTACCTGTCTGATACCCAATGACAATGCAAAGTGTACTGTAATCACCTACATTACCTGTCTGATACTCACTGACACTGCACTGTGTACTGTAATCACCTATATTACCTCTGATACCCACTGACACTGCACTGTGTACTGTAATCCCCTATATTACCTGTCTGATACCCACTGACACTGCAATGTGTACTGTAATCACCTATATTACCTGATACCCACTGACACTGCAATGTGTACTGTAATCACCTATATTACCTATCTGATACCCACTGACACTGCAATGTGTAGTGTAATCACCTATATTACCTCTCTGATACCCACTGAGCCACCTATATTAGCTGTCTGATACCCACTGAGCCACCTATATTATCTCTGATACCCACTGAGCCACCTATATTACCTGTCTGATACCCACTGAGCCACCTATATTACTTCTGATACCCACTGACACTGCAATATGTACTGTAGTCACCTATATTACCTCTCTGATACCCACTGACACTGCAATGTGTACTGTAATCACCTATATTACCTCTGATACCCACTGAGCCACCTATATTACCTGTCTGATACTCACTGAGCCACCTATATTACCTCTGACACCCACTGACACTGCAATATGTACTGTAATCACCTATATTTCCTATCTGATACCCACTGACACTGCGTACTGTAATCACCTATATTACCTCTCTGATACCCACTGACACTGCAATGTGTACTGTAATCCCCTATATTACCTGACTGATACCCACTGACACTGCACTGTAATCACCCATATTACATGTGATACCCACTGACACTGCACTGTGTACTGTAATCCCCTATATCACCTGTCTGATACCCACTGACACTGCAATGTGTACTGTAATCATCTATATTACCTCTCGGATACCCACTGACACTGTAATCACCTATATTACCTGTCTGATACCCACTGACACTGCACTGTAATCACCCATATTACATGTGATACCCACTGACACTGCACTGTGTACTGTAATCCCCTATATCACCTGTCTGATACCCACTGACACTGCAATGTGTACTGTAATCTATATTACCTCTCTGATACCCACTGACACTGCACTGTAATCACCTATATTACCTGTCTGATACCCACTGACATTGCACTGTAATCACCTATATTATGTGATACCCACTGACACTGCAATGTGTACTGTAATCACCTATATTATCTGTCTGATACTGCACTGTGTACTGTAATCCCCTATATTACCTGATACCCACTGACACTGCACTGTGTACTGTAGTCCCCTATATTACCTGTCTGATACCCACTGACACTGCAAAGTGTACTGTAATCCCCTATATTACCTGTCTGATACTCACTGACACTGCACTGTAATCCCCTATATTACCTGTCTTATACCCACTGACACTGCAATGTGTACTGTAATCACCTATATTACCTCTGATACTGCACTGTAATCCCCTATATTACCTGTCTAATACCCACTGACACTGCAATGTGTACTGTAATCACCTATATTACCTGTCTGATACCCACTGACACTGCAATGTGTGCTGTAATCACCTATATTATGTCTGATACTGCACTGTGTACTGTAAACCCCTATATTACCTGTCTGATACGCCATTATCGCGCCCAGATCGCATTGAAATACAATCATTAATAAATGGGCCTCTATGTAACAATTCCGTGTTTTGCTCACATAGTTTTCTCAGTACAGCGTTTGCTTTCTTTTTTGGATAAATAATTATCCTTTGTTCTTGAAAGCAAACACCCGCGTTCTCTTCTGACCTCTGCACAATGTACAGGACGGCTTTATTCATGTGCCAACCAGTCCCAATATACTGCAGTCTGGTCTATCAGCGTGTTTGGCGGATTTAACTCACACAAACCATCTGTAGACCTGTGTACACTGTAAGATCCGGCTACCGGTCACCAGATAATTCTATAACACGGGGCTCTGTCTGAGTGTGCCATGGAACGATGGGTGTAGCAATCAGTCACTATAACCGTGGTGTAATGGGGCAGCAGAACTATGGATCACATTTATCCTCCAGCCTGGAAAATAAGTCAATATAAATAAAAACCACCAAGAAAAGTTCGCACCTGATCTCCCACATTAACCCATCCTGGAACAGGCATGTTCCACGTGCGTCTCACACTCATATGTAGTAGCGTACTGTACAAAGGTCACACTCCCATGTAGTAGCGTACTGTACAAAGGTCACACTCCCATGTAGTAGCGTACTGTACAAAGGTCACACTCCCATGTAGTAGCGTACTGTACAAAGGTCACACTCCCATGTAGTAACATACTGTACAAAGGTCACACTCCTATGTAGTAACGTACTGTACAAAGGTCACACTCCCATGTAGTAACGCACTGTACAAAGGTCACACTCCTATGTAGTAACGTACTGTACAAAAGTCACACTCCTATGTAGTAACATACTGTACAAAGGTCACACTCCTATGTAGTAACGTACTGTACAAAAGTCACACTCCTATGTAGTACCGTACTGTACAAAAGTCACACTCCTATGTAGTAACGTACTGTACAAAGGTCACACTCCTATGTAGTAACGTACTGTACAAAGGTCATATGAGACATTCCCCAGCATAGATCATCCTCCACTCTCACCATGAAGATCTACACTCACAGGTGCTTGGTAGCTGCTTACGCACCAGCTCTCTGTCTACATCACACACTTCCGTGGCCCTTGTGTCACAATACCCAGGTGTACAAACCAACAGATTTGTGGGTCTGCGCTGTGACCGATGAGAGCAGCATTAGAGTAGATTATTGTCCAATCATAGTACATATTGTTTATTTATTTTTAAGCAAGGACATCCTTAAACCCTGGACTGCTAGCGTGCCTGTAGGACAGTTTGAGAAGAAATGCTTTAGCGATATATTGTAACCACTTTGATGTGAAATTGTTATAGAAAGAAAAAACGTATTTATGTTATAACTGGCAGTGAGGTGTTTAAGGCAGCCATTAAAGCCCGTGCAGGTAAGAGGTGATGGGCGGCGATCTGCTGACACCCTCGTCCTCGCTGTAACGACAGCCATTCGGTGTGATGACATCCATAATTACATATAAATACACTCACAGGCATAATGGAGGATGTCCGGTATCACAGCCAGTTGTTAAACACATAGAAAGGTGCACGGTGTGAATAGAAGCTTGGAATTACACAGCGATGGAGGAAGCGGTTATAACGTTCCCTGTCAGATAAACGCAGCATCGGAGGAAGCTGTACTTTCACCCCACTTACACAGAACTGCGGGGGCATAGCTATATACACAGCCCTGCGCCAGTCACCACAATGAAGGCAGTCAGCGTAATAACATGGTGGAAGGCAAGCAAACTCACTTGATATATATATATATATATATATATATATATATTATATATATTTTTTTAAAGAGGTAATTTAGTTAAGGCAGGAGCACAAAGTGTATGTTTAAACTGTGACAGTGCATTAAGGATCACTGAGCCCTAAGACAAAACAGCACACAGGGGTCTTTATATAACAAGGACCTGTTCTATATGACTCTATATTTGTGGTTCTCAACCCCAACTCTCAGATTGACCCAGCAGGTACTGTTTTGAGGATTTCTGTCGGTTGGCTAATTAATAACCCAGCAAAATAGCTGAACTCACCTGTGCATGATAAAAAGGATATCCGAAAAACATGACCTGTTACTGGTACCCGAGAACCCCTAGTATAGTATCATTGGTGACTGGAGCACATAGACGTGAATGCACGTAGACCGCATACAGACGACTGCTGACATATAATCACAGAAACGTCCGGGACCAATGGATACGAGCCAAAAAAAACCCCAAAAAATTCAGACAGTGAAAAACACAAAAATACAACTTTAATTACTTTCTCCCAATGGGACATGAGGACGTCTCTCACAGAGAAGAGAGGAGTCGTCGCTGCATAAACCTGGACAAGTTCTGACGGCTGTAAATAAAGTAAGTTCCGTTGTGTCATTGGTTATAGGTTGTGTCCCAGTTGCAGAGCCGATTACCAGTAACCACGGACACCTGCCAGTATCATACTCTGCTCCCGTCCATCGCTCCGGCCACCGTACGGATGGCGAGTTCTATATGACAAAAGGCTGCTACATGTGTTAACGTATAAAACCAGGGGATGGGCCTCATCGGATAGACCGTCTCTGGCAGCGATATCCACGCGACAATGGTTCACGATTCAGATTGTATTTTGGAGGTCACAGAGTCCAGCGGTTGCCAGTGACAATTCATCAAAGCGTCGTACAGCTCCTCGCTCTGCTGCATGAACACCGTATTGGCCTCATTCAAATCCACCGGCGGGTTGGGATCTGGGAAAACAAACCGGACGCAACTCTAATACGTTTTCTACATGTCATAATTCTGTATACACATAGGTGTAACTGTATATGTTCTATGTATGCATTACAGACACATAGGTGTAACTGTATATGTTCTATGTATGCATTACAGACACATAGGTGTAACTGTATATGTTCTATGTATGCATTACAGACACATAGGTGTAACAGTACATGTTCTATGTATGCATTACAGACACATAGGTGTAACAGTATATGTTCTATGTATGCATTACAGACACATAGGTGTAACAGTACATGTTCTATGTATGCATTACAGACACATAGGTGTAACAGTACATGTTCTATGTATGCATTACAGACACATAGGTGTAACAGTACATGTTCTATGTATGCATTACAGACACATAGGTGTAACTGTATATGTTCTTTCTACTTCAGGGTCCATAGGGGGTCCACAGGGTTGACCTTGGGGTATAGGTTGGGAACCAAATCCGGGCACCACGCAGTTAAAGCTTTTAGCTCCCAGGATGCACTGGGTCCACTCTCCCTATAACCCCACCCCCAAGCCAGAGGCACCTCAGTTTAAGTTGGTGCCCGGCCGGAGTCGGGTCACCGTTAGCGCAGGGGGAGCTGATTAGCAGCCCCTAAGCTTATTTTATTTTTTTAGGGACAAAGTTTTTTCCATGGACTTTGGACTCTTCAGAGCGGCAGCGTCGGACTGTCCATAGGACGTCTAAGCTGCCGCTCCGTCACCCCGCTGGCGCTGAGACGCCAGTACAGATCTGGGGATCTCAGCGGGACCCCAGAGTCTGTACTAGCCGGACTCTGTGGGCGCCCAGGACTGCTGCCGGATCCACGGGGAGCAGGTAAGGTCGCGGATCACCGCTTGCGGTGATCCGCGCATTTCAAATGCAGTCCTGTGCCTCCGGTCTCAGGGGACAGACCGGAGGCGCCGGCAGTGGCGGCGGGCCCCCCATACCCCGTGTGTCCACTAGACCACCAGGGACTTAACGATCGGTGCAGGGAGCCGGCGTCCCGGGGGTTAATAGCCGGCCAGGGGAGGCAGCCTTCCCTGTTACAGCGGCTCCTCCCCTCAGCTCAGCGCGCCTTTCAGTATCCATAGTCTGGCGTCGCTGAGCTGCTTCCTCCGCGGGCCACGCTTCCTCTGAGGTCTCCAGCGGCCATTTTATCTCTGTGGTGCAGCAGAAATCTCTCAGGATGGCAGTGAGTCCAGTCCCCCTGCGTACCTCACCATCAGGTCAGTGTACACAGCACTGTAGCCTTCCCAGACACTGAATCTGGGCAGTTGAATGCAGTGTAATAGTGCAGTATATTATATGACATGTTTATGTATATATGTATATATCTGCATTGTATGTGACTTATGCTAGTGCTGACTGTACTTTATTCTCTCACCTGTCAGTGTATATCTATCCCTTTTCTTTATCTGCCCTAATACAGCTGTACTTAGGGTGGTTCTGAGACCTCACATTTATATACTTGTTAATATTTGTGTGGTTTGTCACATACTGTTGCGTGCTGCACGTTGCCATATTTTAGATGGAACTGTGTGTTGCATACGCTGAAAATGGGTCCCTGCAGCTAATTTTTGGCATCAGTCAGGACCAGTATAGCGCTGCTTAATATTTCCGCCAAGATTGGTCAGATATGTCTGACCAGGAGATAGAGCGTTATACTGCACCCATTTTTACTATCCTGCAAGTCATGTGCTGCAGGTGTTAGTGCGGAGGATTTGACTCATAAAGGGTTCTGTATGTGGCGTCATCTGGTGCCGGCCTCTTTCACGACCCCCTTCGGCGGTTTGTTTTCTCGGGATCCTCTCAATTGCGGATCGCCGGGCGGGCCCCATTGTTGTACCTCACTTGGGGTTACTTCACCATACTGCCCTTTTCATCTCAGGGTATCTCGCAGCTTCTTGCTCTCTTCCCCTGTGACACAGACTACCGCTCCCTGCAGGGGTTTTTCGCAGTATATGAATTCCCCCTGGTGCCACAATAGTCTGTCATTCCCCTTGCAGGGATTACCACAACAGCCACCCTGGGTGGATGTCGTTTTCTACGAAACGCTAATTGGCGTGGTTGACGCCCTGTGGTTACTTCCCAGTTGGCTCTGCCGTGAACTGGGTACTGTTCGGGGCTCTTTCCCTCTTACACGGGGGGAAGCCTATTTCAGGTATTATTATCCCTGCTTTAGGGCTGGTAGCAGGTCCATTCTGGTTAGAGTGAATGTTGACCTGCACCTGTATCATACACCCTCAGTATTGCGTGCCTTCGGGTTCCCTGTTGCTGACTAGCGGGTGGATCGCATAGCGGGACTCTGGCTGTTGCCAGATAGGAGGTGTTACAACAGTGTTTGGCCTCCTGTCCCAAATTCCCTGAGGGTCATCACGAGCCCCTCCTGGGGGGGATGGGCGTGTTACTCGTCTGATTACAGACGTTACTACGCCTCCCATTCCTGCGTGGTCGGATTCTTCGGATCCGTAGGTGGTAACTCTGCCTGAAATCAGTATACTTGCTTTCAGGAGTTGTTATCCATCCTACCATGGCTATAGCATGGTTGGTTAATACTATTGCATATTGGGTTGATGCATTTGTAACGTTTTTTCCCCTCCAACACGTCGGGGGTTCAAATGTATTTGGTCGCTCACGTAATATATGCTGTTGTCATAGGTGGAAATGCCTATATTGGATACCAGTCTCCTAACTTTCAGAGTTCCGGCTGCGACTGTATCCTCCGTAATACCCTATGGCTGCGCTCTGGGAATGCAGAGGTGCAGATACCATCTTTAGGGTTGATATTGTTTGGTCCTGACCTTGACAAGATTGTAGTAACATTGGCAGTATTACTAACGACAAGTTTACCGCTTTCAGCTATGCACACTACAAGGCCTCAGACTAAGTCTGTTAAGTCTTTTTTGTCCTCTGGGTCAGCCTAAAGGTCTGTTTCTTCGTAGACTGTCGGCATCTACAAGGGCCGACATATCCAGTACCGAGCAGGCCTGGACTGCCAGCCGATCCTGCTTCTGAACCTACGGATATCTCTTCAGCCTGACGGGACAGGCCTACAACTGGGAGATACCGATTTTCTCAGTTCGCCCGGTATTAGTGTCAAGTTGCCGCGGCTACGTGGGTAGGAGGGTACGCCCTCTTTACAAGGGCCTTACAGATCCAGAAAGCTATGCAGTTGTTGCGGTAAGCGGAGCTAATTAGGCCATCCCCACTATCTCAGTGAGGGACTGGTTGTTCTGCTTTCTTTCTGGTGCGGTGGCTGAATGGTCCTCTTTGGCCTATTCTCTGTCTCAATTCCCTGAACCAGTTCCTAAAGCTACCTGGGCTCAGGAGGAAATCCCTATGCTCCATCATACGATGTTTGGAACCTGGGGACTTTATGGTATCACTGGATATACAGGACGCGTGCCTACGGGTACTTACAGAGACCTTTCCTCAGCATGGGCTGAGGTTTGCTGTATCACAGCAACACTTACAATTTTTCGGGCTCTGCCTGTTGGGACTGTCCTCAGCCCCACAGGGGTTTACCAGCGTTTTGGATTTTCTGACAGTTCTTCTGTTCAGTATATCCCAATGCTCCTGTACCTGGACGGCCTCCTGCTCTTAGCGGGATCACCGGGGTACTTTACGGCCAGGTCAGGATGACTGTGGCTTCTTCAGGGTGCAGACGTTTAATCAACGGGGAAAAAGTCCTCCCTGCATCCCTCTCTGGGTATTCTTCATCTAGGATCCCTGCTGGATTCTCAGAATCTGAGAATTCTTCTGGCGTAAGACGGAATCTCCTCTCTTCCATTAGGAGTACATGGTTGTCTGTGCAGTCGACAGATGTCTTTACACTCTGGGATGCATGGTGGAATGGGCTCAGTTCCATTCCAGGCCTTTCCATAATTGGCTCATCTCCAGATGGAATGAGTTTTTTCTGTCGGATAACTGTTCAAACGATGATGCTCTCTCCGGAGGCAAGTCGGTCCCTGTCCGGGTGGCTATGGCCATCTCGTCCAGGGTTTTCTTTGCTATGGACAGTGTCTGGATCGAATCCTTTTCAGTGCAGTTGGACGTCTGTCGATTCCACCCTGTCAATTAACTTACTCTGGCATAACTCTTGTTTCCCGGTGAACCTGAAAAGGTTCAGTCCGACAGGGTCAGGACAGTGGCTTCCTTTTTAGCAACACTGTTCGTTGGGTGGCAATGACAGGTATGTCACATATTCGGACATAGTCCGAGGGTCTCCTCCCGACCATCTCGGCAGCGTTCATTTCAGGAGCTCTCCATTGGGAAGCGGGAGTCCTCAGCCGTCACGACGTGCATCCCGGGGACTAGTCTCTTCCCCAAGAGAGGTTTCATCTCCTGGTGAGCAGGGGGGGCCCCCCTGAGGTGACCCTCATGGCCTTCTGACTTTATCACACTATGGTGTTACAGTTCAGCTTTGGGGATTCTGAAGCAACCTTCAGCGACTCTTTGTCGGTGAAGTGGTCCTTCCACTTTGTGTACCTGTGTTCTCCGGTCTCCCTTCTTCCTCAAGGTCTTTGGAAGTGTTTTCAATCGAGACGGAGATGCTTTCCTGCTGGTGGCTCCTGATTGCCCCAGATGTCAGGGGTACTTGGATCTTCGGAGTCTCTACATCGATACTCCATCCCTGATGCTTCACTGCCCGGACCTGTTGTCTCAGGGTCTTTGGTTTTGCCTTGGACCTGGGTCGTTTGTCTTTGACTGTGTCCTTACAGTGGTCTTACGGCTTCCCTGGCTTTGTCATCGTTGGAATGATTAGAGCACATGGATCAGCTTTTGCTGGGACCTACCACAAACTGTGGCAGCCATAAATCTTATGGTATTGTACCTGTCGATACAATCCTCCGGTGTCCAGGATTTCCAGATATTCTGGCATTCCTTCCGGCTGGCTTGGGTTTCACACTTGGCCTGGTCTTCCTGACAGTGCGGATCTCTACACTGTCAGTATGGTTAAGATATGGAATTGCTCCACTCTGGTATCCAGTTCATCCTTTGGAGTGTTTTCTTGATTATGCCTCCATTTGTCCTCCCTAGGGACTCCTGGGGAGTAAGTAGTGGTTCTTCGTTACCTCCGGGGACAGTCAATGGAACCGCTGGTTGTGATAGCCATTACATGGTCTATTGCTTAGGCTCTCTCTTTCTCTCAGGGTGTTTATATCAACCAGGAGAGTGTCTGAATTGGGAGCGTTCTCATGTGGCTCCCTCTTCTGGAGGGCATCATGTCAGGGTGGGAGTTGCTCTCGCCCTGTGTTGCTTCTTAGTGGTTTTCAGGTTCCATATTGTTCTGGAACTTATGGTACGGCCATTCTGTCCCCAGTCCTCTCGGCTGGTGTGGCCTCATTGACTGTGGTCTGGCCTCTTTTCAATTTTTGTGATCCGTTCAGGTTCCTTACGGAAATCGGACTCCTTATTGGTGGTCTGAGATTTCTGGTTTTCACAGGAAAGGATGGCCGGCCTATAACCAAATGTTGGCTGGATGGCCTCGTAGGTCTTCCTCAGGGGCCTACCCATGGGTAGGCCTTCCTGTTGTTGATGCTTGTTTTTTCTCGGGCCATGTGTGCGGCTCGCTGTGGCGCCTCGGCTGTTTTACCTTACTAGGTGGCCACGTGGTCTTCTGTCCACACCTTTTTAAGGTTCTAGGCATTGGTTTCCTTTGCCTCTCAGGATGCTTCCTTTTTGGCGACGGATTCTCCTCTCAGCACAGGAGCGTCCCCACCCTTGGTTGAACTGCTTTGGGACATCCCCAAGGTCAACCCTGTGGACCCCCTATGGACCCTGAAGTAGAAAACAAGAGATATGGTAAGAACTTACCTTTGTTATCTCTGTTTCTACGAAGTCCATAGGGTCCACAGGGCGCCCGCCCTGACGCACCTGGCTTCATATGGGCTGTGTGGCTGGTCACCGGTTTTCCGTCTCCCATTTCGGTGAGTATGGTTATTGAGTGTTCCAGTTTTCTCTCTCTTTTTCTCTCCTCCTCCGGCCTTTGGCTACTTACAAACTGAGGTGCCTCTGGCTTGGGGGTGGGGTTATAGGGAGAGTGGACCCAGTGCATCCTGGGAGCTAAAAGCTTTAACTGCGTGGTGCCCGGATTTGGTTCCCAACCTATACCCCAAGGTCAACCCTGTGGACCCTATGGACTTCGTAGAAACAGAGATAACAAAGGTAAGTTCTTACCATATCTCTTGTTATGTATACATTACAGACACATAGGTGTAACTGTATATGTTCTATGTATGCATTACAGACACATAGGTGTAATTGTATATGTTCTATGTATGCATTACAGACACATAGGTGTAACAGTACATGTTCTATGTATACATTACAGACACATAGGTGTAACAGTATATGTTCTATGTATACATTACAGACACATAGGTGTAACTGTATATGTTCTATGTATGCATTACAGACACATAGGTGTAACTGTATATGTTCTATGTATGCATTACAGACACATAGGTGTAACAGTATATGTTCTATGTATACATTACAGACACACAGGTGTAACAGTATATGTTCTATGTATACATTACAGACACACAGGTGTAACAGTATATGTTCTATGTATACATTACAGACACATAGGTGTAACTGTATATGTTCTATGTATGCATTACAGACACATAGGTGTAACAGTATATGTTCTATGTATGCATTACAGACACATAGGTGTAACAGTATATGTTCTATGTATACATTACAGACACATAGGTGTAACAGTATATGTTCTATGTATGCATTACAGACACATAGGTGTAACTGTATATGTTCTATGTATGCATTACAGACACAGGTGTAACTGTATATGTTCTATGTATGCATTACAGACACATAGGTGTAACTGTATATGTTCTATGTATGCATTACAGACACATAGGTGTAACTGTATATGTTCTATGTATGCATTACAGACACATAGGTGTAACTGTATATGTTCTATGTATGCATTACAGACACATAGGTGTAACTGTATATGTTCTATGTATGCATTACAGACACATAGGTGTCACAGTATATGTTCTATGTATACATTACAGACACATAGGTGTAACTGTATATGTTCTATGTATGCATTACAGACACATAGGTGTAACTGTATATGTTCTATGTATGCATTACAGACACATAGGTGTAACTGTATATGTTCTATGTATGCATTACAGACACATAGGTGTAACTGTATATGTTCTATGTATGCATTACAGACACATAGGTGTCACAGTATATGTTCTATGTATACATTACAGACACATAGGTGTAACTGTATATGTTCTATGTATGCATTACAGACACGTAGGTGTAACTGTATATGTTCTATGTATGCATTACAGACACATAGGTGTAACTGTATACGTTCTATGTATGCATTACAGACACATAGGTGTAACTGTATATGTTCTATGTATGCATTACAGACACATAGGTGTCACAGTATATGTTCTATGTATACATTACAGACACATAGGTGTAACAGTATATGTTCTATGTATACATTACAGACACATAGGTGTCACAGTATATGTTCTATGTATGCATTACAGACACACAGGTGTAACTGTATATGTTCTATGTATGCATTACAGACACATAGGTGTAACTGTATATGTTCTATGTATACATTACAGACACATAGGTGTAACAGTATATGTTCTATGTATGCATTACAGACACATAGGTGTAACAGTATATGTTCTATGTATGCATTACAGACACATAGGTGTAACTGTATATGTTCTATGTATGCATTACAGACACATAGGTGTAACTGTATATGTTCTATGTATGCATTACAGACACATAGGTGTCACAGTATATGTTCTATGTATACATTACAGACACATAGGTGTAACTGTATATGTTCTATGTATGCATTACAGACACATAGGTGTAACTGTATATGTTCTATGTATACATTACAGACACATAGGTGTAACTGTATATGTTCTATGTATACATTACAGACACATAGGTGTAACAGTATATGTTCTATGTATGCATTACAGACACATAGGTGTAACTGTATATGTTCTATGTATACATTACAGACACATAGGTGTAACTGTATATGTTCTATGTATACATTACAGACACATAGGTGTAACTGTATATGTTCTATGTATGCATTACAGACACATAGGTGTAACTGTATATGTTCTATGTATGCATTACAGACACATAGGTGTAACTGTATATGTTCTATGTATGCATTACAGACACATAGGTGTCACAGTATATGTTCTATGTATGCATTACAGACACATACGTGTAACAGTACATGTTCTATGTATACATTACAGACACATAGGTGTAACTGTATATGTTCTATGTATACATTACAGACACATAGGTGTCACAGTATATGTTCTATGTATACATTACAGACACATAGGTGTAACAGTATATGTTCTATGTATACATTACAGACACATAGGTGTCACAGTATATGTTCTATGTATGCATTACAGACACACAGGTGTAACTGTATATGTTCTATGTATGCATTACAGACACATAGGTGTAACTGTATATGTTCTATGTATACATTACAGACACATAGGTGTCACAGTATATGTTCTATGTATACATTACAGACACAGGTGTAACAGTATATGTTCTATGTATACATTACAGACACATAGGTGTAACAGTATATGTTCTATGTATACATTACAGACACATAGGTGTAACAGTACATGTTCTATGTATACATTACAGACACATAGGTGTCACAGTATATGTTCTATGTATGCATTACAGACACATAGGTGTCACAGTATATGTTCTATGTATACATTACAGACACATAGGTGTAACTGTATATGTTCTATGTATGCATTACAGACACATAGGTGTAACTGTATATGTTCTATGTATGCATTACAGACACATAGGTGTCACAGTATATGTTCTATGTATACATTACAGACACACAGGTGTAACTGTATATGTTCTATGTATGCATTACAGACACACAGGTGTAACAGTATATGTTCTATGTATGCATTACAGACACATAGGTGTAACAGTATATGTTCTATGTATACATTACAGACACATAGGTGTCACAGTATATGTTCTATGTATGCATTACAGACACATAGGTGTAACAGTATATGTTCTATGTATACATTACAGACACATAGGTGTAACAGTATATGTTCTATGTATGCATTACAGACACATAGGTGTAACAGTACATGTTCTATGTATACATTACAGACACATAGGTGTAACAGTACATGTTCTATGTATACATTACAGACACATAGGTGTAACTGTATATGTTCTATGTATACATTACAGACACATAGGTGTAACAGTATATGTTCTATGTATACATTACAGACACACAGGTGTAACAGTACATGTTCTATGTATGCATTACAGACACATAGGTGTAACAGTATATGTTCTATGTATACATTACAGACACACAGGTGTAACAGTATATGTTCTATGTATACATTACAGACACATAGGTGTAACAGTATATGTTCTATGTATACATTACAGACACACAGGTGTAACAGTATATGTTCTATGTATACATTACAGACACACAGGTGTAACAGTATATGTTCTATGTATACATTACAGACACATAGGTGTAACAGTATATGTTCTATGTATACATTACAGACACATAGGTGTCACAGTATATGTTCTATGTATGCATTACAGACACATAGGTGTAACAGTACATGTTCTATGTATACATTACAGACACATAGGTGTAACTGTATATGTTCTATGTATGCATTACAGACACAGGTGTAACTGTATATGTTCTATGTATGCATTACAGACACATAGGTGTAACTGTATATGTTCTATGTATGCATTACAGACACATAGGTGTAACTGTATATGTTCTATGTATGCATTACAGACACATAGGTGTAACTGTATATGTTCTATGTATGCATTACAGACACATAGGTGTAACTGTATATGTTCTATGTATGCATTACAGACACATACGTGTAACAGTACATGTTCTATGTATACATTACAGACACATAGGTGTCACAGTATATGTTCTATGTATGCATTACAGACACATAGGTGTAACTGTATATGTTCTATGTATGCATTACAGACACATAGGTGTAACAGTATATGTTCTATGTATGCATTACAGACACATAGGTGTAACAGTATATGTTCTATGTATGCATTACAGACACATAGGTGTAACTGTATATGTTCTATGTATACATTACAGACACATAGGTGTAACAGTACATGTTCTATGTATACATTACAGACACATAGGTGTAACAGTACATGTTCTATGTATACATTACAGACACATAGGTGTAACAGTACATGTTCTATGTATACATTACAGACACATAGGTGTAACTGTATATGTTCTATGTATGCATTACAGACACATAGGTGTAACAGTATATGTTCTATGTATGCATTACAGACACATAGGTGTAACTGTATATGTTCTATGTATACATTACAGACACATAGGTGTAACAGTACATGTTCTATGTATACATTACAGACACATAGGTGTAACTGTATATGTTCTATGTATACATTACAGACACATAGGTGTCACAGTATATGTTCTATGTATACATTACAGACACATAGGTGTAACTGTATATGTTCTATGTATACATTACAGACACATAGGTGTCACAGTATATGTTCTATGTATGCATTACAGACACATAGGTGTAACAGTACATGTTCTATGTATGCATTACAGACACACAGGTGTAACAGTATATGTTCTATGTATGCATTACAGACACATAGGTGTAACTGTATATGTTCTATGTATGCATTACAGACACAGGTGTAACTGTATATGTTCTATGTATGCATTACAGACACATAGGTGTAACTGTATATGTTCTATGTATGCATTACAGACACATAGGTGTAACTGTATATGTTCTATGTATGCATTACAGACACATAGGTGTAACTGTATATGTTCTATGTATGCATTACAGACACATAGGTGTCACAGTATATGTTCTATGTATGCATTACAGACACATACGTGTAACAGTACATGTTCTATGTATACATTACAGACACATAGGTGTCACAGTATATGTTCTATGTATGCATTACAGACACATAGGTGTAACTGTATATGTTCTATGTATGCATTACAGACACATAGGTGTAACAGTATATGTTCTATGTATGCATTACAGACACATAGGTGTAACAGTATATGTTCTATGTATGCATTACAGACACATAGGTGTAACTGTATATGTTCTATGTATACATTACAGACACATAGGTGTAACAGTACATGTTCTATGTATACATTACAGACACATAGGTGTAACAGTACATGTTCTATGTATACATTACAGACACATAGGTGTAACAGTACATGTTCTATGTATACATTACAGACACATAGGTGTAACTGTATATGTTCTATGTATGCATTACAGACACATAGGTGTAACAGTATATGTTCTATGTATGCATTACAGACACATAGGTGTAACTGTATATGTTCTATGTATACATTACAGACACATAGGTGTAACAGTACATGTTCTATGTATACATTACAGACACATAGGTGTAACAGTACATGTTCTATGTATACATTACAGACACATAGGTGTAACAGTACATGTTCTATGTATACATTACAGACACATAGGTGTAACTGTATATGTTCTATGTATACATTACAGACACATAGGTGTAACAGTATATGTTCTATGTATGCATTACAGACACATAGGTGTAACTGTATATGTTCTATGTATGCATTACAGACACATAGGTGTAACAGTATATGTTCTATGTATGCATTACAGACACATAGGTGTAACTGTATATGTTCTATGTATACATTACAGACACATAGGTGTAACAGTATATGTTCTATGTATGCATTACAGACACATAGGTGTAACAGTACATGTTCTATGTATACATTACAGATACATAGGTGTAAAAGTACATGTTCTATGTATGCATTACAGACACATAGGTGTAACAGTACATGTTCTATGTATGCATTACAGACACATACGTGTAACAGTACATGTTCTATGTATACATTACAGACACATAGGTGTCACAGTATATGTTCTATGTATGCATTACAGACACATAGGTGTAACTGTATATGTTCTATGTATACATTACAGACACATAGGTGTAACAGTATATGTTCTATGTATGCATTACAGACACATAGGTGTAACTGTATATGTTCTATGTATACATTACAGACACATAGGTGTAACTGTATATGTTCTATGTATGCATTACAGACACATACGTGTAACAGTACATGTTCTATGTATACATTACAGACACATAGGTGTAACAGTACATGTTCTATGTATACATTACAGACACATAGGTGTAACAGTATATGTTCTATGTATGCATTACAGACACATAGGTGTAACTGTATATGTTCTATGTATGCATTACAGACACATAGGTGTAACTGTATATGTTCTATGTATACATTACAGACACATAGGTGTAACTGTATATGTTCTATGTATACATTACAGACACATAGGTGTAACAGTACATGTTCTATGTATGCATTACAGACACATAGGTGTAACTGTATATGTTCTATGTATGCATTACAGACACATAGGTGTAACAGTATATGTTCTATGTATGCATTACAGACACATAGGTGTAACAGTACATGTTCTATGTATACATTACAGACACATAGGTGTAACTGTATATGTTCTAAGTATACATTACAGACACATAGGTGTAACAGTATATGTTCTATGTATACATTACAGACACATAGGTGTAACAGTACATGTTCTATGTATACATTACAGACACATAGGTGTAACAGTATATGTTCTATGTATGCATTACAGACACATAGGTGTAACTGTATATGTTCTATGTATGCATTACAGACACATAGGTGTAACTGTATATGTTCTATGTATACATTACAGACACATAGGTGTAACTGTATATGTTCTATGTATGCATTACAGACACATACGTGTAACAGTACATGTTCTATGTATACATTACAGACACATAGGTGTCACAGTATATGTTCTATGTATGCATTACAGACACATAGGTGTAACTGTATATGTTCTATGTATACATTACAGACACATAGGTGTAACAGTATATGTTCTATGTATACATTACAGACACATAGGTGTCACAGTATATGTTCTATGTATACATTACAGACACATAGGTGTAACAGTACATGTTCTATGTATACATTACAGACACATAGGTGTAACTGTATATGTTCTATGTATACATTACAGACACATAGGTGTAAAAGTATATGTTCTATGTATACATTACAGACACATAGGTGTAACAGTACATGTTCTATGTATACATTACAGACACACAGGTGTAACAGTATATGTTCTATGTATGCATTACAGACACATAGGTGTAACAGTATATGTTCTATGTATACATTACAGACACATAGGTGTAACAGTACATGTTCTATGTATACATTACAGACACATAGGTGTAACTGTATATGTTCTATGTATGCATTACAGACACATAGGTGTAACTGTATATGTTCTATGTATGCATTACAGACACATAGGTGTAACTGTATATGTTCTATGTATACATTACAGACACATAGGTGTCACAGTATATGTTCTATGTATACATTACAGACACATAGGTGTAACAGTACATGTTCTATGTATACATTACAGACACATAGGTGTCACAGTATATGTTCTATGTATACATTACAGACACATAGGTGTAACAGTATATGTTCTATGTATACATTACAGACACATAGGTGTCACAGTATATGTTCTATGTATGCATTACAGACACATAGGTGTAACTGTATATGTTCTATGTATACATTACAGACACCCAGTGCAGACGGGGAGAACAGTGGAACCATATCATCGTGACTTCTTCTCGGCCCTTTAATACTTTACCTTCCAACGCCGCCTCTGCAAATCCCTCAGGTGCCTGTAAGAAAGCAAAGGGAGCAGTAAGAGGTACAGAACGATACCTCCTCATTGCCATGTTAGGGATTATTGTAGTCGCTGTACATAGTAACAGAGTGATCAGTTGAGGCCATTTGGACTAAGGTTTTGCTGCATATTTGCACTATTGTCATTAGGGTGAAACCAGATTGTTCTGCCGAGATCAATATAAAGGGGACATTTGTGAGATCTGATTACAGGACACTAATATTATTTGCTTTTATTTTCTAAAGTGCGGTAGAAAAAATAAATCTGGTTGGTTGTTAGGGCTCTTCTCGTGTTACCTGATCAGCAGACACCTTTCATAGGTCATCAATAAACTGGAGAACAGCGCACCCTGTGGCCAAATGTGCATGAGACGTGATAAACGCTACCCCAGAGGTATTCAACATGCGTCACATCCGCTGCTGTGGAACTACACATTCCAGCATGCTCCGCCACAGTTTTAGCATGCCCTAATAGCAATACAGTAACAGGGAATACTTGGATATGTAGTTCCACAGCAGCTGGAGTGTTGAATGTTGATAACATTAGACTTGAGTGTATAAATGCACTAAGGGCCTAAGCACTAAGTAAATTGTCCTAGTCATGCAGATTCCCTATTATCGAGAACCAATCGGTTGTGAGGGTGATCTCAGCAGGACAGAATCGCGCAGCCACTTGTGCGCGCCTTTGCAATTTTGTGTCTACTGAATCCGGCCCTAAATCGCAGCAAACGATCCGCAATTAGCTAAAAAGGTTGTTTCAAATATAATTTGATTTTATAAAAAGTACAGATGGAGTCCAGCAAGTCTCACTATAACACTAAGATATTTGGTCCAGCCAGCACCCCCCAAGGCCCTGCAATGTAACAGCCATGACCTCCTCCATCAGACAGGTACTGGTGATGTCAACAGCTCTCCTGTCCCACTGATTGGGACATCCATGCAGGAGGAGCAGTGACAACACTCTGATAGACTGAGGGACATAAAATGCCTGATCTGCAGCAAGGAGGACACTTGTGGAGCCCCTCGGGGATCATGGTGGGGGAGCATCAGAGCAATAGAACCTCAGCTTCTCTACCAGTATACAGTGACAGCAGCCGAACCACAGCACGTGGCAGGTGACAGAACGCAACGTTCACAGGTCTTCCAGGACGGTAGTGAAGGAGGCAGCTGGCATAGAAAGAATGTGGGCACCCGATCACTCCTCAACTGGGCATATCTGGCGCTAGTCCACCAGCTCTGACAGAGGCACGGTCTTCTCTCAGTTGGTGAGGTCCCGGATTCGGAGGAAATGTAGCAGCGGGGACCAGTGAAGGAAATTTAACTCACCGCTATGTGAATTGACCCCAAGTAGACACCATATCCGAAAGAAATATAAGCGGAAATCAGTATTCATAGGCAGCAGCCCTGCCCTGATAGTGACTGACATGTACAGCTAAGAGGCTCTCCCTGTACTCATAGGCTGCAGCCCTGCCCTGATAGTGACTGACATGTACAGCTAAGGGGCTCTCCCTGTACACATAGGCTGCAGCCCTGCCCTGATAGTGACTGACATGTACAGCTAAGGGGCTCTCCCTGTACTCATAGGCTGCAGCCCTGCCCTGATAGTGACTGACATGTACAGCTAAGAGGCTCTCCCTGTACTCAGGGTGATCCCAAACAGGGCTGGTTACAAAGTCCCCCCCCGCCGTACCTGCCAATCATTTGCAGTGTAGCCGTACTGCTGGAAGCCATAGCTGTTACTTTTCTGGTCGTACTTCCAGTTGGAAAACATCTGTTGAAATTGCTGAGAATAGTAATTAAACGCCTGCACGTAGTCTGTAGCTGGGTTGCTCACCGGAGGACTGAAAGCAAAATAAAATAAAAAAGTGAATTGAAAACGAAGACCTATGATATACGATTCCATTGGTGATGACATGGATGGCCCTAGCAAGGTTTGCATGTATAACAGGAGACCTAGCATTGATCACTACACTCCGGCAGTAACTACGCACACTTAGAGTTCTTTGTTTAAAGGCTAACAGCCTATTCTGAAAACTGATTTCCATTCAGAACTAGGAAGGTGTCCTTTAAACAGAGGACGTGGTATGGCCTTTAAACCCGCACACTAGGAAGTGAATAGAAGCAGGCGTGATTTCGTGTAAATGAAAGGGATAAATTGGTATATGACACCAACTTACAGCTGTGTCCCAGCCTCCGCTTCCGCTGACTGGGTGCTGCCAAGGTGATCGCTCAAAGTGGACGGTACTCTACTGTTTAAGAAAAACTTAATGTAAAGTTGGAAAACCCCATTGAAAGCTCACAAAACTGTTATATCATCTCTTATACTATCTCACACAACGCTGTAACAGGCGATCCATTCATACAACAAGAGAAGTGGATTTCCATTTACCTCGGGTCCGCTGGTTTCGTATAAAGTGCGTGCTTCAGCTTAAATCTCTTAGGCTGTAAAATAAAATAAATACATTAGAGAAGTAACTTTAATACTCTATACAATGAGACCCATCCTACTGTGTGGGGCTATCTGTACTGGGCGGCTTTTACACGGTGCTATGAAAACAAAGTTACTGCTTGGTTAGAAAAGTAATTGTAAATTAATGAAGTGAGCAAGCTCTGCCGCAACTTTCTAATGGAGCATGCGATGGTGGAACTACAAGTTTTATGTATGTGAATACCCAAAGGTAGGAATGGGATCACGGATGAGCGATGTGCTGTGGAAGATGGCCGAGCTATAATGTCGATCGTACTTACAGGATTAGTGTTGGGGATCAGTTTTCCATTCACGTTCAGCAGACACCTGGACGCGGCAGCTTGGTCAGATAACTCCACAAAACAATAACCAGACAGCGCCCTGTGAAAGAGACAGAACAAAGCGCGGTGAAGGCACATTTCACTGGGAAAAAATAGCTAATACAGGAACGATCACGAATAAAGATACGTTATGGGGGATTATAAATACAATCTATTTCCAGCAGCTTGGTGTATGACCTTGTGTTTAAAACCCTTAATCCGGTCTTTCATTTAGTGCTGTGTACATGTCTTTAGACCCAACATTTATGCCCTAACAAAACAGCTAATCCTGCGGTGTAATCCCGTTCCCTGTGATATTACATTCTCAAAGAATTTAAGATCACAATTTTTCTTTTTCTTACATGTGCTTTTGTTGTAGGTTACTAAACATATCAAGAACAAAGAGCAAAAGAAATAAGCTTAAGTATTGAATCCCCACAACATTAATCTGTGTGCGCAAGTACAGTGCATCCGGAAAGTATTCACAACGCTTCACTTTTTCCACATTTTGTTATGTTACAGCCTTAATCCAAAATGGATTAAATTAATTTTTGTCCTCAAAATTCCACACACAATACCCCATAATGACAACATGTAAAAAGTTTTTTATTACGATTTTTGCAAATTTAACAGAAAAAAAAAACCCTAAGAAATCACATGTACATAAGTACTCACAGCCTTTGCTCAATACTTTGTTGATGCACCTTTGGTAGCAATTACAGCCTCAAGTCTTTTTGAATATGATGCCACAAGCTTGGCACACCTATCTTTGGGCAGTTTCACCCATTGCTCTTTGCAGCATCTCACAAGCTCCATCAGGTTGGATGGGAAGCGTCGGTGCACAGACATTTTCAGATCTCTCCAGAGATGTTCAATCAGATTCAAGTCTGGGCTCTGGCTGGGCCACTCAAGGACATTCACAGAGTTGTCCTGAAGCCACTCCTTTGATATCTTGGCTGTGTGCTTAGGGTCATTGTCCTGCTGAAAGATGAACCGTCGTCCCAGTATGAGGTCAAGAGCGCTCTGGAGCAGGTTTTCATCAAGGATGTCTCTGTACATTGCTGCATTCATCTTTCCCTCTATCCTAACTAGGCTCCCTGTTCCTGCCGCTGAAAAACATCCCCACAGCATGATGCTGCCACCACCATGCTTCACTGTAGAGAGGGTATTGGCCTGGTGTTGAGCGGTGCCTGGTTTCCTCCAAACATAACACCTGGCATTCACACCAAAGAGTTCAATCTTTGTCTCATCAGACCAGAGAATTGTGTCTCTCGTGGTCTGAGAGTCCTTCAGGTGCATTTTGGCAAACTCCAGGCGGGCTGCCATGTACTTTTTACTAAGGAATGGCTTCCGTCTGGCCACTCTACCATACAGGCCTGATTGGTGGATTGCTGCAGAGATGGTTGTCCTTCTGGAAGGTTCTCCTCTGTCCACAGAGGAATGCTGTAGCTCTGACAGAGTGACCATCGGGTTCTTGGTCACCACCCTGACTAGGACCCTTCTCACACAATCGCTCAGTTTAGACGGCCGGCCAACTCTAGGAAGAGTCCTGGTGGTTCCGAACTTCTTCCATTTACGTATGATGGAGGCCACTGTGCTCATTGGGACCTTCAAAGCAGCAGATATTTTTCTGTACCCTTCCCCAGATTTGTGCCTCTAGACAATCCTGTCTCCAAGGTCTACAGACCTCAGAGACAGTATGTGTGTGCAAGTGTGTAAGTACTGAATCCCCACAACATTGTGTGTGCGAGTATGTGTGTGTGTGTAAATACTGAATCCCTACATCATTAATCTCTGTGTGTGTAAGTACTAACTCCCCACAACAATAATATGACGTGTGTGTGTGTATGTATGTGTGTGTGTGTATGTGTGTGTGAGTACTGAATCCCTGATAATGACATTAATATGTGTTATAGCCAGTGACTGCAGCATTACAAGTCTATTGGGGTAAACATGAGGCAGATTTGTTCCAGGTTAGCTGGTGGTATGAAATGTCGACACCAGAAAGTCGACATGCACTTTAGATCGACTGTCAAAATGTACCAGAATGTTGACAAAGTTTTTTTGCTTATTTAAGCTAACCCAAAAATATATATATATTATATATATTATATATATATATATAAAAAATTTTACTCACCGTAAAATCTCTTCCTCATCCATCTGGAGGATGCCATTACCTCTGGGTTATGTATAGTGAGCCGTGGAGACGGGCACGAAGACTGGCTCCCACCCCCTATATAACCTCTCCCCTTCCACTAGAACCTCAGGCTATGTTTAACAAAGCTGGGGAAGGACCCACAGAAGAACAGAGAAAACCAGAAACCCAACAGGTAACTAGTATGAAACCAAACATAGGAGGATCCCAGCATCCCCCAGATGGACTCCAAGTAAGAGATTTTACTGAGAGTAAAAATAGTATTTCCTTTATCATCCATCTGGGGGATGTCAATACCTCTGGGATCTACCAAAGCAAGACAAAAACCAACAAAGAATCTGTACATATTAAAGACGCAGTGCGCTCCAAGTAAATGCGTTAACGCACGTACGTGACATCCAACAGTGCTAAGGAAGAAGCTTCACTTGACACTGAAACCTGGTGAAAAGCTGGAAGGACGATATCCTGGTTAATATGGAAAACTGATACCACTTTCAGGAGAAAGGAAGGTTTAGTGCTTAACTACCCTATCCTCATGAAAAATGAGAAGTGGAGATTTACCAGAAAGAGCCGCTAACGCAGATACTTTTCTGGCCGAGGCAATGGACAAAAGGAAAACAACCTTCAAAAGTGATATCTCGCAATTCTACAGATTCCAATGCATCAAAAGGTGCCTTTTGAGGTGCCTCCAAAAACTAAATTCAATTCCCAAGGAGGAACCGACAGGACAGAAGGAAACTGTATGCGTAGAACACCCTGCAAGAAGGTCTGAACTTCAGGAATGGTGGCCAATTTCCTTTGAAACAGGATTACAGGATCTAAAATTTGTTCCTTAAGAGAGGACAATCTAAGACCCTTAACCAACGCATCTTGCAGAAAAGACGAGACACTCGGAACCTTTCAGGTTTGAACTTGTGTCGTTCACACCAAGAAATATATATCTTCTATATCAGATGATAAATCTGGGAAGTGACTGGTTTGCGAGCCTGTATCATGGTATTTACAACAGGTTCTGAAAACCCTTTGGCCCTCAAAGATGTTGGATTCAAGAACCATGCTGTCAAAGTCAAGCGAGGCAAATCGGGGTGACAGCATGGACCCTGAAGTAACAGATCTGGACGTAGGAGCAGACGATATGGGACATCTGTCAACTTGTTCCAAAGAATTGTGTACCAATGATGGCGCGGTCAGTCTGGAGCCACCAGAATGACCGGCCGTGCCACTGATCTAATCCGCTGAGGTACCCTTGGTAACATTACCAGAGGAGGAGAGATGTATCCTAGTAGGAGCACCCAAGGCGATGTCCTGGCATCCACCAGGGCTGCGTGAGAATCCCAGGACCGAGATCTGTACCTTGGAAGTTTCTTGTTGAGACGGGAAGCCATTATATCAATGTATGCAGATCCCCAAACCCATCCTAGTGCAATTCCCATTCACCTGGATGCACACTGTGGCGACTTAAGAAGTCCACCTCCCCGTTGTCCACCCCTGGAATGTTCAGCAGTGGCCAAATGTTATGAGAATGACACAAGTATTGGTTTTCACAAAGTTTGCTGCGTCAGTGTTTTTAGACCTTTTTGTCAGATGTTACTATGGTATACTGAGGTAACATTACAGCATTACATAAGTGTCAGATGTTACTATGGTATACTGAGGTAACATTACAGCATTACATAAGTGTCAGATGTTACTATGGTATACTGAGGTAACATTACAGCATTTCCTAAGTGTCAGAGGCTTTTATTGACAATTACAGTAAGTTTATGCAAAGAGTGAATATTTGCAGTGTTGACCCTTCTTTTTCAAGACCTCTGCAATTCGCCCTGACATGCTGTCAATCAACTTCTGGGCCACATACTGACTGATGGCCACCCATTCTTGCCTAATCAATGCTTGGAGTTTGTCAGAATTTGTGGGTTTTTGTTTGTGCACCCGCCTCTTGAAGATTGACCACAAGTTCTAAATGGAATTAAGGTCTGGGGAGTTTCCAGGCCATGGACTAAAAATTTCGATGTTTTGTTCCCCGAGCCACTAAGTTATCACTTTTGCCTTATGGCAAGGTGCTCCATCATGCTGGAAAAGGCATTGTTCCTCACCAAACTGTTCTTGGATGGTTGGGAGAAGTTGCTCTTGGAGGATGTTTTGGTACCATTCTTTATTCATGGCTGTGCTCTTAGGCAAAATTGTGAGTGATCCCACTCCCTTGGCTGAGAAGCAACCCCACACATGAATGGTCTCAGGATGCTTTACTGTTGGCATGACACAGGACTGATGGTAGCGCTCACCTTTCCTTCTCCGGATAAGCGTTTTTCCAGATGCCCCAAACAATCTGAAAGGGGATTCATCAGAGAAAATAACTTTACCCGAGTCCTCAGCAGTTCAATCCCTGCACCTTTTGCAGAATATCAGTCTGTCCCTGATGTTTTTCCTGGAGAGAAGTGGCTTCTTTGCT
The DNA here is from genome assembly GCA_031769625.1 of Taudactylus pleione. Classification (NCBI taxonomy): domain Eukaryota; kingdom Metazoa; phylum Chordata; class Amphibia; order Anura; family Myobatrachidae; genus Taudactylus; species Taudactylus pleione. The sequence goes on along the minus strand of JAUIMM010000256.1, from coordinate 651,908 downwards.
GCCATTCTTGACACCAGGCCATCCTCCAAAGTCTTTGTCCTGTGTCATGCCAACAGTAAAGCATCCGGAGGCCATTCCAGTGACAGTCATGTGGATTGACGTGCTGACTAAGCAGAAAGGTGACAGGTGACGGAGACACCACGCCCCCTGAAGGCACCTCTACGGGGACCCCTAGGCATATCCCAGAAGATCTGAAAGCTGCCCCTGCCTTGCGTCGAAAGAAACGCAACCGAGGAGATTTTGGTTTTGGTGTTGATACGGGAAGGTAAGGGACTTTTACCTCTCATGACCTGAGAAATAATTTTAATTAATTATGGACCAAACAGAAAACCTCCTTCAAAAGGCAGTGCCTCTAAAGCATGCTTGGACTCTATGTCTGCCTTCCATGTTTTAAGCCAAAGAGAATGTCTGGCGGAAATATGAGACTGTACATGAATAGTGTCTAATATAGCATCACCTATATAGGTCAGAGCCTCCGAAATTTGATCAGCTAAAGCACTAGCTTCAGACAAATCCTCCGATTGAAACCCAGCAATCATCTGGACCATCCAGGAATTGATCGCCTTTATCACCCAGGCGCTGGCCAGAACAGGCCGCAGCGAGACTCCTGACAAAGTGAATATAGACTTAAGTACAGCCTCATTCTTCCTATCCATAGGAACCTTAGGTGTTACAGACTGCTTTGTGGGTATAACAGTATTCCTGACCAACCTAGCAATAAGAGCATCCACCATGGGTGGAATTTCCCAAGGCTTGGTATCGTCTTCCGAAGAAGGATAAAGATACTTAAATTTCTTTGGAATATGAAATTTGGAATCAGGTGTGACCAGGCTTCTTTTAATATTTCTCCAAAATGTGAAAATTCTGGGAAAACAGATGAGTTTCTTTCTTTAAATGTAAGAAGAAACCTGTAACTGGTCAATGGAATAGCTGCCTCTCCCGGACCCTATTTACCAGCATAGACAGCCCAGAATAAGAATGGGAGTCCTCCTCCCAGTTTGAAGTGTCTTCCCAGTCATAATCCAAGTCCCCTTCTTCCTGGGAAGTGGCGGCTGAAGCCTGATCTCCAGGAAAATCCACTGAGGAATGGCCTGAACGTCTCTTAACAGCCCCAGCTGACGTTAGTGGCCCCTGCTGATGTTACCATTTTATTTAGGGATGCAGCCATCTGAGCGAGACATCGTCCCATATTCTGGGCCCATCTGGGCTCTACCGAGAGATCAGACAAAGAAGGAGTACAGGGTTTGAGCACAGGGTAACATATAATTTGCCTGAGAGTGACATAATTCACCTATGACCTCAGCCATAGACCTGGCCCAATCAGACATCACCGACTGTTCAGCCGAACTTCCCGGTAATGAATCTCCCTGTGAACAACCAGCACAGAGTGCAACCTTGTTGACAAGTTTTTATCACATTTTGTTCAAGTATAAAAAGTGACTGATCCCTGTTTTTTGGAACCCTTGTCTGGCATACTAAGAGAGAAAGACAAGTCTCACCAATACAGATACAGAAATCCTCTGGAAAAGTGTAGGACTGATTAGAAAAAAAAAAAAAAAGCATTATTCAACAATGCTATAAGACCACCATATATCACCAGGTTAATATCAAAAGTAATAATCCTAGTTTAACTGCTTATCTGATAAGAGCCATCACCCTGTAATTTGCAGGGGGTCTTAGCAAAGCAGGTCTCCAGCAGCGCTCAAACATCAGCCAAAATAGTGTTTGGGGCGTGGCCTGTGAAGCCCCGTGAGCCTGCTGTCACTCAAATGCATGGGGCGTGACCGGGCATGCCGTCGGGTGTCCCGTTTTATTCAGGACACCTGACGTCATCATAGGCGTTCCCTAGCCGCCGGTGCCTCCCTCCGGAGATCCACACGGTTTGCCTGATGCACAGCGACTCTTAGTGATGACATCATAGACCGCCCGCCTGCATGTGCAGTGGCGCCGCGTCTTAGGAGCGTGGCCAACGAGCCGCCCTCCCCAAAAGCTGGCAGCATGCTCTGTTCTATAACAGCTGCTGCCACGTGAGTAGTAACGTGTCCAGCCGCTCTGCTAAAGCGGTGTGCCGGGAAGCAGTAATATAGCAAACAAGGTTTTTGCATGTAGAAATATATCTAGCTTTTTGCCAGCGGACCCCTCAGATGTGTCTGGTATGGATAGAGACCCTGCGGCCGTCTTTAGAGTGGGATTTAGGGTTCACACAAACCTCTATTCTATCTAACTCCTACTCTGCTAGTGCTCGTCACCTGCTGCCAGCAACTAAGCACCTAAACAGGAATACACCTGACTAAAAGCCAGGACCTATCTAGTGACTTACTCCAAGGAACTAAAAAAAAGACTGAGGTTCTAGTGAAAGGGGAGAGGTTATATAGGAGGTGGGAGCCAGTCTTAGTGCCCGACTGCACAGCTCACTATACATAACCCAGAGCTAATTGCACCCCCCAGATGGATCAAGTAATGTACTAGCGTTCCCGCTAGGCTGTTTTAGCGGGGCGCGGCGCCCTGCCCTCCTTCTGGAGGGCAAAAAGCACCCTGCCCTCCAGGAGGAGGGCAAAAAGCGCTCTGCCCTAACAGCCTGCTGGAGCCGTTCTCACCCGCAGGACGCAGTGTCCCGCGGGTGGAGAAACATGCGGTGACCCGGTCACCGCCGGAGAATAGACGCCGGGCGCATGTCTATTATCCCTTTCTGCAGCGCTTTGGGGCTGCCCGGCATGTCCGTAAGTGCCGGGCACGCCCCCAAGTATGACGAAAAGGGGACGCGTCTTATAGACACGCCCCCTTTTCATGACCACGCCCCCTTTTCGGACGCGCGCGCGCGCACTAGATTGCCCTCTCTGGCTCCCGCGCCCTGCCTGCCGCCGGAGCTAGAGGGAACACTAATGTACTAGTGTTAAACGTTGACATTCTGACTGGAAACATCATTTTTAGTGTCACAGCTCATGTGAGTACGTGTATGTGCGTGTGTACATACGTGTGTGTGTGTGTGTGTGTGTATGTGTGTATGAGGGGTGTGTGATAAGTTTCACAATCTGACAGTCTGGTTGTGACCTGTAATCTCTAACTATAGTTAAATGCCAGGACACAGAACCGTATATAAGCAGCACTGCACACAGAAGAAGTCAGCTTGTTCACTTCCTTCCCAAACCTGTTATATGGAGCTCAACAGGGGCCACTGGACCTTCTACCACTACAAGAGTGGTCTGTGACAGCAGGTGAGTTTTCTCCGACTGGTTTTGTGGAGAAAGTGCCGTCCCGAATCAACTGTGTTTGAGTGGTTTGGAGAATTTCATCACAGGAGACGTTGAGCGCTGCTGCCGACTTATGTCTGCCATCTTCTAGGACAACATTGCCGCAGTGCAGGCCATAGATGAGGTGAACTTCAGGGTGACCATGGTCCAATTAGAGAAGACGGAGATAAGCATCTTGGCCTGAGCAAGGTTTCTGCACGCTGGGTGCCCCATCAGCAGACTGGACAGCAGGAGATGGCTCGGGTGACTTCATTTGATGGTGGTCGCTCAAGCTCTGTCTGGGAGATCAGTGGTGATGAATCCTGGAGCTACAATTTCCACCCAGAGACCAAGCAACAGTCTGCCCAGTAGGCCACAGTTGGAAGTGCTCCACCACAGAAGGTCCGAAGTAAGCACAGTTTAGACAAGCAGATGGTGGCTGTTTTTGTGGCCAAGACTGGTCGTGTAGCTACCATACCACTAGTGCTGCAGCACACCATCACTGGGTACCGGTACGCTAACCACGGCCTTCTGCAAGTGCTGGAAGCCATTTCAAGGCGCCCTCCAGGAACTCCCAGTCGTGGTTCCCCTCTCCATCAAGACAATGCACCTGCCCACAAGTCCAGGAGCTTGGCCATCCGCCATACAATCCAGACCTGGTCCCCTGCAGCTTCTTAATGTTGCCACAGATTAAGCGCAAGATACATGGAATTTGTTTTGAGTCACCGGAGACCTTCATCCAGCATGTAGAAGACATACCTGCATTGGGCTGGTCCAAGTGGTTTCAGCGCATTGCAGCTTTGCATAAAATCCTCTGGTGGACACAAAAAATGTAACGTTCACTTTGTAAATAGAACACTTTTTGTGCATCCGGAAACTTACTGCACACCCCTCGTATGTGTGAGATAGACAGATAGATACACTTTCATTGTTATCAACAAGCCTGGTGGGAACCCAGCTGCTTGGATCAGGTTTGTAGGAACACATGGAAGGACACTCCCCCCTCCAACCAAAAAAATGAAAACATTATTGACCAAGATCAATTGATTTATATTGTGTTATGCAATATTTCTGGCTTCCCCCTCTTCCCTTCTGTATCCCCATTTCTTTGTATTAAACTTTCAATAAAAACCATTATTAACAAAATTAAAACATTATTCTCGTCACCCCCAATCCTTCTCACCCTGTGAAGCGGTTCCGTATGATCTTGACACTCATTACCGCCTCGCCCATGGCTTGGAACGCCTGCATTATGAAGCTCTCATCCATATTCTCATCCATCTGTCAATCAATACAGAAAACGTCACATTACTGAAGTCACCTTGATGTTGGCGCCAGGTGGGGTGAAGCTGAGATGATCTACTTCATTATGGATTTCCGATTTAGGGGGCAGGATCTTGTTCTTCTCGCGCCTGCAGCTTATTCTGTATACATGAAATCCCTCCGTCATATCGGGACCGGCAAATCGCTTAGTTATTAAACCCCCAGAACACAGAGTAAGGGACCAGGAAAGGAACACGCCTAGCCCAAATGTAATAATAAGGTAACAGCCTGCACTCTGCAGGCACCGGTGCGAGTTTGGCAAGATGGCCGTTAGCTTTAAAGGAACAATAACTGCATCTAATGGCTCTCCCCCCGAAATCGCAGGTCCAAGTGAGAGCAGCATTAGAAACGCCAAGTGTTCCACAGATGTAAGGGGATGCGTATTATACATATTAGACGCCAGGGCTCATATTCAACATTCTGCTCCCTATTTCCACTAAAGGAGACCTAGGTAACACATTGTTATAGTGATGTCACTGATCCCGAGGGCGTCTCTCCTACGCCGAGCAGTACTCAAGCCTAGATATATACAGCAGGACGCACATGGCGGTAACACAGAAAACAAGACTGGGCCGTTAGACACCACAAACAACCAACAGCTGCTGCAATGTATATAATCAATGAAATAACTTACTGTAACAAAATCACTAAACACACACACACACAGGAATGTTAGAGAATTTACAATAAACGTAAAGCACATAATAAATAACTATTGAAGCACAAATAAAAAATATTTGAATAAAACACGTGAATTACATATTAAACAAAACCCAATGAAAACCACATGTAACATATGCAAAAAATAGTAGTAATATTATTATAAAATCGCACGGCACAGAAGTCAGACTCAATCCTCCAATCAAATAGCACATACATACAGAGACGGTGCCGGAACACAAGGCCTGATTCAGGGATTGGCGGAGCTGCAGAGCCGCGCACACTAGGGGATGCGCAAGTACGTCCCTCTCACATGTAAGTGCAGCAGGAGGAAACGGACGCCTCCTTGCGGCATTTGCGGTCAGTGTCTGGGGTCACCATCGCAACCATTGATGGTTTTTCCCTTGGCCTGGGCAGGCTGTGGCAGCTGTGAGGGCAGGAACTGCGCCCACCGATGCAGACTCTGGCCTCAATGCTCCCGAAAAAAGGGGTGACACGTCCCCGTTGCCGGGAATGCAGGCTGTCCCCGCTCCCCATACGCTTCTGCCTGTCTATCAGGCAGAGGTATGGGGATCCTGCTGTTATCACAGAACCTGCGGGCCAAATGCGGCCAGCCATCTTCCCCAATTAGGTCCGTCGACGGACTGCAGTTTGGCATCTTCGATTCACCACTAGTCCCCCGCAATAGCAGCGATAAACCTCCAAGAGAATGGGAGCCCCGCTCGTCCCTAGGCCATCCCGCCGATCCAGCCTGGGACCTCCAACCCAAGCCTAGACACAGGGCTGACAAGCCAATGACCGAAGGCAGCATCTGGCCTGAAGGAAGCAGAGACCATGGTATCTTATGAGCATAAGGACAAGGATAGTGTATGATTAGATGAAGGTTTGGGGACTGGATGGATTCAGGTGTTTTTCGCACCCCCTGCTGGGTGCCTACACAAATAGGCGCCTGACAGGGCAATTCAGTTAGGGCACCCATTAGTACTTATTGCAGCCAAAAGCACCGGGCTATACCCGTCTAAAGAAGTAAGCTTTGACGCCCAAAAAATCATTATGGCGCTCAACAAACCGGACTCTCCACTCTTTTTGCACCTCACGAAGCTGCAAGGCCAGTATCTGAGAATAGGGAGCAGGGACAGACCATGAGGAGCAGAGAGCGAGGCCAGGGCCAGTATCTGAGGAGAATAGGGAGCAGGGAGAGACCATGAGGAGGAGAGTGAGGCCAGGGCCAATATCTGGGGAGAATATTGAGCAGGGACAGACCCTGAGGAGGAGAGCGAGGCCAGGGCCAATATCTGGGGAGAATATTGAGCAGGGACAGACCCTGAGGAGGAGAGAGCGAGGCCAGGGTCAGTATCTGAGGAGAATAGGGAGCAGGGACAGACCATGAGGAGGAGAGAGCGAGGCCAGGGCCAGTATCTGGGGAGAATAGGGAGCAGGGACAGACCATAAGGAGGAGTGAGGCCAGGGCCAGTATCTGAGGAGAATAGGGAGCAGGGACAGACCATGAGGAGGAGAGAGCGAGGCCAGGGCCAGTATCTGAGGAGAATAGGGAGCAGGGACAGACCATGAGGAGGAGAGAGTGAGGCCAGGGCCAGTATCTGAGGAGAATAGGGAGCAGGGACAGACCACGAGGAGGAGAGAGCGAGGCCAGGGCCAGTATCTGAGGAGAATAGGGAGCAGGGACAGACCACGAGGAGGAGAGAGCGAGGCCAGGGCCAGTATCTGAGGAGAATAGGGAGCAGGGACAGACCACGAGGAGGAGAGAGCGAGGCCAGGGCCAGTATCTGAGGAGAATAGGGAGCAGGGACAGACCATGAGGAGGAGAGAGCGAGGCCAGGGCCAGTATCTGAGGAGAATAGGGAGCAGGGACAGACCATGAGGAGGAGAGAGCGAGGCCAGGGCCAGTATCTGAGGAGAATAGGGAGCAGGGACAGACCATGAGGAGGAGAGAGCGAGGCCAGGGCCAGTATCTGAGGAGAATAGGGAGCAGGGGACAGACCATGAGGAGGAGAGAGCGAGGCCAGGGCCAGCATCTGAGGAGAATAGGGAGCAGGGACAGACCATGAGGAGGAGAGAGCGAGGCCAGGGCCAGTATCTGAGGAGAATAGGGAGCAGGGACAGACCAAGAGGAGGAGAGAGCGAGGCCAGGGCCAGTATCTGAGAAGAATAGGGAGCAGGGACAGACCATGAGGAGGAGAGCGCGAGGCCAGGGTCAGTATCTGAGGAGAATAGGGAGCAGGGACAGACCATGAGGAGGAGAGAGCGAGGCCAGGGCCAGTATCTGAGGAGAATAGGGAGCAGGGACAGACCATGAGGAGGAGAGAGCGAGGCCAGGGCCAGCATCTGAGGAGAATAGGGAGCAGGGACAGACCATGAGGAGGAGAGAGCGAGGCCAGGGCCAGTATCTGAGGAGAATAGGGAGCAGGGACAGACCATGAGGAGGAGAGAGCGAGGCCAGGGCCAGTATCTGAGGAGAATAGGGAGCAGGGACAGACCATGAGGAGGAGAGCGCGAGGCCAGGGTCAGTATCTGAGAAGAATAGGGAGCAGGGACAGACCATGAGGAGGAGAGCGCGAGGCCAGGGTCAGTATCTGAGGAGAATAGGGAGCAGGAACAGACCATGGGGAGGAGAGAGCGAGGCCAGGGCCAGTATCTGAGGAGAATAGGGAGCAGGGACAGACCATGAGGAGGAGAGAGCGAGGCCAGGGCCAGTATCTGAGGAGAATAGGGACCGGGACAGACCATGAGGAGGAGAGAGTGAGGCCAGGGCCGGTATCTGAGGAGAATAGGGACCGGGACTATGATATGAGAAGCACAGATATCACATCCATTAGTAACAGTGAGGAGAATAGGGAGCAGGACTATAAAATGAGAAGGACAGAGGGGATGGAGGCTAGGGACTCTCGTCTGCAGACCCCACCTGTACACATCAGTGCAGCTTCTCAACACAGGGAGTAAAAGAACAATCTAAATTAATTAAAAACATGTTTAGTTCAAGATATTTTTCATTAGTTTTAGTGTTTCATAGAGTAAGTTACACTCTGCAAAGAACCATGACCTAATTGCTGGGAGGTTGCTGTAATGGTGACAGACACATTGGGGTATATATATATATATATTCTCTGTAAAGCGCTGCGGAATATGTGTGCGCTATATAAATAACTGGTAATAAATAAATAAATAAATAAATATATATATATTAATATTATACACAGTGCATCCGGAAAGTAATCACAGCGCTTCACTGGTTCCACATTTTGTTATGTTACAGCCTAATTCCAAAATGGAATAAAATCATTTTTGTCCTCAAAATTCCACACACAATACCCCATAATGACAACGTGTAAAGTTTTTTTTTGAGACTTTTGCAAATTTAATTAAAAAAAAAACAAAAAACTAAGAAATCACATGTATATAAGTATTCACAGCCTTTGCCATGAAGCTCAAATTTGAGGTCAGGTGCATCCTGTTTCCACTGATCATCCTTGAGATGTTCCTACAGCTTAAGGCCCCCATACATCAGAGATTGATTGCAGCAATCATGCAATTTGCAATCGATTGTGTATAAAAATCTTTCCCTTTTTCAATCGATTGCACAATTGCCACAATCGACTGAAAAAGGTAAAGATTTTTATACACAATCGATTGCAAATTGCACGATTGCTGCAATCAATCTCTTATGTATGGGGGCCTTTAATTGGAGTCCATCTGTGGTAAATTCAGTTGATTGGACATGATTTTGAAAGGCATACACCTGTCTATATTAAGGTCCCACACTTGACAGTGCAGGCCAGAGCACAAACCAAGCATGAAGTCCAAGGAATTGTCTGTAGACCTCCGAGACAATATTGTCTTGAGGCACAAATCTGGGGTAGGGTACAGAAAATTATCTCCTGCTTTGAAGGTCCAATGAGCACAGTGGCCTCCATCATCCATGAATGGAAGAAGTTCAGAACCACCAGGACTCTTTTTAGAGTTGGCCGGCCGTCTAAACTGAGCGATCGTGTGAGAAGGGCCCTAGTCAGGGAGGTGACCAAGAACCCGATGGTCACTCTGTCAGAGCGACAGCATTCCTCTGTGAAGAGAGGAGAATCTTCCAGAAGGACAACCATCTCTGCAGCAATCCACCAATCAGGGCTGTATGGTAGAGTGGCCAGACCGAAGCCACTCCTTAGTAAAAAGCACCAGCCTGCCTGGAGTTTGCCAAAATGCACCTGAAGGACTCTCAGACCATGAGAAACAAAATTCTCTGGTCTGATGAGACAAAGATTGAACTCTTTGGCGTGAATGCCAGGTGTTATGTTTGGAGGAAACCAGGCACCGCTCATCACCAGGCCAATACCATCCCTACAGTGAAGCATGGTGGTGGCAGCATCATGCTGTGGGGATGTTTTACAGCGGCAGGAACTGGGAGACTAGTCAGGATAGAGGGAAAGATGAACACAGCAAAGTACAGAGACATCCTGGATGAAAACCTGATCCAGAGCAATCTTGACCTCAGACTGGTTCATCTTTCAGCAGGACAACGACCCTGAGCACACAGCCAAGATATGAAAGGAAGTGGCTTCAGGACAACTCTGTGAATGTCCTTGAGTGGCCCAGCCAGAGCCCAGACTTGAATCTGATTGAAAATCTCTGGAGAGATCTGAAAATGGCTGTGCTCCGACGCTTCCCATCCAACCTGACGGAGCTTGAGAGGTGCTGAAAGAGGAATGGGCGAAACTGCCCAAAGATAGGTGTGCCAAGCTTGTGGCATCATATTCAAAAAGACTTGAGGCTGTAATTGCTGCCAAAGGTGCATCAACAAAGTATTAAGCAAAGGTTGTGAATACTTATGTACATGTGATTTCTTAGTTTTTTATTTTTTTTATTAAATTTGCAAAAAACCTTTTACACATTGTCATTATGGGGTATTGTGTGTAGAATTTTAAGGACAAAAATGAATTTATTGCATTTTGGAATAAGGCTGTAACATAACAAAATGTGGAAAAAGTGAAGCGTTGTGAATACTTTCCGGATGCACTGTACTAAAGTGAGAGTTTTTAGAAGTGGAGATGTTGCCCAGCAACCAGATTATAGCTATTATCTTCTAGAAGGTGCTAGATAATTAGAATGTGATTGGTTGCTATGGGCAAAATCACTTCTAAAAACTCACTTTAGTAAATACACCCCATTATTTCACTATGTTCAACGTAATTGTCTTATAATGGCACGCTAAAAAGGCCCTTGATCTAGGTATACATTTATAAATACACTGTATAAATGTATGGGAGGGAGGTAAGGTACACGCCGACAGACATATAGGGGGAGGGGTACATGCATAGAGATATATAGGGGGAGGGGTACACGCCTACAGACATATAGGGGGAGGGGTACACGCCTACAGACATATAGGGGGAGGGGTACATGTATAGAGATATATAGGGGGAGGGGTACACACCTACAGACATATAGGGGGAGGGTACATGCCTACAGACATATAGGGGGAGGGGTACATGTATAGAGATATAGGGGGGAGGGGTACATGTATAGAGATATATGGGGGAGGGGGTACATGTGTGTGTATATATATATATATATATATATATGGGAAGGGGTACATGTATAGATATATAGGGGTAGTGGGTACATGTATAGAGATATATAGGGGGAGGGGTACATGTATAGATATATAGGGGAGGGGTACATGTATAGAGATATAAAGGGGGAGGGGTACATGTGTAGAGATATATAGGGGGAGTGGGTACATGTATAGAGATATATAGGTGGAGGGGTACATGTGTAGAGATATATAGGTGGAGGGGTACATGTGTAGAGATATAAAGAGGGAGGGGTACATGTGTAGAGATATATAGGGGGAGGGGTACATGTGTAGAGATATATAGGGGGAGGGGTACATGTATAGAGATATATAGGGGGGAGGGGTACATGTATAGAGATATATAGGGGGGAGGGGTACATGTATAGATACATAGGGGAGGGGGTACATGTATAGATATATAGGGGAGGGGGTACATGTATATATATATAGGGGGAGGGTTACATGTATAGAGATATATAGGGGAGGGGTACATGTATAGAGATATAAAGAGGAAGGGGTACATGTATAGAGATATAAAGAGGGAGGGATACATGTGTATAGATATATAGGGGATGGGGTACATGTATAGAGATATATAGGGGGAGGGGTACATGTATAGAGATAAATAGGGGGAGGGGTACATGTATAGAGATATATAGGGGATGGGGTACATGTATAGAGATATATAGGGGATGGTGTACAGGTATATAGCTATATAGGGGGAGGGGTACATGTATAGAGATATAGGGGAGAGGGGTACATGTATAGAGATATTTAGGGGATGGGGTACATGTATAGAGATATATAGGGGAGGGGGTACATGTATAGAGATATATAGGGGAGGGGGTATAGAGATATATAGGGGATGGGGTAGATGTATAGAGATATATAGGGAATGGGGTAGATGTTTAGAGATATATAGGGGATGAGGTACATGTATAGATATATAGGGGAGTGGGTATAGAGATATATAGGGGAGGGGGTACAGGTATAGAGATATTTAGGGGATGGGGTACATGTATAGAGATATATAGGGGAGGGGGTACATGTATAGAGATATATAGGGGGGAGGGGTACATGTATAGATACATAGGGGAGGGGGTACATGTATAGATATATAGGGGAGGGGGTACATGTATATATATATAGGGGGAGGGTTACATGTATAGAGATATATAGGGGAGGGGTACATGTATAGAGATATAAAGAGGAAGGGGTACATGTATAGAGATATAAAGAGGGAGGGATACATGTGTATAGATATATAGGGGATGGGGTACATGTATAGAGATATATAGGAGGGAGAGGTACATGTATAGAGATATATAGGGGGGAGGGGTACATGTATAGAGATATATAGGGGGAGGGGTACATGTATAGATACATAGGGGAGGGGGTACATGTATAGATATATAGGGGAGGGGGTACATGTATATATATATATATATATATAGGGGGAGGGTTACATGTATAGAGATATATAGGGGAGGGGTACATGTATAGAGATATAAAGAGGAAGGGGTACATGTATAGAGATATAAAGAGGGAGGGATACATGTGTATAGATATATAGGGGATGGGGTACATGTATAGAGATATATAGGGGGAGGGGTACATGTATAGAGATAAATAGGGGGAGGGGTACATGTATAGAGATATATAGGGGATGGGGTACATGTATAGAGATATATAGGGGATGGTGTACAGGTATATAGCTATATAGGGGGAGGGGTACATGTATAGAGATATAGGGGAGAGGGGTACATGTATAGAGATATATAGGGGATTGGGTACATGTATAGAGATATTTAGGGGAGGGGGTACATGTATAGAGATATATAGGGGAGGGGGTATAGAGATATATAGGGGATGGGGTAGATGTATAGAGATATATAGGGAATGGGGTAGATGTATAGAGATATATAGGGGATGAGGTACATGTATAGATATATAGGGGAGTGGGTATAGAGATATATAGGGGAGGGGGTACAGGTATAGAGATATTTAGGGGATGGAGTACATGTATAGAGATATATAGGGGAGGGGGTACATGTATAGAGATATATAGGGGAGGGGGTATAGAGATATATAGGGGATGGGGTAGATGTATAGAGATATATAGGGGATGAGGTACATGTATAGAGATATATTGGGGATGGGGTACATGTATAGATATATAGGGGAGTGGGTATAGAGATATATAGGGGAGGGGGTACAGGTATAGAGATATATTGGGGATGGGGTACAGGCATAGAGATATATTGGGGATGGGGTACATGTATAGAGATATATTGGGGATGGGGTACATGTATAGAGATATATTGGGGATGGGGTACATGTATAGAGATATATAGGGGAAGGGGTATAGAGATATAGAGGGGTACATGTATAGGTATATAGGGGGGAGGGGGTATATGTATACAGATATATAGGAGGGAGAGGTACATGTATAGAGATATATAGGGGATGGGGTACATGTATAGAGATATATAGGGGGAGGGGTACATGTATAGATATATAGGGGGAGGGGTACATGTATAGATATATAGGGGATGGGGTACATGTATAGATATATAGGGGGAGGGGTACATGTATAGAGATATATAGGGGATGGGGTACATGTATATAGATATATAGGGGGGAGGGGTACATGTATAGATACATAGGGGGGAGGGGTACATGTATAGATACATAGGGGGGAGGGGTACATGTATAGATACATAGGGGGGAGGGGTACATGTATAGATACATAGGGGGGAGGGGTACATGTATAGATACATAGGGGTTAGGGGTACATGTATTGAGATAAATAGGGGATGGGGTACATGTATAGAGATATATAGGAGGGAGGGGTACATGTGTAGATATATATATAGTGGGAGGGGTACAGGTATAGAGATATATAGGGGATGGTGTACATGTATAGATATATAGGGGATGGGGTACAGGTATAGAGATATATAGGGGATGGGGTACAGGTATAGAGATATATAGGGGATGGGGTACAGGTATAGAGATATATAGGGGATGGGGTACATGTATAGAGATATATAGGGGATGGGGTACATGTATAGATATATAGGGGTGTGGGTACAGGTATAGAGATATATAGGGGAGGGGGTATAGAGATATAGAGGGGTACATGTATAGGTATATAGCTGGGGAGGGGGTACATGTATACAGATATATAGGAGGGAGAGGTACATGTATAGAGATATATTGGGGATGGGGTACATGTATAGAGATATATAGGGGAGGTGGTATAGAGATATAGAGGGGTACATGTATAGGTATATAGGGGGGGAGGGGGTACATGTATACAGATATATAGGAGGGAGAGGTACATGTATAGAGATATATAGGGGATGGGGTACATGTATAGAGATATAGAGGGGGAGGGGGTACAGGTATAGAGATATAGAGGGGGAGGGGGTACAGGTATAGAGATATAGAGGGGGTACAGGTATAGAGATATAGAGGGGGAGGGGGTACATGTATAGAGATATAGAGGGGGAGGAGGTACAGGTATAGAGATATAGAGGGGGAGGGGGTACAGGTATAGAGATATATAGGGGGAGGAGGTACAGGTATAGAGATATAGAGGGGGAGGAGGTACAGGTATAGAGATATAGAGGGGGAGGAGGTACAGATATAGAGATATAGAGGGGGAGGGGGTACAGGTATAGAGATATATAGGGGGAGGGGGGTACAGGTATAGAGATATATAGGGGGAGGGGGTACAGGTATAGAGATATATAGGGGGAGGGGGTACAGGTATAGAGATATATAGGGGGAGGGGGTACAGGTATAGATATATATAGGGGGAGGGGGTACAGGTATAGAGATATATAGGGGGAGGGGGTACAGGTATAGAGATATATAGGGGGAGGGGGTACAGGTATAGAGATATATAGGGGGAGGGGGTACAGGTATAGAGATATATAGGGGGAGGGGGTACAGGTATAGAGATATATAGGGGGAGGGGGTACAGGTATAGAGATATATAGGGGGAGGGGGTACAGGTATAGAGATATATAGGGGGAGGGGGTACAGGTATAGAGATATATAGGGGGAGGGGGTACAGGTATAGAGATATATAGGGGGAGGGGGTACATGTATAGAGATATATAGGGGGATGGGGTACATGTATAGAGATATATAGGGGGATGGGGTACAGGAATAGAGATATATAGGGGGAGGGGGTACAGGTATAGAGATATATAGGGGGAGGGGGTACAGGTATAGAGATATATAGGGGGAGGGGGTACAGGTATAGAGATATATAGGGGGAGGGGGTACAGGTATAGAGATATATAGGGGGAGGGGGTACAGGTATAGAGATATATAGGGGGAGGGGGTACAGGTATAGAGATATATAGGGGGAGGGGGTACAGGTATAGAGATATATAGGGGGAGGGGGTACAGGTATAGAGATATATAGGGGGAGGGGGTACAGGTATAGAGATATATAGGGGGATGGGGTACAGGTATAGAGATATATAGGGGGAGGGGGTACATGTATAGAGATATATAGGGGGAGGGGGTACATGTATAGAGATATATAGGGGGAGGGGGTACAGGAATAGAGATATATAGGGGGAGGGGGTACAGGTATAGAGATATATAGGGGGAGGGGGTACAGGTATAGAGATATATAGGGGGAGGGGGTACAGGTATAGAGATATATAGGGGGAGGGGGTACAGGTATAGAGGGGGATGGGGTACAGGTATAGAGATGTATAGAGGGAGGGGGTACAGGTATAGAGATATATAGGGGATGGGGTACAGGTATAGAGGGGGAGGGGGTACAGGTATAGAGGTATAGAGGGGGAGGGGGTACAGGTATAGAGGTATAGAGGGGGAGGGGGTACAGGTATAGAGATATATAGGGGGAGAGGGCACTGTGGGACACTGAGAGCTGGGGGTACCGGGGAGGGCACTGGGTATCTCCCTCCTGCAGGCACAGACATACTCACCACATCCCCCATCCACAGGCTGGCCATCTTCCCCGCTCCCAGCACTGCCCGCTGCTGATTGGTTACAGTGGACTTCCGGGTGTGCAGTGCTGCTAGTAGGGGAGAGTCTGATGTTACCGTGTGTTATGTTATGTGTCTTCAGTGCCGGAGCAGCCGGCGGCCATCTTCCCGGAGACCAGCATGTACTAGCAGGTGACTCCCACAGCTGCCACAGTGCCCCTGCCAGGCTGTATAATATCATCATCATGCTACAGAGTACAGATACTATATACCTATATACTGCACCCCTATGTGTGTGTGTATATATATAGATATATAGATATAGATATAGATATATTATTAGAGATGAGCAGGCTCGGATCTCAGAAATCTGAACCCACCTGAACTTAGCGATCCAAGCGGGTTTTCCCGCCTAACTCGGATCTCAAAACAAGGCAAAACGTCATCATCCCGCTGTTGGATTCTCGTGGGTTTTGGATGGTATAAAAGGTCTCGCGATCGCCGCCATTTTCATTCCGTCTGTGGAGAGTGAAGAGGAAGGAGGGGGCTGTGATCGCTGTGCTGTGTGCGCATAGGGGCTGGCTGCTTAATGTCCATACTGCATAGGGGCTGGCTGTTGTCACTTGTCATAGGGGCTGGCTGTTGTCCACTCCGTCCATACTAGCATACCTCCCAACATTTGCAGTGAGTGAGTCGGGACGTGCGCACGCCAAAGGCACGCGCATCCGAAACAGGGGCGTGGGCCGGATCGTAAAGGGGGCGTGGTCAGATGACATGCCCCCGTTTACATCACTAATTGGGCGTGCCCAGCATCTCCGAGATCCTGGGCTGCCCCCGGGCTTCACCCATACTGAGAATAGATGCTGTGCACATGCGCACAGCGTCTATTCTAGCTCTGCATACACGCTGCTCTGCATAGCAGAGCAGCGTGTATGCGGGACACTGCGGCCCGCGAGCGGAACAGTCCCAGAAAAACGGGACTGTCCCGCTAAATGCGGGACAGTTGGGAGGTATGTACTAGGGCTGGCTGCTGGGCTGTGCTGTGCCTGTTGTCCATAAGGGCTGTGTTACTCTATATACTAGGGCTGGCTGCTGGGCTGTGCCTGTTGTCCATAAGGGCTGTGTTACTCTATATACTAGGGCTGTGCTGCAGACAGAAGAGGGGGGCTTCAGTGGCTACTGTGTCACTGCAGTCCATATGGGGTGCTGCTGTGTTGTCCAGGGGGTGCTCTGTCCATCAGGGGTGCTCTTCACCCCCAGTGTGTGTGTGCGCGTTAGCCACACTTATTAGCGGGATGCAGTCAGGAAGCAGACGGTCGAAAATGCCAACCGCCGGCTCCCCGACTGTCAAATCCCGGCAGGGTACTAGTGACAGGCTGTCGGGATGCGGCCGACATACTGATTATTAGCAACATAGCTGCGCTGGGGTTCTACCTGTGTCGATTAGCAAGGGGCTGCTGCCTCGTTCAGGGGTGCTCTCTCCCCCAACTGCAGAAAAACAAATAATATTTTTTCTGTGTGTGTGCGCGTTAGCCACACTTATCAGTAACGTAGCTGCACAGGAGTGCTGTCTGTGTCGTTTATCAAGGGGCTGCTGCCTCGTTCAGGGGTGCTCTTCCCCAGTTTTAATAATATGTATTTTTATGTGTGTGGTAGCTGCGTTATAATTGCTTGGTGAGACCACAGAGAGTATGGAGGACAGTCACATTACAGGAGAGCAGGATCCACATACCAGTCTTGTAGCTGCCGGCAGCAGTCATGATAACGATGCTAGACCGTCAACGTCATCTATGAAGGCCGATGTACCAGGGCTTAAGCCAGGCCATGTAAAAAATCAACTTTTACCCTGATAACCTGTAATGCCATACTCCCCAGGAATGTTAGTGCAGCCTCACCAGCATATGCATGGACATACAGTTGAGCGGGGGATGGGGGTTGGGGTGGGCTGATGGCTTCATATGAATGAAGAGAGGTGGGAGATTGAGGTGGTTGCAGATAGTGCCAACATAAGTCACCCCTCACACAACTGGTCATGCCACCCCATTACTAGTCAGACGAATGCAGCACTGGTAATTTCCCCCTGCAGAAGCACACAATGGGCCCTTCATAAAACTCAGAGCCAGACCTATGTGGACATTAATCTGGCACTGCCTCTGGAGGATGCCGGCTGTATTATTCATAAGGCTACTAGGCTGCAGCCTAAGGGCCCCGCAGGGAGAAGTTGCATGGCACACTCATAGTCAGCTGAGGTTTATTTTGACACTGAGGAGTGGAGGAAGGGATACAGCGGACCAGTAGCACACTAGCGTCAGGGTTGTTACACCTCTATGAGAGGACAGGTGATTGCTGCCATCACAGATGCTTTCACCATTGCTACCTCTTCCTCCTCCAGACCTCAGCACACACAGGGACAGGAGATATTACGCAGGGCTTACAGGGATTGCGTTCATCCACTAGAGAACCACCACAGAGGGCAGAGCAAAGATACTCCAGCATAGGGGTGGAACCAACTGGATTAAAGTTCCAGAGTGCACACCAGAATGGATGCTGCAGCCTACTGGTATGTGCATAGTGTGGGACACCGCCACGACAGACACACAAGGACATCCAAAACCCTGTTAACCAACTTCAGGGGGAAGAGCCCCTCAATCCAGCAAGGATCATCTGCAGTGGTGGCTCCAGAGGTGGGGCTGTAGTGCAGTCCAAAAGTCAAATAGGAGAACCACACCAACTGCCAGTGAGTCCCGTCTGGAGATGTTTGGCAGCGTTCGGGATGGCAGTTGGTGTGGCTCCCCCAGGGCCATACCTAGGGTGGTGCAACCACTGCCATGGCATAGGGCACCACAGGGAAGGGGGCGCTGTTCGGGCCTGTCAATTTACTATCATTCTTTCTTGTGGCTTCCTCTTCTTTTATCCCCATCATCTCCTGGTCTCCCCTATCTCTTCCCTGACCCTTCCCCATGAGGCCATGCCCCTCTCTCAGGTGCACTATATTATGTCCCTATTTATCCCCAGCATCTCCTGGCCTCCCCTATCTCTTCCCCATGAGGCCATGGCCCTTTTATGGGTGCACTATCTTATGTCCCTATTTGAAAAATAGCGTGGGGGAGGCACCAATGCTCTTCCTGGCACAGGGCACCAAAACATTTAGTTTCAGCTCTGGGCTCCCTTATTTGAGTTTTGAACTGCGCTGCTCTCCACCTCTGGAGCCACCAATGGTCATCTTGCATATACCATTCCGAGTGTGTGACTGCAGATAGCTACACTGCAGACGTGGCACAGGGAGATACCACCACTGTTTAGAATATGGATAGTGGAAATACCCTACCAGGGTCAGTCTGGCAGTTGTGGTGAGTTGAAAAATTGGAGGTGGCCTCAAAATGCCTGAAAGCCTAGAGGGTAAATTTACTAAGAATCAAGTTTGGTTGAGTTTTGTTTTTTTTAAACTCACTTTGCTTCACCAAAACTCGGGTGAGTTTTCCCTTTTAAAACTCACAAATTTACTAAGAAGTGAGTTTAGCTCATACTTGCCGACATTCAGCTCCCTCCTTCCGGGAGGGAGCTGAATGTCTGCACACTGCGGGGGGCGTGGCCTGCAATGACACCGTACTGGGGACGGGGCCATGGGTGTGACCGCATGATTGCGGCCCTGCCCCCTCTTCATAATGCTAAAAATAAAGGCATTGTGAAGCAGGGGGCGGAGCAACGATGACGTGATTCAGCGCGAATCGCGTCATCGGGCCCCACCGCTGCGGGGATTTAGGGTAGTAATCCGGGGGGCAGGCGGCAGCCGGGAGGCTTGCCTACCTTTTTGGGGGGGTCGGTAGTGCCACCCGATATTCGGGAGGCCACCAACCAAATCGGGAGGGTAGGCAAGCATGGTTAAGCTGAAAGTGAGTTTTCCGATGGTGATCAGGCCAGTGAAGGGGGGTGTTGAGGGTAATTCCTCCTCTCTGTACTCTTCAGGATTCATGCAATATACAAGGAAGTGCATTGTGCTTCAGCAATCCCCTCGAGGGCCCCCCAGCACCAGCAGTGTCTGGTTGTAGCTTCAGCTAAACAAACTGTGGGCCTGATTCAGAGCCGAACGCTATTTGCGGACGGACGTTCTGAAAAAGGGACCGGATATTTAAATTAAGTGCTCGCTCTTTGCGGTCTGTTGACGCCTCTATGTCTGAACGAGCGAACAAAACATGCGGTTGCTATTTTGAAAAAAACGCCCCCCTGGCCGCTCGCATCATACGTCATCTCCGCTATTTATTAGATTAATCGAGTACATCGAACGGCGTCTGAACTGCTCGCTATTCTTGTGGTAGCATTTTCCTACCGCAATCATGCGAGCAGTTCAGGCTAAAAAACAACTAAGTGACGTGGTCAATGACGCTGCTTTGTTAATTATGCACAACCTTAAAACGCCCGTTTTGACCACAAACGCATCCTCCTGTCACTCAAATTAGCAGGCATTCGCTATATTGCGAGCACACAATTTCTGACCGCACTGACTGGTTCGCGCATGCGTACTAAAACCCATACGCATGCGCAGATGTGCGAACATCGCTCCGAACGAACGAGCGGCCGCTTACGAGCGGCTCTGAATCAGACCCTGTGTGCTGGGGAATCTTTCTGTGAAGATGAATGCTGCTGCTCCATCTACCCCCATTTACCCCCTCACTACCTGGGGCAATGGGCATGCATTTCAGTCACTGTGCCAGCTTTTGCAACCAGCAACAATGTACATTATACAGGTATCAGAAACAACTGATATTGTCCTGTCTGAGAATAGGAGGCTGTGTACAGGATATGTCATAGGTCTGGTATGTGTGTTGGTCTGGAAAGACCACACAGTGCAAGGTGGGTTATTAGAACTGCACTAAGGGTGCAGAGGGGGTTAATTGTATAGTAGCAGAACTGTCAGATATTCTTGACAGCATCATATATGGGCAGGGGGGAGATCAGAGAATGCTGCAAGGAAGGGACACTCACCTACACATGCACAAGTTCCAAAAGCTGCCTGAATCCCCAGTTTGTTGTACTTCTATGGCTGACATTACTGTAGTCCTATGCCAGGGTGCAGAGGAGGGCTCTCTGTCAAGTGCTGTAATAATGTACACTGTGGACCTCATTCAGAGCCGGACGCTATTTGCGGACGGTCATTCTGAAAAAGGGGCCGGCTATTTAAATTAAGTGTTTGCTCTTTGCGGTCTGTGGATGCCTCTATGTCTGAGCGAGCGTCCGAAAAATGTGCTCGCTATTTTCTAAAGACGCCCCTTTGCCGTTCGCATCATACGTTATCTCCGCTATTTATTAGATTAATCGAGTACATCGAACGGCGTCTGAACTGCTCACTATTCTTGTGGTAGCATTTTCCTACCGCAATCATGCGAGCAGTTCAGGCTAAAAGACAACCAAGTGACGTGGTCAATGACGCTGCTTTGTTAATTATGCACAACCTTAAAACGCCCCTTTTGACCGTTTGGCACGCCTGCGTTCGGATCTCCACTCCCCGTTTTCAAACACCTTCCCCTGTTACCTCCCACAAACGCCTCATCCTGTCACTCAAATTAGCAGGCATTCGCTATATTGCGAGCACACAATTTCTGACCGCACTGACTGGTTCGCGCATGCGTACTAAAACCCATACGCATGCGCAGATGTGCGAATATCGCTCCGAACGAGCGGCCGCTTACGAGCGGCTCTGAATCAGACCCTGTGTGCTGGAGAAATTTTCTGTGAAGATGAATGCTGCTGCTCCATCTACCCCCATTTACCCCCTCACTACCTGGGGCAATGGGCATGCATTTCAGTCACTGTGCCAGCTTTTGCAACCAGCAACAATGTACATTATACAGGTACCAGTAAACAACTTATATTGTCCTGTCTGAGAATAGGAGGCTGTGTGCAGGATGTCAGAGGTCTGTTATGTGTGTCAGTCTGGAAAGGCCACACAGTGCAAGGTGGGTTAATAGAACTGCACTCTAATGGGGCAGAGGGGGTTAAATGTATAGTAGCAGAACTGTCAGATCTTCTTGACAGCTTCATATATGGGCAGGGGGGAGATCAGAGAATGCTGCAAGGAAGGGACACTCACCTACACATGCATAATGGGCCTGATTCAGAGCCGGACGCAATTAGCGCTCGCTCGTTCAGAAAAAGGGGGTGGCTATTCAAATGAACCGTTCGCTCTTTGCGGTCTGTTGACGCCTCCATGTCTGAATGAGCGACCAAACATGCGGACGTTTATTTGAAAAATACGCCCCCTGGCCGCTCGCATCATACGTCATGTCCGCTATTTATTAGATTAATCGGGTACATCGAACGGCGTATGAACTGCTCGCTATTCTTGTGGTTGGTTTTTCCTACCACTATATTGCGAGCAGTTCTGACTATAAAACAACCAAGTGACGTGGTCAATAACGCTGCTGTATTAATTATGCACACCCATAAAACGCCCGCTTTGACCTTTAAGCACGCCTGCGATCGGATCTCCACTCCCCGTTTTCAAGCACCTTCCCCTGTTACCACCCACATACGCCTCATTCTGTCACTCAAAATAGCAGGCATTCGCTATATAGCGAACAAACGATTTTCAGCCGCACTGACTGGTGCGGCATGCATATTAAAAACCGTACGCATGTACAGATGGGCGAACATCTCTCGGAACGAGCGTACTGCCGCTTACGAGCGGCTCGGAATCAGGGCCAATGTTCCAAAAGCCGCCTGAATTCCCAGTTTGTTGTACTTCTATGGCTGACATTACTGTAGTCCTATGCCAGGGTGCAGAGGAGGGCTCTCTGTCATGTGCCATAATAATGTACACTGTGGACCTCATTCAGAGCTTGGCGCTATTTGCGGACGGTCGTTCTGAAAAAGGGGCCGGCTATTTAAATTAAGCGTTCGCTCTTTGCGGTCTGTGGACGCCTCTATGTTAGAGCGAGCGTCCGAAAAATTTGCTCGCTATTTTCTAAAGACGCCCCTTTGCCGTTCGCATCATACGTTATCTCCGCTATTTATTAGATTAATCGAGTACATCGAACGGCGTCTGAACTGCTCACTATTCTTGTGGTAGCATTTTCCTACCGCTATCTTGCGAGCAGTTCAGGCTAAAAGACAACCAAGTGACGTGGGCAATGACGCTGCTTTGTTAATTATGAACTCCCTTAAAACGCCCCTTTTGACCGTTTGGCACACCTGTGTTCGGATCTCCACTCCCCGTTTTCAAGCACCTTCCCCTGTTACCTCCCACAAACGCCTCATCCTGTCACTCAAATTAGCAGGCATTCGCTATATTGCGAGCACACAATTTCTGACCGCACTGACTGGTTCGCGCATGCGTACTAAAACCCATACGCATGCGCAGATGTGCGAACATCGCTCCGAACGAGCGGCCGCTTACGAGCGGCTCTGAATCAGACCCTGTGTGCTGGGGAAATTTTCTGTGAAGATGAATGCTGCTGCTCCATCTACCCCCATTTACCCCCTCACTACCTGGGGCAATGGGCATGCATTTCAGTCACTATGCCAGCTTTTGCAACCAGCAACAATGTACATTATACAGGTACCTGTAAACAACTGATATTGGCCCTCATTCAGAGCCGTACACTCTGAGCAGAGCGCACGCTCTGAATGAGGGCCGGGCTCTATTTTCATGGAGCGTCCTCCTGGACGCTCGTATAGCTGTGGGTCACCACCCACAGGCTATACGAGCGTGCTTTGTGATGGCCGCGATGGTCGAGACCATCGCGACCATCGATATTGCGAGCCGGAGCCTGCGGTTGAGGTTTTCAACCGCAAGCTCCGGAGTGATTTTGGCTCTATCAGAGCCAAAATCACTCCCACTGACATCACTAGTGATGTCAGTGGGCCGGCTTCTGACGGGAGGCGTTCCCGTGGGAACGCCCCCGTCAGGGAGGCACGCCCCCGGTACGCCCACCAAAGGGGGCGTGCTGTCAATCAACATTGACAGCACGCCCCCTTTGATCGGACACTACGAGCGAAGGACTTTCCTTCGCTCGTCGCGTCTGGCGCATGCGCACGACGGAGCTCCCTCCGTCGTGCGCATGCTCAGTCCATAACATCGACCCACTTGCGAGCGGACAGCCGCTCGCGAGTGGGTCTGAATCAGGCCCTTTGTCCTGTCTGAGAATAGGAGGCTGTGTGCAGGATGTGTCATAGGTCTGGTATGTGTGTCGGTCTGGAAAGGCCACACAGTGCAAGGTGGGTTAATAGAACTGCACTCTAAGGGGGCAGAGGGGGTTAAATGTATAGTAGCAGAACTGTCAGATCTTCTTGACAGCATCATATATGGGCAGGGGGGAGATCAGAGAATGCTGCAAGGAAGGGACACTCACCTACACATGCATAATGGGCCTGATTCAGAGCCGGACGCAATTAGCGCTCGCTCGTTCAGAAAAAGGGGCTGGCTATTCAAATGAACCGTTCGCTCTTTGCAGTCTGTTGACGCCTCCATGTCTGAATGAGCGAACAAAACATGCGGACGTTTATTTGAAAAATACGCCCCCTGGCCGCTCCCATCATATGTCATGTCCGCTATTTATTAGATTAATCGAGTACATCGAACAGCGTATGAGCTGCTCGCTATGCTTGTGGTTGGTTTTTCCTACCATTATATTGCGAGCAGTTCTGGCTATAAAACAACCAAGTGACGTGGTCAAAGACGCTGCTGTATTAATTATGCACACCCATAAAACGCCCGTTTTGACCTTTAAGCACGCCTGCGTTCTGATCTCCACTCCCCGTTTTCAAGCACCTTCCCCTGTTACCACCCACATACGCCTCATTCTGTCACTCAAAATAGCAGGCATTCGCTATATAGCGAACAAACGATTTTCGGCCGCACTGACTGGTTCGCGCATGCGTATTAAAAACCGTACGCATGCACAGCTTGGCGAACATCTCTCGGAAAGAGCGTACTGCCGCTTACGAGCGGCTCTGAATCAGGGCCAATGTTCCAAAAGCCGCCTGAATCCCCAGTTTGTTGTACTTCTATGGCTGACATTACTGTAGTCCTATGCCAGGGTGCAGAGGAGGGCTCTCTGTCATGTGCCATAATAATGTACACTGTGGACCTCATTCAGAGCTTGGCGCTATTTGCGGACGGTCGTTCTGAAAAAGGGGCCGGCTATTTAAATTAAGCGTTCGCTCTTTGCGGTCTGTGGACGCCTCTATGTCTGAGCGAGCGTCCGAAAAATTTGCTCGCTATTTTCTAAAGACGCCCCTTTGCCGTTCGCATCATACGTTATCTCCGCTATTTATTAGATTAATCGGGAACATCGAAAGGCGTCTGAACTGCTCACAGTGCTTGTGGTAGGATTTACTTCCCACTATCACTGCGAGCAGTTCAGGCTAAAAGACAACCAAGTGACGTGGTCGATGACGCTGCTTTGTTAATTATGCACTCCCTTAAACGCCCTTTGGACTGTTTGGCACGCCTGCGTTCGGATCTCCACTACCCCGTTTTCAAGCACCTTCCCCTGTTACCACCCACAAACGCCTCATCCTGTCACTCAAATTAGCAGCCCCTCGCTGTTTTACGAGCGCAAGATTTCCGACCGCAATGACTGGTTGGCGTATGCGCATTACGACCCATATGCATGCGCAGTTGTGCGAACATCGCTCGGAGCGAATGAGCGGCCGCTTACGAGCGGCTCTGAATCAGGCCCTGTCTGTGCTGCTTGATAGGTGCAGAGCCTCTAGTGCCAGCTGCAGGACAATGAGCCATGAGGTTCTGCAAATATGACTTTTCCTGGTCCTGTTTGGCTGCTGCTAGGGCTGATCTGGTCCCCATTCTCAGAGGCTTCTCCAGCACCAAGAATGTCCCTGTTCTCAGTTAAAGATACATGTGTACAGTATGTCCCGTGTCACGGCTTGTGTATTATGGAGCATGTGTATGTACCGTGTCACGGCATGTGTATTATGGAGCATATGTATGTACTATGTCACAGCATGTGTATTATGGAGCATGTGTATGTACTGTGTCACAGCATGTGTATTATGAAGCATGTGTATGTACTGTGTCATGGCATGTGTATTATGGAGCATGTGTATGTACTATGTCACAGCATGTGTATTATGAAGCATGTGTATGTACTGTGTCACGGCATGTGTATTATGGAGCATGTGTATGTACCGTGTCATGGCGTGTGTATTATGGAGCATGTGTATGTACTGTGTCATGGCGTGTGTATTATGGAGCATGTGTATGTACTGTGTCACAGCATGTGTATTATGGAGCATGTGTATGTACTGTGTCACAGCATGTGTATTATGAAGCATGTGTATGTACTGTGTCACGGCGTGTGTATTATGGAGCATGTGTATGTACTATGTCACAGCATGTGTATTATGGAGCATGTGTATGTACTATGTCACAGCATGTGTATTATGGAGCATGTGTATGTACTGTGTCACGGTGTGTGTATTATGGAGCATGTGTATGTACTGTGTCACAGCATGTGTATTATGGAGCATGTGTATGTACTGTGTCACAGCATGTGTATTATGAAGCATGTGTATGTACTGTGTCATGGCGTGTGTATTATGGAGCATGTGTATGTACTATGTCACAGCATGTGTATTATGGAGCATGTGTATGTACTATGTCACAGCATGTGTATTATGGAGCATGTGTATGTACTGTGTCACGGCGTGTGTATTATGGAGCATGTGTATGTACTGTGTCACAGCATGTGTATTATGGAGCATATGTATGTACTGTGTCACAGCATGTGTATTATGGAGCATGTGTATGTACTGTGTCACAGCATGTGTATTATGGAGCATGTGTATGTACTGTGTCACGGCGTGTGTATTATGGAGCATGTGTATGTACTGTGTCATGGCGTGTGTATTATGGAGCATATGTATGTACTATGTCACAGCATGTGTATTATGGAGCATGTGTATGTACTATGTCACAGCATGTGTATTATGGAGCATGTGTATGTACTGTGTCACGGCATGTGTATTATGGAGCATGTGTATGTACTGTGTCACGGCGTGTGTATTATGGAGCATGTGTATGTACTGTGTCATGGCGTGTGTATTATGGAGCATATGTATGTACTATGTCACAGCGTGTGTATTATGGAGCATGTGTATGTACTATGTCACAGCATGTGTATTATGGAGCATGTGTATGTACTGTGTCACGGCATGTGTATTATGGAGCATGTGTATGTACTGTGTCACAGCGTGTGTATTATGGAGCATGTGTATGTACTGTGTCACAGCGTGTGTATTATGGAGCATGTGTATGTACTGTGTCACGGCATGTGTATTTTGGAGCATGTGTATGTACTATGTCACAGCATGTGTATTATGGAGCATATGTATGTACTATGTCACAGCATGTGTATTATGGAGCATGTGTATGTACTGTGTCACGGCATGTGTATTATGGAGCATGTGTATGTACTGTGTCACGGCATGTGTATTATGGAGCATGTGTATGTACTATGTCACAGCATGTGTATTATGGAGCATGTGTATGTACCGTGTCATGGCGTGTGTATTATGGAGCATGTGTATGTACTGTGACATTAAACAAATAGAGATGACACACATTTTAATGTCCTAACATAGTATCTTGGGCCGTAATACTATAGCATTTGCTTTCTGTACCACAAGGGAGGGAGTCATTGGTGGGTAAGGTGGTCTGACAGCAGCAACGATCACTGTGGGGAGTTGATCTAATATACTTTGGAGGGAATGGGTATGTAATGCCGGCTGTCTTGATGCCTCCTGTAAAAATACCGACCGCAGCATCCTGATGGTTGGTATCCCGACAGGGGTCAGGTAAGTATACTTACCCTCCCCCCTTTTCCCCCTAACCCTCCCTGCTTGTACCCTAACCCTTTCCACTACGCACCCTCCCCTCCCCGTTAGTGCCTAAACCTAAGTCTCCCCCTTCTGTGCCTAAACCTAACCCTACACCCTTAGTGCCTATCCCCCCCAGTGGTGCCTAACTCTAACCCCCCCTAGTGGTGGCTGGCCCTAACCTCCAACCCCAAAAAATTGGGATTTAGGGCCCCATTTACCAATGAAAAATAACCTCTGTAGCGCTCGCTGAAGGGGTTATGCCAGGTTTCTGTATTTAGTAAACAGCGGTAATCTTAGATTAGCGCTGTTTGTACAGCATCGCTCTCGCCATCTTTTAGATGCGGGAGCCAATGCTGCATGAATAAAATACAAATGATATCGATGCTAAATTGTGTTCACCATTTGGAGCTGACTGGATGGCTAGAGGAATTTAAATATGATTAAAAATAAACTGGTTTATCCTGGGATTAATTTGGCATTAAACTAAATAGGCATAGAATATGTCTTTCATACCATAATACTGTATATTCTCTTTTCATACTGTATTATTCTTATATATATTATATTGCATATAAACATGGACCATGCTTTGGAAAGTTGGCTTTGTAGGAAATGATGGTTCAGCTATTCTCCTTTCCATTTCAGAATGATTGACCCTGTTTTGTGCTGCCGGTCTGTGAATCTCCTGTCCACAATGACCTGTAGACACGTGTAGCCTCCTCCTGACTCACTGACCAGCCCACGTGGGAACTGTCAGAAGCCGGAGCCAATCAGCGTCCACTCTGGCTGCCGGCTCCTGACTCACTGACCAGCCCATGTGGGAACCGACAGAAGCCGGAGCCAATCAGCGTCCACTCTGGCTGCTGGCTCCTGACTCACTGATCAGTCGGGAACTGGTTAGCGCTGTAGGTGGTCACACACATGCAGCGCTAACCTTAATATATGTTTCGAAATGTCCATTTTTTTGTTTTGCGAAGACCCCCCTGGATGCTACGAAGACCAACGTGATGGAGGAGGTAAGTATAGGATCTTTATTGCAGGTACTCCAAACAGGATTCTACTTGGAGAAGGGGACGTGATCACCTGGCAGCAGGTAAATATGTGTGAGTGGGTAGGTGTATGTAATAAACTTTTCCTTGTCACGGTGTGTGTGTACTGTGCTTTTTTAACTATTTTACAGTGGGGGTACGGGTGCCGCTCGTCTCCTTGCACTTGTAGTTCCACAAGTACCAAAGGGCAGGCATGCTGGCACCTGTAGTCTCACTGTAAAATACAATAGTTTACTACTATTTTACTCCCAAACCCATAGCCCAGGAGTGCGGAGAAGAGCCCAGGGCTTCAGACCAAGCCTGGGGTTTTTGGTCGGGTTGGTCCAGTGCTGGTTTTAAATATAGGGGTACCCCTACACATTTTTCTCCCCCCTATATTTAAAACGAGGACTGGCCCTGCAGCCAGGTGCTGGTTCCTAAATTATGGTGGAACCCTACTCATTTTGTTCCCTGTAATTTTAGGAACCAGGACTGGCTGACAAGCCCGGGGCTGGTTATGCATTTGGGGGGGACAGCCTACATAATTTTTTTAACATAAAAATAAAATAAAAACCAGGCAGAAACATACACAAATCACGCATTCGGGATGATTTACCGCTGGCCAAATCCCGGCAACGGCTGCCCAACAGAGGAGGAAATCCCGATCGTCCTAAAGGTAAGTATAAACTAATCTAATTCTACCCCCTAACCCTCACCCTCCTTCAGGGTGCCTAACCCTAACCTCCTCCCTGTGCCTTACCCTCATCCCCCCTCTAAGTGCCTAAACCTAACCCCCCCATCCCCGCCGCCTAAACCTAAGTCCCCCGTGGGGGTGCCTAACCCTCCCTCCCCCTAACCTAACCCTAACCTCCCGGAGGGGTGCTTAACCCTAAATCCCCCCCGGAGCCCTAAACCTAACCCCCCCTGCGGTTGTCCACGCTCGGTGCCCGGCATCACTTCGATCGGGGTGCCGGGCGCTGGTCTCCCGGCATAGGTAAAATGACAGGTGTCGAGATTTCGATGCCTGTCATTTAACCCTTGCCGGGATTCAGTAGTCGGGAAGGCGGCTGTCGGCATTGCGTCAGCCGGCTTCCTGAACGTATACCACAAATCACAATGATCTGTGTATGTTTCTGCCAAACTCGCAGCTCAGGAGGTGGAGTGTTTGAAACTTCAATTTAACAGAGAGTTTGCTACAAACTCACCAGATATTGTAAACTCATTTCTTAGTAAATTTGCGAGTTGCATCTTTTCCATGTAAAGTACGTCCTAGTTTGGCTGATGGCGAGTTTAGTTGAGTTTGTAAACTCACATGAGTTTTAACAGTGAGAAGAGAAAACTCACTTCCAAACTCGCACCTGTTTGGTCTTAGTAAATTTGTGAGTTTGAAAAAAAGGCTAAAGTAGCATGAGTTTGCAAACACAACGAAACACAACTAAACTCGATTCCTAGTAAATTTACCCCTAGGTGTCTGGCCATGTGTTCATATTGCCCTGGTGCAAGCACACATCTGCTAGTCGCGGTCTTACCACGGGAGCCATTGAATAGCTCCGGGAACTTAACTGAATTAATTAAATCACCACTTCTAAGCCGCTCACATTATACCAGAGATGCTACAGTAGGCTGCAACTTTTGTTGCCAAAGGATTGGTACAACCTCTGTACAAAGTCATAGATTCAGCGTAACAGAACATGGTGGGAGGAATAGCCGTGACCGCTTGTGTCAGATCCTTTTACACGCAAGTACCGCAAGCCCCAGTGGTCAGCAGACACTAACAATGTAGTTTTGTTGCTTCTTGTAGTATGTAGTGACGCGAATAAGACTCATCATTGTGTGAAACCCCCCAACACCGGGTACACTTATCATAAGGGTGGGGTTCCTGAGTTCTTTCTTTATTTACAGAGAGGCCAAGAGGTAAGCAGACTGAACTTTGAACACTTGTACTTGGTAATTTTATTACAATGAAGAAAACATGTCATGTCAATTTACACTTTTGAGATGAGAGTTACAGGTTCAATTACTATCTAAGGCCCTCATTCAGAGCCGTATGCTCTGAGCAGAGCGCACGCTCTGAATGAGGGCCGGCCTCCATGAAAATGGAGCGTCCTCCTGGACGCTCGTATAGCTGTGGGTCACCACCCACAGGCTATACGAGCGTGCATTTTGATGGCCGCGATGGTCGTGACCATCACGACCATTGAAACTGTGAGCCGGAGCCTGCGGTTGAGGTTTTCAACCGCAAGCTCCGGAGTGATTTTGGCTCTATCAGAGCCAAAATCACTCCCACTGACATCACGCCCCCGTGGGAACGCCCCCGTCAGGGAGGAACGCCCCCGGCACGCCTACCAAAGGGGGCGTGCTGTCAATCAACATCGACAGCACGCCCCCTTTGATCAGACACAACGAGCGAAGGACTTTCCTTCGCTCGCCGCGTCTGGTGCATGCGCAAGGACAAAACAACAAATGATATTTTATTATTCAGGAACGCAGCCTCCTCGTACTCCATATATTCCTCTCCTCCTGCTGATTCCAAGGGATTAAAACATGCAATACTTTTCAAACAATAGTTTATCTTAAATGCCTATAACCAATCCCTCAGCGTATTTATCAAACAGTAAAGACAACAAGTAACAGTCTCTAATTATATATCCCGTAAGCTAACTTTCCCCAAATGATTTTCTGGCCAGAAAACTAATAGTTCACAAACCAATATAGCGCTACATTCCCGTTAGTGTACACTGCGTTGCCCGGGTTTATAGTTAACTATCCCTGTTTGTATTTTTATCCTGAATGTCACTGTATACATTGGCTTTGCTCTTATTTACTTGACTCCCACTGAATAATCCTGGTTAACAGTCTCAGCTACTTTGTTACTATAGCAGAAATGTGCAGTAATCAGAGGCACTTCCACAAGTTACATTTGTTGCTTAGACAGCCCTTATTACATTCTCCTGTCTGCAGTCGCCTTTGCTACAAATGTAGCTGCGGAACTCCCTGAAGTCTGCCTATATACTGAGCTGTGATTGCCCTGCGATGGCTGAATTATACAGTTAGTCAAGGCTGGCTCTTCCCTCAGATAACTTCTTACTACCGTGAGTCGGGAAGACTGTGGGCCTGATTCAGAGCCGGACGCTCTGACCAGAGCGCTCGCTCTGAATCAGGGCCCTCCTACCTAAAAATGGAGCAGCCTCTTGGACGCTCGCATAGCTGTGGGTTACCAGCCGTTTCAGGTACCAGCAGCACGGCGGGGACTGCCTCTCACACCGTTCCCTCAGGGGACAACTGCGCAATAGTCACACGTACTGTACAGGGTCATTTATGTCCTTAGGCTTCCATCCTCGTGGTCACTCGCGCTGGATTCTCGTGCTCCCCAATGCATAACATGGGTGTTTCTCCCCTGTTTAGAGCTACATGGTACAATCCGGCTCTCGTACCCCCGAGTATCATAGGGCCATTCTGTCTAGCCTGTACCATAAATTCCCTTTTACGGGAGCAGTTCATACAAACAGTTATCAGCAAATTACCCTGTATAACCACATTTATTCGCTAAATACAGTACGTTTGCCTATAAACTTTCTATCGTCAGATGATAGATGTGACCCATAAACTTAAACTAAACTTAACTAAAATAAACACAGGAGACCAAGTTATGCCATTTAAATTAATTGGTCAGCTTTATTTGGTTACAAGGTAGACATGGTGGCAGGAGAAAGAACAGCAACTAACCAGCGTCCACTTGTCTTAGGCCGGAAGTAGATCACAACTTGTGAGGGCCAACTATCCCAGACAAGGGTAGGGTGATCTTAAAACTTGCAAGGGCCAACTATCCCTTTCAGAGCAAGTGATGCGGCGCCAACACCCATGCCAATGCACCATTCATCCTGCTCGATCGAGAGGTGCCGCTGACCCCAATAGGGTGAAATCAGCCTATCAGTGCATTGAAGGGGTGCGCACCGCTATTACTGCTGGACACTTCAATATTGCCGGTCTTTCCCGCCACAGCGGCTCTCAGGAGAGAAGCAGTCCGCCACCATGCTAACAAACCAAACCCTTAAAAACTGCAAAACTCTAAGGAAGTTTGCTGGCCCAGATCATTGCCCCCGAGATGTATAATTAACACTAAAGGGGAACCAAATTCAGCTACTGACCTGTGCAAGTTGCGCAACAAAGCTTCCCAAAGCATGCCCCTCTGCCCCAACCACCTAACACTCAATTCAAAGAGGCAGATTTTCCACAGTAGATTCACTACACCCTCTCACTCACCCCGCCCCTAACCCAACGTCCTACCACATCTGCCTACTACTGTCAACAAACATTTTTAACTTTATTAACCCCTCTATCCCTGACTAGAAGTTTATGTGCCGTCGGCTCTATTCCTAACCTCCGTTATATTATGCATAAATTGGGGAGAATCATGACTATATTTACTGGCACAGTTTTATATAGAAGTGGGATGCCTCCATTCAGGGGTACCACAATTGCACAACACATCTTTGTGTATCTCCGGGTGATCCTGAGTCACGCGGATCTGGTCTTTTTCTCCCTGTATGTGAAATGGGCGTCACTGGGTGTCATCTGCATCTCAGGTAAATCAGGCCCATTGCGCTTAGGACATGTAAGTGTCATGCTCTGATGTAACCACTAGAGGGAGAACTGTCCCATAAATAGACATTAGAAAAGTGTAAGATAACTTTTACTGACACGTAAGATTCCGATGTAGACGTAATGCTGATATTTACGCAGACTGAGCGATTGTCAGCCATTGCGCATGTGAGAAAACCGCACTCCGTACATGCAGTGATTGTTTTCCCATCTTGGACACAGAATCCATCTGCAATATGAGGGACAGGTAGTCAGCGTTTGGGGGAGTTAACGGGGGTGTTTTAAAAAAAAATGGAGACACATTGGACTGTTTAAATACTTTTCTGGTCGTTCATAAATTACCCCCTGCGTCCTTGTTGGCAGTAGGAGACCCCTCTGCGTGTCTGGAGACCGCTGTGACTGCGACAGCTTAGACATACTCAGAAGGCTGATGGCCGCCGGATCTGCGCTTGATGTTTCTGGTATTGTGTGTGAGCGGCGGATGTGAGATGCCTACAGTGGACGTCTAAGCGTTGGACAGCAAACGAGTCATTAGCATACTTTTGCAATCGTGCGCTGCAATGAGACCCCCTGTGGTGTAACATTGCAGCATACAGTGCAGTTTCCTCATCACACTATTTATTCTTGCACCTCTATTAATAGGTTTTCAATATTTTGCTTAGAATATTCTTTTAAAATATTGGATTCAATAAAATGGTGACATTAATAATATTAGATATTATAGTATTGTAAATAAAGGGATGTAGTCGATATACCAACGCCGGAATCCCACCGCCCGGCAAAATGCAGACGCCACTATCCCAAATGGGATCAGGATATTGGCGCCGGAATCCCGAACAAGGATCCAGTTAAGTATGCGCGGTAAGCCCGGGGAAGGGGGGGGGGTTAGGTTTAGGCATCCCCCTGGGGAGGGTTAGAGACCACCAGTGGGAGGTTAGGTTTAGGCATCCCCCTGGGGAGGGTTAGGGACCACCAGTGGGAGGTTAGGTTTAGGCATCCCCCTGGGGAGGGTTAGGGACCACCAGTGGGAGGTTAGGTTTAGGCATCCCCCTGGGGAGGGTTAGGGACCACCAGTGGGAGGTTAGGTTTAGGATGTGGAAAGGGGGTGGGGATTAGGGATAGGCACCACTGGGGGCAGGTTGTTAGGCACCACTAAGGGAGAGTTAGGGGGGGGACATGGAAGTGCATAGTATACTTACATATATTACATAGTAGCTAGTCAGCCGGTGATGTTTCATACCCTACCCATAAATAAATTGTGTTTGTGCAGGTGTACATGAACTCTTTGTTACATGAGGATATACACGAGATACGGGCGCACATTCAGCTTTGCTTCAGGACCTAAATCTATACATTTAGGGGCCTATTTGAGAAAAAAAAAAGACAAAAAGCAGCAGGAAAAAAAAAATCTTTGCTTTTCACTCCGTCATTTTTGCCCTATATATATATATATATTTTTGAAGTCAGACCAGCGCTGAGCATGGACCCGGCCGGGGGAACAGAGAAGCGGGAGCAGGCAGAGGGGAACGGAGATGGAGAGATCACCTATTCCCTGCGTTTCTCCAGGTAAGAAGACAACATAAGACGTCAAGGAATGGCGCTCTGTTTCTCACATAAGATGAGGTAAGCACAGCTTCTATCATCTATATAAATACTGTTCCTGCACAGCCCCCATTTTATTATATATCCAATGGGGGCTGCAGGAATTTAGTAGGCGAAATTAAAAGGATCAACGATTTCCCCGCACTTTTCTTGTAACTAGAGAGAACAAAAGTGCCGGAGAAAAGCCATATTTTGTTTATTAGACTCCTAAAGGCGCCTACACATTTAGCGATTTTTTACACGATTTGCCCGATTCCAACAAATAGTGTAAAATATGCCCAAATCGTGAGTGTCTATTCACAATGCGCGTCCCCGCTGGTTGTACATCGCATCTTCATATCTCCCATGCTATAGGGCAGATTTGCCGATCTCAGTCACGATGCACTGGAATAGTTAGGAGGCGCGATAGATCGTTTGTCACATAGGACAGTTTTTAGCACCAAATAGTGCCCACGACTGCCGGGGAGGGTTCAAGGGGAAATCAGACACAATGTCAGATCGTGAGCACATCGCCAAGTGTGTAGGCACCTTTAGAGAGATACGTTTTTTAAGACTATGGGCTCTATTTACTACAATCCGCATATTGAATGCGGATTGTAGTGTGATATTACCGAGTGAATTCGCATTGCGAATTCAGGCAATATCACAGGGATTTACTATAAATCCCTTGCAGGGACAGAGCTTGCGATAAAGCTCTGTCCCTGCGGATCCCATCCGCACTCTAGTTGCGGTATTTTCGGCAAAAATACAGCGACTAAGAGCCTGCGCATGTGCCGACCGACCACCGCTACTACCCCCCCACCGACGCTAAGCCCCGCCCCCCGCGATCGCAGACCCCCGCGACCCCCCCCTCCCTTCATTACACTTACCTGCATCCTCCTGGCCTCCGGTGGTCTTCTCCGGGCTTCCCGATCAGGTGATCTCCCATACTGCACTGGGGCCCTATCACCTGATGACCAGGCCCCAGTGCACTGTGGGAGACCAGCTGACCGGAGAGGAGCCATCACCGGAGGCCCGATCACCGGTCCCTGGATTCAGGTAAGTAAAAAAAAAAAAATGTTTAATTTTTTTTTCTATTTTTTTTTTTACAGTAATCAGCTTGCGGTCTGCTTAGACCACATAGCTGATTACTGGTACCGGCTCCCGCCTCTGCTCTCCCCGTTAGAGCAGAGTGGGAGCCCAGTAACCGGGGGAGACCCTGGATAACGCCACCTCCAGGTGACGTTATTATCACAGGGCTTCCCCCGGTATTTTTTTACAATTTATTTTTAGTAACTGTGGTCGGATCACATTTCCCATTACAATTATGGGAAATGCGATCTGCTTTACTAAAAATAAGTGATACTGGGGGTTGGAGTAGAATTTTACTAATTCTACTCCAATTGCCCTGTAATAACTATAGGTGATACTAACATAATGTGAAAAGGGTGTGACAACACAAAACAGCCTTTATCACTTTATTTTAGTAAAAATAATGTTAATAAATAGAGCCCTAGCTGGTAAGAGCAGCATTTATCTACTTCGGTGTATAAAATAGAAATTGCAGTCGGTAATTGGTCAGTACCTGAATAGGTATTATGTGAGTGACAGCTGGTAAGTATACAAATTGGGTTAATAAGTTTTATTAAGGAGCATTTTCACTTTCTCCCAACAGGTTTTGGTCCTTTACTAATAATGTACAAGAGGGAATAACCTGCACAATACCCACATCAGCTGCCCAATGCCCACATCAGCTGCCCAATGCCCACATCAGCTGCCCAATACCCACATCAGCTGCCCAATACCCACATCAGCTGCACAATGCCCACATCAGCTGCACAATGCCCACATCAGCTGCACAATACCCACATCAGCTGCACTAGAGTTTTAAGACAAGAGTATAAAATATCATTACAATAGGACAGTTTACCAACTATAACACCAGTTTTACATTACAATAGTTCATTAAAATGGTCTCACCAACGGCACCTCTGATGGAGACCACTGATGACTATTCAAAAGCCATCCCTAGCCTGATACTACCACATAGGGCCATATTCAATTTGAGGCAAAAAGTCAGTTAATGGCGATAATCTGTGAGGACGACGTCATTTTCACCTGTTTCAGTTATCCCCGTCCCCAATTTCAAAGACTTTTCGCCGGTGCAAAAAGTCTTTGTTAAAAAACGGGGATAACTTTTCTCCATGTAATCGAAAAAAAAAAAAAAAAAGTGCAGAATTGGGGGTTTAGGGGGAACAGGCTTAAAAAAATAAAATAAAAAAAAAAGCCTGCAGCCCTGGTCGTGTCCCCTAAAAGTAAAGTCAAATTTAAAAAAAACCAAAATATATATATCCTTAGGATACCCCCCAAAAAAACAACAACAAAAAAAAAAGTTTTAAACTAGCAAAAATTGATTGGAGGGGGGGGGGGGGGGGGCGTGTTCCCAAATATGCAGATGTTTTCTAGAATGCGGGTGGTAGCAGCAGGTGCATTTTTGAAGAATTTAAAAAAAAAAAAAAATGTCCTCAGGGACTTAAATATGCTTGCACCCATTTTCATGTACCCCAAATTTGATGGGACAGGTTATTTTTTTTCAAAAAAACCCCAAAAACCTGAGTGCTATTCTTCACCCCTTCTTTTAAAGCTGCATTTATGCACCTGCCGCAGCTATTAAAAACCCTGACTACCTTCAGCAGCCCAAAAATCATCGGGGGTACCCATAACAATACTCCATGTCAGGACATCTTTGGGGGGGGTGCCCGGAGACTTCCCAAAAGTTGAATGGACTTTGATACTTACCTTTCCACCGTGTCCCGTTTTCACCGGATCCTAATTGAATACTGGAATAAGCGGGCTCGCGCCTGATGCTTTATCCCAGTAAAAGACGGCGACGAGGGCGAAAAGTCAGACCACGGACTTTCCACCCCATATTGAATACGGGCCATAGACGTTAACTGATTGGACCAAATGCCTTAATGAAAGGGGAGTTTTCACACAGGCCACAAGCCTGTCCCCGCCTCAGTGTTTAATCCTCCTCAGTCAGATTAGACTTGTCAGCCATATTAGTCACCTTATATTTTGCAGTGCGTTTGATTTTATAGGAGTTTTATATTCAGAAGGAGGAAAAAAAAAAAAAAAAAAACCATTAACCAGCAACAAAACATATATTTTTTTTACTCCAACTTTTTGGGCCTTTACCTGCCACCTAGGACATGTAATGAAAGGGAAATGTAGTGAACTTTATACAATACACAAAACAAGCTGCACCAGGATTTCCAGACAGCTGAGATAATAGAATAAAACTCCAAGTTCTGCCATGTACAGTCTCAGATGTGCTGATCTACTACTGATCCTGATCTTTATTCCTCCAGGATAAGTGCATAACGTAGTCACATAACATCGGCCCATAATGTAACCTTACTTGTTCTTATCCTGTCATTCATTGTCCTCAGAGGTCAGTGTTCTGATCAGAGACAACACCTATATTCCTAATCATTGCTCCTGTCTGTGTATCCCTATAATGGATGTATCCATGATGTCTACTGCAAGTGTGGCAGCTGGTGTTGGGAACATGCCCAGGAATACGCTGTTAGATGGGAGTGTGAGTAGCCTAATTTGGAGAGTTCCCTGCAGCCTGCATGTACAGGACTAACCGTAATACTGAGACCCTGGGATAGAGCTACAGCTCAGCCCCCATTACATCTCATCTACACGTGACCATGTGTCGTGTTCCGCTTTCTGTATGTGCCTCTATGTCACCCACCACACCCAAAGACACCCGGAGATTTCATAACTGAGTTTCCATTATTAGTCCAAGGTTTATTAAGTTGATCCCAGGAATACGGTCCAGGATGGATCTCTACTTTATTAGAATGTGATTGTACACAGCATCGGACAACAAGTATATACACTAGTGTCAGGGCATGGCCAGTAGCTGGCTCACTTACAGACATGTCCCGCATAACATGGTATATTGTGGCTAGTTATACGAAGGCGCATTTGTACATTCTGTCGTATGTACACAGACTCCTCTGTGGTTACGGACGTGTCCCTGCTTGCACTGACATCCTGGGGGTTTGCAGTCCGTAGTGCACATAATATTTTTATTCCAGTTGTCACAGGTAGATGGACAGCTGGAAAGGCAGGTGCTGTACTCCTCATTGGGTCCAGAACACTTTACTGAATTAAAAGAAAAACAAACAATTAGATTTGAGATTTTCTGTAGACTGTTGTACAAAGATCTTGCAGATTGTAAAGTAATGGAAACATTGAGAGCCAGAGCACCTGCACCGAGGGACTGAAGATCTCCTTGTGCTCCGAACAGCAGAGACCTTTGAGGCAGAGCAAGATTAAGAGGGGGGGTGCACACCTGCCTCCATCATTTACTCCCACTATGAGCTGTTAGGAGAAGAGGAAGGTGGAGTCCAAGCAGAGGCCATAAGGCTACACTACAGTACAGTCAGTGCCAGAGGCATGAGAGGTGTATGACTTTATATGTACAACTATGGGGGAGATTTATCAAGCCTTGGAGATGATGGTGGAGAAGTTACTTCACATTAATTCTCTCCAAGGCCAAATACATCTCTCCCTATGGACGGGATGCATGACTCTCCGCTTTCGGGATGAGATGCATCCCACCACTCTTTAAATGCATGCGGTAGTTAATTACTCCAGTATGCATGTAGAAAAATCACAAAGGACAGCTCTCCGCTAATGAGGGACTGCCGGCTCTATGCCCCAGAAGCCCCTCTGCGCAGGAGGCGTGCATCGCGGTGTGGGGGGGTGGGGGAATACTGGAAGGGATCTGGTTGGATCCCTCCCAGTGGGACTTTGCAAATAGAAACATAGGCTTCTATTGGGCAATGCCATGTGAAGACAGCGTTGCCCAACTGATCAAAGCCCCTGGCTTCATGCATATGAGGAATATGGTGAGACTCCCCAAACCAGCATTTTCTGGTTTTAACTGCATTTCTGAGGTCAGTGCAACCCGCTGTGTGTGTGTCTAAGTATGCATACACCCCCAACCATCCCAATTTTAGTGGGATAGTCCTGCTATTCAGGTACTGTCCCACCTGCGAGCTGCAGTGTCCCATGGGACAAGGAGTGAATGATCTCACCTCCTGTGCGTAAAGCTGCATACACATCTAAAGATTATCTGTCCAACCATCCAACTAGGTGATTGGTTGGAATGAAAATCTGGTAATGTATGAAAGCAAAGGACAATCAGCAATTTACTCCCAAACGTCGGAAAATGGACAAAAACTGTTTGAACAAATAGTTTAGATCAAACATTTAACAAACTTGTCTGACGTCATTTTCATCTGTTTTCTGGCATTTAGGAGCAAATTGCTGATCATCAGTTACTCCCATACGTTACCAGATTTTCATTCCAACCAATCACCTAGTTGGATGGTTGAACAGATAATCTTTACTTGTGTACCCAGCTTTAAAAGGCAGGGACAGCAGTGTACATACACCCTGTGTGACATGAAATGAAGGGGTGATGTGACTGCACCCCTTTTCATGTAGGTGCCAAAGGCTTGAGTGAAAGAGCCCAGTCCCCACACCCCAAATGTTGCTGTTTTGAGGCTCCCAGTCGTTAGTGCCCTGGGCCATCCACAGTCTTAATCCAGCTCTGCTTCAGCGAACATGACCACTCATGGCTGGCCCTCATATTTCTGTCTAACCCCCCCCCCCCTCCCCCACCGCAGGCGCACCGGCCGCCACAGCAATAATCACCTTCATCAATTATGGGACATTCTTTGGGACGAACACAGGCTCCTTTGCTGTTACGGACATATCCAGCCTTACACTGACATTTTTCAGGGAGACGGCATTCCTTAGTGCAAACTACTTTTTGTCTCCAGTTTTCACAGGTAGGTGGGCAATTGGAAGGACATTCCTTAAATTCCTCATTAGGATCAGTACAACCTAGAATAATAATAATAAATAAAAAAATGTACTACTTCTTACAAATAGACCAGAGCAAGATTAAGGCTTTGGGGGCTAGTGCACTATAGAGCAAAATTTGGGATTGGGGGGAGGTGGGAGGATCAGGTACTAGTGCGCAAGCCTTTGGAGTGTACATTATAAAAGGGGTGTGATCACCAGAGCCGTAACTAGACATTTTGGCACTCTGTGCAAGAAAGAGCATCGGTGCCCGCCCCCAATAGTCAGGGCATGCTGGAACTATAGGTGGGCACTGGCGAAAGCAGTTGGCACGGAATCGGTATGAAATACTGCCGGCCGCATGGCCGGCGGTTCGATTCCCGGCAGCACCTGGCCGACAACAGCAGAGTTCCTGGCAGTGGAAGCCCGACAGCACTGGAAATCCCAATCGTGGATAGGTAACTACTAAGTAACCTAACCCCCCTTAGGGGTGCCCAACCCTAACCTCCCCCTGGAAGTGCCTAACCCCTCCCCCTTCCCCGCTGCCTAAACCCAAGTCCCCCAGTGCCTAACCCCAAGTACCCCCTGGGTGTGCCTAACCCTCCCTCCCCCTAGCCCAACTCTCCTGGGGGGGGTGCCTAACCCTAAGTCCCCCCCGGGTGCCCTAAACCTAACCCTCACCCACCCGCGGCTGTCCACTCGCGGCGCCCGGCATCCCGATCGAAGGGGAAATGTCAGGCGTCTACATCTCGACGCCCGGCATTTCATCCGTCGCCGGGATATGACAGTCGGGTATACCGTTGGCACACAGCATCTACCATCACACCTCCCCTGGAGACCCTGGGTAACCTCCATCTACCCATATAAGGCTGTATTGCACCCAGGGCTACATACTGTACAGCCGCTTACTCTGGGGAGAGCCCTGGCTGGTGGGCAGAGGGGCTGGCAGTTGGGGTATATGCAGGATAGCAGTGGGGGCGACAGGGCATAGGAGGTTGGTAGATAAAGGGGGCTGGCAAG
The DNA here is from genome assembly GCA_031769625.1 of Taudactylus pleione. NCBI lineage: Eukaryota > Metazoa > Chordata > Amphibia > Anura > Myobatrachidae > Taudactylus > Taudactylus pleione. The sequence goes on along the minus strand of JAUIMM010000256.1, from coordinate 610,177 downwards.
TAAGTGATATCTGGCAAGGAGGTGGGCAGATAGTGGACAGATCCCATTAGCAGAACGGGGTGGTGACCGGAACACAAGGGCGTGTCACCCTCGTTTTGAAGGCGTGCAGAGCCCAGGGTCATAGCTCTTACTTTTAGGACATTGCTTGGGAAGTACACAGGCTTCTTTGCCGTTACGGACATATCCATTCTTGCACTGACATTGTCCAGAGAGACTGCATTCCTTAGTGCAAGATAAGGGTTTGCTCCAATTGTCACAGGTAGGTGGGCAATTGGAAGGGCAATCCTTACACTTTTTTATTTTCCTTAGGATCTTGTCCTGGAGCTAATGAGGAGTATAACTCACAAGCTGACTATGAACTGTTACTATTGTGAAAAAAGGAATTTACAGGCTGCTTGTTTGAGTAATGGAAATATATTGGGAGCGTGCGTCATGGAACTGAAGGCAAACATGACCCCAACTACCCACGTGCCAACCCCCCAGCCCCCGTGTGTGATCAGGAAGGCAGAGACCTTTGAGCATATGAGCACTCATGGCTGGACCTTCCCGCCAGACCCCTCAGCAGCTGCATAGACTACCACAGAAATGGTTACGCCAGGATTGCCGACTATCTGGCTGCCCCTTCAGGGAGGGAGCAGCCAGAGTGACATGACTGGGGGGGGCATGCCAGCACACGGGGGCAGGGCCTGCCAGATGGCGAGTATTTGCAGGTTGGGGCAGAGCCACGCGATCGTGTCATTTTGGCCCCGTCCCCGCTACACAATGGCGATATTACAGGCATTGCGAAGCAGGGGGCGGGGCCAAAATGACGTGATTCTGCATGAATCGCGTCACCTCACCCCCCCCTGAGGGGGTTCCACATGTAATTGCAGGGGGGATAGGAGGGGTCAGCAGCAGCCGGGAGGCTTGCCCGCCTTCCCTGGAGGTAGGGAGCGGCATCAGATTTTCGGGAGGCTGATGACTGAACCGGGAGGGTAGGAAAGTATGGTTTACGGTCAGCAGGGACTCCTACCCACTCGCATGAGGGGGCTGCTGCCGCCTACGCATAAGCGGCAATGGGACCACCCAAGACACCAGCTTCTAGGGACTGCATCTTTTGCAGCTACTAGAACCCTGCTAGGGCTTCCCACTGGAATCACTCTGTGAATTGCAGCCTGGACTGGCAGCCCCAGGGGGAGAAGACTCCTCACCCTGGGGCTGCCTGTCCTGTGTGACTGGCAGGTAGCGCTGCCAATGGGAAACCGCTGCCAGTCACCGACTACAACTGGCTCACTGAGGGGGTGGACTTTACTGGGTGAGCTGCAGCCCTAGGTAATATCCGCCATTGGTAATGCTCCCTGCTCACAGGGTCTTACTTACTTTTAGGACACTCCTTGGGAAGTACACAGGCTCCTTTGCCGTTTCGGACATATCCGTTCTTGCACTGACATTGTGCAGGGAGACGGCAATCCATAGTGCACATGACGGGATTGTCCAACGTCTCACAGGTAGGTGGGCAGTTGGAAGGACAGGTCCTATACTCCTCATTTGCATCAGGACAAGTCACTAAAAGACAAAAAAAGAGAAGCTCACAAAATGCACAATGGACGGTTTTACTTAGATCATGACGATTGTGAACAAGCAGATGCAAAGTAAGGAGACATTGAGGCGGCTCATGCACCATGGAACTGAAGGTCAAACATGCCCTCCCTGCACATAGGCTGGCCCTCATGTGTGTGCTCAGCAGGGCAGAAACCTCTAAAGTACATGAACACAGTTTGCCCCAGAGCATCAAGTCATGCCAAAAGGACCAGCAGCACCAAGACTGTCAGCACCACTGCCGGTGCATCCTCCGGGAGGGAGGGAAGGGGGCACTGTACAGGCTGCATAGCCAGATACAACTTAAGGGCCGCAAGGAAGAATTTGTGCTGCCCGCAGAGCCCTGCGCTACAGATAGCACACCCCTAGTAATAGCCTTGGTTGGCCCCCTCCTACCACCAGACCCCAAATCTACAACTACAGTGGTGATGTTACACTCCTGGTCACAGCAGTCATCACTTCAGAAAAGCACCTTATGCACCAGCTCCGAGCTGTCTAAACCTGGTCTCATCCTATATTTGTAGTGACAAACAGGGGCCATAAGGGAGAGCCAGGTGGCAGCGGCAAGGAATGCACAGGAGACAGGTGACAGATACTGGCCACGTTTGAAATGATGGAGCTGGCTGCTGGGTTGCAGCCAGCTATATATTTCAAATGCCGCTGCTCTCTCCCTGCCAGTGCATGCTGGCCCATCCAGGTCCCCTTTCAGGAAATGCTGCCCTGTTGGTTTTTATAAAGAACACAGGTATGCTGGCCCCATGCCCTCTCCCCAATCCAGCCAGCCTTCCCTCTCTGCACTGCCCCCCCAATCCAGCCAGCCAGCCTTCCCTCCCTGCACTGCCCCCCCACCCCTCCCCAACAATCCAGCCAGCCTGGTACATTTTGTGATGTGTAACCCATAGGCTTCAGATGGCGCTAGCAAATATCTGGAATACATGACATTCTGGAGGTTAGTAAATGGGGTAGCAGATGCCTGCGGGAATGGAGGGATCTCCACATAACCTGCTGCAGTCTCCTTCATACATCGGGCCAAAACTTAATATTTGCAGTTAACCCCCTGAAAACAGGCATTTTAGTGGCTAAAACCAGAAATCTACAGTGATAAATGGGGCCCTTAGCTTTGTCATTTATAATATATATGACATTTTTTTTTCCACCCCCGCACACAAATATGCTCACAGCCCCTGATAGAAATCACCAGGTGGTGATGGAAATTAGCCTCCTGTACATTGTGTATCTGTATTAGAACATGCCATTTACCTTCCTCTTTTCATCTAAATTGTGAGAGCTGTCCCTGCTGGATCTGGAGGGTGCTTTTCAATATTTTTCTGTGGATGCTAGTGGCATCTAATATTGTGATGTATATTGAATATGTAGAATTTGTCTTGGTGCACCATCTACTAGGTTCACATGTATACTGCAACTTCAGGAGTCAAGATAAGCTGCCTGATTAGTACTTTATTAGTTAGATTATAGAGAGGTATATAAAAGAGATCTATTATTCTGGAAAATCCATGTATTTCTATAATACATATATAGTGGCTGGCTATAAAAAAAAAAAAAAAATATATTAATATATATTTTACACAGTCATTCTGTGCAAATTCTGATAAATATATATATTTTGTCTCCATAGTTCATAAACAGTCCCTAAAAGTACATTTGTCCTCCCAAAAAAAGATATACATGCCATTTTGGCATGGAGCGTCAAGCAGCGGGGTTTTTCCTTACTTCCTTTATTGCTCCTCACCCTAAGGTCACATTGAGATACATACCTTCTAGGTGACCAAGCTATACAATAATGAAAACCCAAAAACAAATTCATCCAGTAGATTTTGCATGATGCCAGGACAAAAAGTACCCAATTATTTTTGTCTGCCACACACACACATATATCCCCCCCTCCCCTCCCCTCCCCTCCCCTCCCCAGAACAGCAAGTTGTACAGACCTGGTTTGCCATTGTAGTCCCCTGGTTTGTGGTCATAGTCTCCTTCTACCAGAGCCACATACAGAACTGAATGGAGAGAAAATAAATAAAATCTCATCAATATTCTATGGTTGGGTCAACACAGAAATCATTCATATCTGTAATTCAAATAATTCTACACGATTGTCATAAATCTGCTTTCAAATATTTGAAACATGTTGATAGCCTGAAATCTGTAGAAATCACTGTACTCTATAGCTTGCATGTATCATTACTTTGCATCCTGTGTTATAGTAGATTGTAAGGTCTGACATACAGTACAGCATGTTACTTATACATTTGCATTATGTGTTTTTTGCAGAGCCAGACAGTGGCACCTACACTATAGAGCAGTATTATAGGTTACTAAGTAGTCTGAGCAGAACTCACCTATGCCCACACACAGGATAATGGTCTTCATTCTCTCTTCTTGGCACGGAAATTAGATTTATCTGTAATTGTCAATCAGTAAAGAGTGAGATCAGGGGAAATAGTCAGTTAGTTAAATCCAGGTATCAGCTATATCAGTGCACAATGCAGATATTATCACTTATATGTCTCGCTTACCCTTCATCTCTCATCCTGCCAATATCACCATACTATAGTATGGGGACCTTCAGCAAACTACAATTCTAGGCATGTTACAGCAGGAACATACACCATCTTCAGTCCCTCCGCCCAGGCCAGTCCCTCTGTGTGAAGAACATCAGGCCAGTCCTGTCATGGGGACGTTATGACGCTACTGATCAGCAGTGTAACTAAGTCAGGGCTCATGGGGACAGATTCTTTTCGGAGCAGCTGTCCCTACACTGGAGCATTATCACACAGATCTAGTAATGTTATACAATGCTGCAACTTACAACAAAGGACACCAGAGTGCTGATGGGCATATTAATGACCTTGCCCCATAGAGATAAAGCTAATGTGGGAGACAGTGACAGAGGCAGCAGGGAGGTGGATGTGACGTACCTGTCAGCCTGAGTAGTAGGTCGGCTGGAGCCTGAAGTTCTCCTTAGCTCAATGTGCAGGCTGAATATATATATGTAACCAAACAGATAATTTACTCTATTACATAATACATTGATAATTGTGGGTGTTGGTACTGTAGCTATTGCCCAAGATCTATTTAACCTGCATTGTATAGAGTTACACAATTTCACAACCTTGACAGACTATTCATATACACCTCATGAGTCATGATATATAGATCAGATAGTTACATAAGCGTCTTAGGCTGGACACAGAGTGGCTACAAAATCTTGACCAGTTAAAAAATGTGAAACAGCATTTTATTCTATGGGATACGCATTACAGACCCAACGCTGAACCCAGAGTCTTAGTAAGGACTAACTCTAGGTAGGAGCATATATATATGTCCCCATTCTACTGGAGTACTATATTGATGTAACAAAGTTGATCTTTATAAATCCTGGGTGCCAGCAGCAATTTATGTCACATTTTGGCTGAGTATCTGGTGTTTATTAGCCAGTTATGGGTTAGCTATGGTAGTATCAATGCATGGACTATAAGGGACCCCCCTGGTTTTTACCAGGAACTGCCCCAGCGAGGAGTTTGCTTCCAGGAGTCCAGCTCTCTAAATCTAGGAATCGGTATGAATTATAGCCGGACGCAAGTCATGACAGCGGCTGCCCGACATGGGTGAAAATCCAGATCGTCCCCAGGTAAGTATTTACTAACCTCCCCCCTAACCCTCCTTAGGGGTGCCTAACCCCAACCTTCCCCCCCAGTGCCTAAACCTAACCCCCCTTTCCCGCCGCCTAAACCCAAGTCCCCTGGGGGTGCCCAATCCTAGCCTCCTGGGGCAGAGGAGGGCCTAACCCTAAATCCCCCCCAGGAGCGCTAAAACCTAACCCCCCCACGCGGCTGTCCGCAGCAGCGCCCGGCATCACTTCGATCAGGATGCCGGGAGCCGGTCTCGGTAAAATGACAGGCGTCTAGATTTAGATGCCTGTCATTTAACCCTCGCCGTGTTTGTGCACAGAGGGGCATTTGGTGCCACAGAGCACATGATGGTCATATGACTATAGGTATAAATTGCTGCTGAAGCCATGTGCTCGCCCCTAAGTGGGAATCAATGGCGGAGAGAGAATGGGGACAGCGTTGGTGGAATCCGGCTTCCTGTTATGAGTCCTAAACATAAGTGTTCTAATTCCACAGGGAGCAATCGAGCATCTGGTTGTGACAATCATCTGGTTGTGACAGTCAGTACTGTCCCATATTAAAGCCAGCCAATACCTTGTAGAGGACCCTTTCATCACTGGCATGATCTCCAGGGCATAGGACTTTCCACAAGGAGGGCATCTAGATGACAGTAGCTCTGTATTGGGACCTTGTCACAGTCTGTTGAAATTGGTCAGCCGGCTGCACACAGATTATCAGGGATTATGGGGATACAGTTACAGTGTTATAGCATTGCTGGGAACTAATACAAATTCACTATAAATTACTGCATCTCTTATATAAAATAGGCTACAATGACAAGCGTTTGTTGCCGGAGTTGCAGCTGTGAGAATCTGCCGGTGATAGTGTCAGCCTTTCCCTGGTGTAGTAGCGTGCGCCGGAATGTGCCGATACTCCCTGCTCGTACACACTGCTACACGGTCGGCGATTGTGAACATGACAACATTGACACTTGCAGATGCCCTATGGCAGGAGCAGCTTTCTCAGTCTGAACATGGCCTCTGTGCAAGTATGAGTCTCTGAACGCGGCAGTTTTCACAACACAGACCCAGGGCCGTAACTAGGAATGTGCGAGCAGTGCGGCCGCGCGCACCGCTGCTCACCCACAGTCCCTGCATCTGGCTAGCAGAGACCCTGTAACGGAACCCTGCTGGCAGAATCTCCGCAGCAGTGCCCCCTGGAGAGTCCTTCAGACGTGCCCACCACTGCCCTTACAGCACCTCAGAATGCTCCGGGCCGTGCTGTAATTACTGTGGTCGTGCCCCGCCCTCCTTGTGATGTCATGCGGAGGGGGAGTGGCCAGCACTGGACGGCAGTAAATTTAGTTACAGCGCTGCAGAGAGGAGTCAGATTTGATTGAGTTTACCTCAGGCCACCTCCCCAGCACCAGTAAGGAACACCCATTGTTTTGCCTCTCCACTTCCGATACCATCAGTCCTGTGCGCAATAGCACCTGTGTGTGTATACTCAGGGTAACGCATGCACCGTATGGGGACGCAGAATATTTTATGCAAGTCACGCGATCAGCATTACGTGTGGTTTGCTGGCACCTCGGAATTATATCCACAGTGTCCTCAGATCGCATTAGCCACATTAATGTCTCATGTACTCCTCCTCCTCCCTTCACGTCTCCTCCGCTACCTCTCTTTGTGCCTGTTCCCATCTTACCCGTCTCCTCAATCTCTCCCTCTCATCTGGCACTATCCTTTCTGCATTCAAACATGCGGTGGTCTCCCCCATTCTTATAAAAAAAAAAAAAAACCCTACCATTGATCCCAACACTCTCTCCAACTACTGTCCCATCTCTCTTCTCCCTTTTGCCTCCAAGCTCCTTGAGCGTGTTGTTTACAAACGCCTCACCACCTTTCAGACCTTCCACTCCCTCCTTGATCCTTTTCAGTCTGGCTTCCGGTCTCTCCACTCCACTGAAACTGCCCTCACAAAAGTCAGCAATGACCTCCTTGCTGCCAAATCCAAGGGCCATTACGCTCTACTCATTCTCCTTGACCTCTCTGCTGCCTTCGACACTGTTGACCACCCTCTCCTGCTGCAAATCCTTCACTCCCTTGGTTTACGTGACACTGCTCTCTCCTGGCTGTCGTCCTACCTCTCAGACTGGTCCTTCTGTCTCTTCTCATGACTCCTGTTACCCACCGCAGCCTCTTAGAGGTCCAAGAACGGAATCTTGGGGAACACCTACTCTACTATTCTCCCTCTATACGTCCTCTCTAGGTGAACTCATCAGCTCTTTTGACCTCCATTATCATCTCTATGCTGATACTCAGATCTACCTTTCCTCCCCTGACCTCTCCCCACTCGTACCTCCAACTGTCTCTCTGCTATTTCTCCCTGGATGTCCCAGCTATTTCTTAAACTTAATATGTCTAAGACTGAGATGATCATCTTCCCACCCTCCCACATCACCTCACTTCCCACAATTTCTTTAGCAATTGATGGCACAGCTATCTCTTCTAGCCCCAAAGTGCGCTGTCTTGGAGTTATCCTGGACTCTTCCCTCTCCTACAAACCACATATACAGAGCCTCTCACAGTCCTGTCGCTTCCATCTCAAAAATATTTCCAAGATTAGACTCTCTCACCCAGGATGCCACCAAAACCCTCATACACTCACTGGTCATATCCAGATTGGACTACTGTAACCTTCTCTTATCTGGCCTCCCCAACTCTCATCTCTCTCCTCTCCAATCTCTCCTCAATGCTGCTGCTTGACTCATCTTTCTCTACAAACGCTCTACATGTGCCTCCCCTCTCCTACAAGCCCTCCACTGGCTCCCCTTCCACTTCAGAACCCAATTCAAGGTTCTCACACTTGCTTTCAAAGCCCTCACCCATTCCTCTCCCATTTACATCTCTGACCTCATCTCCCTCCACTCTCCTGGCCGCCCCCTTCGCTAAGCCAATGCACGCCGCCTCTCATGCCAACTGATTACTTCCTCCCACTCCCGCCTCCAAGATTTTGCCCGTGCTGCTCCCAACCTTTGGAACTCTCTCCCTCTCAGACTCTCCTCCTCTTTACAATCCTTCAAACGGGCTCTCAAGACCCATTATTTCATCATAGCCTTCCAGCTCCCATCCTAACTTGCTGCAACATGCTCCTTCCTCCATTTACCCCATCTGTGTCACACCTGTTTGTCTGCCCCTCCCCTTTAGAGTGTAAGCTCTTACGAGCAGGGCCACTACCCTCTTGTGCTTCTCCTTACACTACTTTCACCTACTTCTTACCCCCCACCAGGGCACCTAACACTTGGCTGCTTACGCTCTGTTGCATATCTAGGTGTTATGGTCACTTATCAATGTATATTATCCATGTCCTTGTCCTATTTTTTACTGTAAGTCAGTTGTCAAATTATTTGTTTATGTACTGTGTAAGGCGCTGCGGAGCACTTATGGCGCCATATAAAGGATAATAATAATAATAATAATAATATGCTGGTGGCACCACACAGCGCCCATTCTTACACAGAACGCATGGTTTGGGCTTTGTAAGGTGCTGGGGGAACACTAGAGGCACCATATAAATAACGCCAGCCTCATTTATAGCAGTTACTGCTCCTGCGAGTTAGGGGACATCAGAGCTGTGATAACCATTAGGCACAAAAGAGAAGAGGAAAAAGCATTGTCCTGTTATCTGGGGCACTGCTCTACATTTTTGGCTTAAAATATAACTTCCTTTAATTACAATAAAATTAAATGCTCCAGTGAAAGAGAAATGATAACACATGAACAATGGTTACGTGAAATACAGCAATAAAGTTTAAAATTATAATTAAAATATGATAGTCTTGTTTTTATGTTCGATTTGTTTTTCAATATATTCTATATAAAAGGTTTCCTTTTTCAATTGATGTGTGCTCATGTACACAGGATATCTAGGGGTATTAATCCTTATTTCAAACCATATATTTCTAGATCAGTCATTCATATATCACAGGTGTCTCCAAAATGGAATATATAACAATATATCTGACTGACAGTTGTTGGTATCCTAACCCTGTCAGGATGCAGTCATCAGAATCCTGTACCCAGCCCGCCTGTAACACTGCTGCAGAGCCACTCAGAACTTCCTCTCCTTAGAGCTGGTGGTCACACCCACTAGGCATGGCATGATGTCATGGGTTTAGGGTGTCAGGCGGGCACAGGGTGCACTGCCTTCACCCCTTAATTACTGAAGATTTGTTATTCTATGTTGCTTTAATCTACTAAAAAGTTAAATTTTTGTTTTGGGAGGACAGAAACTATAACCACAAATATCAAGTACCACCGGAATGTATCTACGGAGGACAGCATCAGATAAAGGGCCGTATTCAAATTGGGAGCGAAGAGTCCATGCTGGCGCGCGCCCGCTTTATCCCAGTATTCAATTAGGAAGCAGTGAAAACGGGAGCCTGCGGAAAGGTAAGGATCACTGAAAAAAAAAAATATATAAATTAATTTTGGGAATTTTTGTGTTTTGTTCCTAGGACCCCCTAAAGATGTCCACACATAGGGGTTCACTCTGGGTACCCCCGTTTAGCCCTGCAGAATGTGTTCTGCATTTTTAAATAGCCGCGGCAGATGTTTTTTCCCCGACATTGAAGTTATGCAGAAGAGCACTTGGGATTATTTTTTATTTTTTATTTTTTTGAGTGATCCCATCAAATTTGGGGGTACATGAAAGTGGGTACCAGCATATTTTTTAAAATCCCTAAAGTCATTTTTTAGAAAAATGCTGCAAAAATGCACCTGCCGCTAATAGCCTATTCGAGAAAACACCTGTCACATACTTAGAGAATAGCCCTGAACCTATTTCCCTTTTTTAACCCAATTAAATTTTGTTTTGTTTTTGGGGTGTCCCTATTTTTTTTTTTTAAACTTTTTTTGACAGTTTATTTGTAGATGACATTCCCAGGGGTGCAGGCTTTTTTTTTTTTTTAAGCCTGCACCCCTAAACCCCAATTCTGTCCTATTTTACGCCATGTAACACATGGTGAAAAGTTATCCCCGGTTTTTTTTCAAAGACTTTTCAAACCTGAGGAAAAAAAAAAAAAAAGTCTTTGAAATTGAATACAGGGATAATTGGAATACGCGAAAATGAAGTCATCGGCGATAAATTATTGCCGATTCTGACTTTTCGCAGTCTAATTGAATACCCCCAATAATAGGTTACAAATTTTTTAACACAATCGCAATTCCCAAAAGTTACTAAGGAGACTACTTCGATGACGAAGTTACCAAGCTCCAGATTGCGAAGCTCCGGTAGCCATTGCCAAGTTCAGGTGCCGTTAGCTGTTGAGTCCCTGCAGGTGTTTAATATATTTCAGTAGTTACTTATTGCAGCAATAATAAACTAACAAGAAATTATGATTATCTGGACTAAAATATAATAAACATGCTCTTAATATATATATATGTACATGCTGTTATATTTGTCTTATGTATACTTACCCTTCTTACTGTTAATACTTTCCAGCCATAGGGGCCTATTCATCAACACAAAAAATAAATAAATAGTAATTTGGATTAGAGCTGGCATGGAGTTCTACCTAATTACTGGGGGAACTAATCATTTCTTCTCCCCATAACTATCTATTCCAAAAAGCTGTTATTTTTGTGATGACAGCTCTTCGGAGAATAGATACTTTTCCCTGCCTATACCCACCTTACCCCCAGCTGGAATCAGCGCTCTACCTTACCCCCAGCTGTACTCAGCGCTCTACCTTACCCCCAGCTGGAATCAGTGCTCTACCTTACCCCCAGCTGTACTCAGCGCTCTACCTTACCCCCAGCTGTAATCAGCGCTCTACCTTACCCCCAGCTGTACTCAGCGCTCTACCTTACCCCCAGCTGTACTCAGCGCTCTACCTTACCCCCAGCTGTAATCAGCGCTCTACCTTACCCCAGCTGTAATCAGCGCTCTGCCTTACCCCAGCTGTAATCAGCACTCTGCCTTACCGCAGCTGTAATCAGCGCTCTACCTTACCCCCAGCTGTAATCAGCGCTCTACCTTACCCCCAGCTGTACTCAGCGCTCTACCTTACCGCAGCTGTAATCAGCGCTCTACCTTACCCCAGCTGTAATCAACGCTCTACCTTACCCCAGCTGTAATCAGTGCTCTACCTTACCCCAGCTGTAATCAGCGCTCTACCTTACCCCAGCTGTAATCAGCGCTCTACCTTACCCAGCTGTAATCAGCGCTCTGCCTTACCGCAGCTGTAATCAGCGCTCTACCTTACCCCAGCTGTAATCAGCGCTCTGCCTTACCCCAGCTGTAATCAGTGCTCTACCTTATCGCAGCTGTAATCAGTGCTCTACCTTACCCCCAGCTGTAATCAGCGCTCTACCTTACCCCAGCTGTAATCAGCGCTCTGCCTTACCCCAGCTGTAATCAGCGCTCTACCTTACCCCAGCTGTAATCAGCGCTCTACTTTTCCCCAGCTGTAATCAGCGCTGCGCATGTTCTGTTACATTGACAAAAAGCGGTGCATGTGCAGCACTGATTACAGCTGCGGTAATGGTGTCACCCAGCAGGTGCACAGGTGTATTCATTACTCACGGACATTTTAAAAAGATCCACACGTGGAGCTAATTTCACTTGTGATTCACCACACGATTTAATGCTGGAAGCCAATCAATGCTGGGCTTACGATGTCCATCACTAGCTTGTACTGCAATAATCACCACCATCCTGATGTTGTGATTACCTGTGAAACTTTGTGCAAAGTCTGAAATATAGATTATATAAAACACCTGTAAGATGCTGTAGCCATTTGTTACCAGCAGGAAATTCTCCTTTGGGTGGGATTGAGCAGTAAATTGAGAAATTAAAATGCCCTCTGGAAACTGTGCTGTGCCCGAGTAGGTTTGAATGGCATCCACTGTGCCCGAGAGGTTGTACCCTGACTGAGGAAGATTGATGGGGTCTAGTTCAAAATCAAACCCATCAGTATTAGGGGTGAGCGGGTTCGGATTTCTGAAATCCGAACCCCCCCGATCCGAGGCCTATCCGAGTCAGGCTCGACTTTTTCCACCTGACTCGGATCTGAAATCGAGGCAAAACGTCATCATTCCGCCTTCCGTCTCGCGGGTTTTGGATTCTATATAAGGTACCCGCGTCGGCGCCATTTTCTCACTCGGCTGTGGACAGTGAAGAGGGAGGGTGGGAGTTAGGGCTGGCTGGGCTGTGCAGTGTAGTGCTGTGCTGTGCTGCGCTGTGCTGCTGTTGTCCATAGGGGCTGTGTCCACTCCTCCAAAGTCCATAGGTGCTGTGTCCACTCCTCCAAAGTCCATAGGGGCTGGCTGTATTGTGCTGTGCTGCTGTTGTCCATAGGGACTGTGTCCACTCCTCCAAAGTCCATAGGAGCTGTGTCCACTCCTCCAAAGTCCATAGGGGCTGGCTGGACTGTGTTGTGCAGTCAGTTGTCCATAGGGGCGATGTCCACTCCAAAGTCCTGTGCAGTGTTCCAGTCCTAAAGGGGTGTTGTAGTGTTGTCCAGGGGGTGCTCTGTCCATTACGGGTGCTCCCCCCAAGTGCAAAAAAAAATAAAAAATTTCTGTGTTTGTGAATTGTGTGCGCAGTAGCCGCACGTGTATTAACAAAGTAGTGCCAAGCGTGCGCCTGTGTCATTAGTAAAGGGCCGGCTGGCTTGTCCGTTAAAGGGTGCTGTAACCCCCAAAGTACACTCCAAACAAAATAAAATGATATTTTCTGTGTTTGTGAATTGTGTGCACTGTGGTTGCACGTGCATCAACAAAGGAGCAGCGCCAAGCGTGCGCCTGTGTCCCATAAGTAAAGAGCCTGCTGGCTCATTTCTTAAAGGGTGGTGTAACCCACAAAGTGCACTAGTCTCCAACAAAAATAAAAAATTATTTTCTGTGTTTGTGTGCGCCTTAGCCGCACGTATATATCAATATAACATAAATGGAGGACCAAACTTTCTCCAATAAAAATAAAATAGGGAAAGATCAAGAACCACTTCCTCCTAGTGCTGAAGCTGCTGCCACTAGTCATGACATAGACGATAACATGCCATCAACGTCGTCGTCAAGGCCGATGCCCAATGTCATAGTAGAGGGCATATGCAATCTCAAATGACAAAGTTAAGGAAAATGACCTTAAAAATAACATTTAAATCATCTGAGGAGAAACGTAAACTTGCCAATATGCCATTTACGACACGGAGTGGCAAGGAACGGCTAAGGTCTTTCCCTATGTTCATGACTAGTGGTTCAGCTTCACATGACGATGGAAGCCCTCATCCCGCTAAAAAAATCAAACGAGTTAAGATGGCAAAAGCACAGCGAAGAACTGTGTGTTCTAAGAAGATATCACAAATCCCCAAAGAGAGTCCAAGTGTGGTGGCGGTTGCGATGCCTGACCTTCCCAGCACTGGACGGGAAGAGGTGGCTCTTTCCACCATTCGCACACCCCCTGCAAGTACTGAAAGGAGCACCCACAGTCCTCTTGCTGATATGCAAATTGAAGATGTCACTGTTGAAGTACAACAGGATGAGGATACTGGTGTAGCTGGCGCTGAGGTGGAAGTTGGCGAGGAGGATTCTGATGGTGATGTGGTTTGTTTAAATCAGGCTCCGGGGGAGACAGTTGTTGTCCGTGGGATGAAAAAGCCCATCATGGTCATGCCTGGGCAGAAGACCAAATATTCCACCTCTTTGGTTTGGCAATATTTCTATCCAAATCCGGACAACAACTGTCTTGCCATATGCACCATATGTAAAGGTGAAATAAGTAGGGGTAGGGACGTTAACCACCTAGGAACATCCTCCCTTATACGGCACCTACAGCACGTTCATAAAAAGTTACTGTCAAGTTCAGAAACTTTGGCTAATAAGCAGTCCAGGGACACCTAAATCCCTTCATCCTGTTGTATCCAAGCGCCTGCAAACCACACTGTCAACTCCCTCCTCGTCAATTTCCTCCTTAGTCAGGATCGGAAGTAGTCCTGCAGGCCATGTCACTGGCATGACTGACTCTCCTATCCGGGATTCCTCCGGAGGATCCTGCATTGCTACGCCTGCTGCTGTTGCTGGGAGTCGTTCATCATCCCAGAGAGGAAGTAGGAACACCACTACTTTTACTAAACAATTGACCCTCCAACAGTCCTTAGCGAGGAGGATGAAGTGCGACAGCAGTCATCCTGAAGCAAAATGTATAACTGAGGCCTTGACTGCTATGTTGGTGTTAGACGTGGGTCCGGTATTCACCATTAGTGCAGTGGGATTTAGACAATTGATGGAGGTAGTGTGTCCCCGGTTCCAAATCCCGTCTAGATTCCACTTCACTAGGCATTCCATACCGAGACTGTACAGAAACGTCAGCAAAAGTGTCCTCAGTGTCCTGAAAAATGTGGTTGTACCCAATGTCCACTTAACCACGGACATGTGGACAAGTAGAACAGGGCAGACTAAGGACTATATGACTGTGACAGCCCACTTGGTAGATGTATCACCTTATGCAGCAACAACAGCAGCAGCGTCACCAGTAGCAGCAGCTCAGAAACGCCAGCTCATTCCAAGGCAGGCTACACTGTGTATCACCGGTTTCAGTAAGAGACACACCACCGACAACCTCTTAGAGAAACTGAGGGAAAACATCGCCCAGTGGCTTACCCCACTTAGACTCTCCTGGGGATTTGTGATATCTGACAATGCCGCCAATATTGTGCGGGCATTACATCTGGGCAAATTCCAGCACGTCCCATCTTTTGCTCACACAATAAATTTGATGGTGCAGAATTTTCTGAAAAGTGACAGCGGCGTGCAGGAGACGCTTTGGGTGGCCCGAAAAATTTCTGCCCACTTTCACCATTCAGTGACTGCGTGCCGAAAACTGGAGCACCAGCAAACACTCTTGAACCTGCCCCGCCATCACCTGAAGCAAGAGGTTGTGATGCGGTGGAACTCAATCCTCTATATGCTTCAGAGGATGGAGGAGCAGCAAAAGGCCATTCAAGCCTATACATTCACCTATGACATAGGCAAAGGAGGGGGTATGCACCTGACTCAAGCACAGTGGAGAATGATTTCCGTGTTGTGCAAGGTTCTCCAGCCCTTTGAATTTGCCACACGTGAAGTCAGTTCAGACACTGCCAGCTTGAGTCAGGTCATTCCCCTCATCAGGCTTTTGCAGAAGCAGCTGGAGAAAGTGAAGGAGGAGCTAAGATGGAGCGATTCCGCTCGGCATGTGGGACTTGGGGATGAAACCCTTCATTCGCTTTGCCGGGATTCCAGGGTGGTCAATCTGTTGAAATCAGATCACTACATTTTGGCCACAGTGCTCGATCCTAGGTTTAAAGCCTATGTGGTGTCTCTCTTTCCGGCCGACACAAGCCTGCAGAGGTGCAAAGACCTGCTGGTGAAAACACTGTCAGCTGAAGCGGAACGTGACACGTCAAAGCTCCTTCTTCATTTTCTCCCGCAACTGGGGCTGCCAGGAAACAACTTTGGTATCCTAAGCAACCCGCTGGCAGTGATGTAGGGCAGGCAGGACCAAGTTTGGACATCTGGTCCGGACTGAAGGACCTGGCAACAATTTCTGACATGTCTACTGTCGCTGCATATGATACTGTCACCATTGACAGAATGGTGGAGGATTACATCGGTGACAGCATCCAAGTAGGTATGTCAGACAGTCCGTACCTGTACTGGCAGGAAAAAGAGGCAATTTGGAGGTCCCTGTACAAACTGGCTCTATTTTACCTGAGTTGCCCCCACTCCAGTGTGTACTCTGAAAGAGTGTTTAGTGCAGCCGGGAACCTTGTCAGCGAAAGGCGTAGGAGGTTGCTTCCACAAAATGTGGCGAAGATGATGTTCATAAAAATGAATTATCAACTCTTCCAGGGAGACCAGCCTCCAGAACATACAGAGGGACCTGTGGTGGTGGATTCCAGCGGGACGAATGAATACTCTGTGAGGATGAGGATGTACACAACACTGAAGAGGGTGAGGAATCGGTGGATGAGGAGGATGAGGACGACATCTTGCCTCCGTAGAGCCAGTTTGTGCAGGGACAGATTAATTGCCAGTTTTTTTTGTGGCCCAAACGAACCAATCATTTCAGTCACAATTGTGTGGCAGACCCTGGCGCTGAAATGATTGGTTTGTTAAAGTGTGCATGTCCTGTTTATACAACATAAGGGTGGGTGGGAGGGCCCAAGGACAATTCCATCTTGCACCTCTTTTTTTTCTTTGCATTATGTACAGTTTGGGGCCTAGTTTTTCTAACTGCCATCCTGTCTGCCACTGCAGTGTCACTCCTAGATGGGCCACGTGTTTGTGCCGCCCACTCGTGTCGCTTAGCATAGTCATCCAGCTACCTCGGTGCAACCTTTTGGACATAAAAACACTATTGTGAGGTCTTCAGAATAGACTGGAAATTAAGGTTATTGAGGTTAATAATAGCATAGGAGCAGAAAAACCCACAAATTCTGTGATTTTAGCTGTTTTTATGCTTTTTTTCAAAAAAATACAGATCCAAAACACAAAACCCAGAACCCAAAACACGGAAGGGTGGTTTTGGCAAAACCAATCCAGATGCAAAACACGAAGAAAGATCCAGATCCAAAACACAAAAAGTGGCCGGTGCACACCAGTAATATAAATACTTTTCCTACACAGTCCCCATTATATCCTATATCCAATGGGGGCTTCAGTAATTTAGCAGGAGAAATGAAAAGGACCAGCAATTTCCCCGCACTTTTCTTGTAACTAGAGAGCGCAAAAAGTATTACTCTCTGTAGCTAAAGTGCCAGGGAAAAGCCATATTTGGTTTATTAGACTCCTAAAAGGTGCCTACACATTTAGCGATTTTTTACATATTTTACAAATATGCCCAAATCGTGAGTGTCTCCCCACGATGCGCGTTCCTGCTGATCGTACATCGCATCTTCAGATCTCCCATGCTGTAGGGCCAATCTCAGTCACGAAGCACTGGAATAGTTAGGAGGCGCGATAGATAGTTTGTCACATTGGACAGTTTTTAGCACCAAATCGTGCCCACGACTGCCGGGGAGGGTTCAGGGGGAAATCGGCCACGATCTCGGACCGTGAGCACATCGCCAAGTGTGTAGGCACCTTTAGAGAGATAAGTTTGTATGAGCAGGGGTCTATTTACTAAGTAGTGTTAGGAGACAAAGTGAAAAGTGATGTCAGTGATAAGGTGCCAGCCAATCAGCTCCCAACTGTCATTTTTCAAACACAGCCTGTGAGATGGCAGTTGGGAGCTGATTGGCTGGTACCTTATCACTTTTCACTCTGTCTCCTAACACTGCTTAATACATTGGGGCTGATTCAGAGCCGGACGCTATTTGCGGACGCTCGTTCAGAAAAAGGGGCCAGATATTTAAATTGAGCGCTCGCTCTTTGCAGTCTGTTGACGCCTCTATGTCTGAGCGAGCGTCCGAAACATGCGCTCGCTATTTTGTAAAGACGCCCCTTGGCCGTTCGCATCACACGTCATCTCCGGTATTTATTAGATTAATCGAGTACATAGAAAGGCGTCTGAACTGCTCGCAGTGCTTGTGGTAGGATTTTCCTACCGCTATCACTGCGAGCAGTTCAGGCTAAAAGACAACCAAGTGACGTGGTCGATGACGCTGCTTTGTTAATTATGCACACCCATAAAACACCCGTTTTGACCGTTCGGATCTCCACTCCCCGTTTTCAAGCACCTTCCCCTGTTACCACCCACAAACGCCTTATTCTGTCACTCAAATTAGCAGGCCCTCGCTGTTTTACGAGCGCTCGATTTCCAACCGCAATGACTGGTGGGCACATGCGCATTACAACCCATACGCAGATGTGCGAACATCGCTCGGAGCTTACGAGCGGCTCTGAATCAGGCCCACAGACCCCTAGCTGGTAAGAGCAGCATTTATCTACTTCGGTGTATAAAATAGAAATTGCAGTCGGTAATTGGTCAGTACCTGAATAGGTATTATGTGAGTGACAGCTGGTAAGTATACAAATTGGGTTAATAAGTTTTATTAAGGAGCATTTTCACTTTCTCCCAACAGGTTTTGGTTCTTTACTAATAATGTACAAGAGGGAATAACCTGCCCAATGCCCACATCAGCTGCCCAATGCCCACATCAGCTGCACAATACCCACATCAGCTGCACTAGAGTTTTAAGACAAGAGTATAAAATATCATTACAATAGGACAGTTTACCAACTATAACACCAGTTTTACATTACAATAGTTCATTAAAATGGTCTCACCAACGGCACCTCTGATGGAGACCACTGATGACTATTCAAAAGCCATCCCTAGCCTGATACTACCACATAGGGCCATATTCAATTTGAGGCAAAAAGTCAGTTAACGGCGATAATCTGTGACTACGTCATTTTCACCTGTTTTAATTATCCCAGTGTCCAATTTCAAAGACTTTTCGCCGGTGTAAAAAGGCTGTTAAAAAACTGGGATAACTTTTCTCCATGTAATCCATAAAAAAAGGCAGAATTGGGGGTTTAGGGGGAACAGGCTTTATAAAAAAAAAAAGTCTTTAGGGACTTAAATATGCTTGCACCCATTTTCATTTACCCCAAATTTGATGGGACAGGTTATTTTTTTTTTCTAAAAATATAACCAGAGTGCTATTCTTCGCCCCTTCTTTTAAAGCTGCATTTATGCACCTGCCGCAGCTATTAAAAACCCCAACTACCTTCAGCAGCCCAAATTGGGGGTACCCATAATGATCATGTCAGGACATCTTTGGGGGGGTGTGTGTGCCCAGAGACTTCCCGAAAATTGAATGGCCTTTGATACTTACCTTTCCGCCGCGTCCCGCTTTCGTCGGATCCTGATTGAATACTGGGATAAGCGGGCACGTGCCTGATACTTTATCCCAGTAAAAAACGACGATGAGGGCGAAAAGTCAGACCTCGGACTTTCCACCCCATATTGAATACGGGCCATAGACGTTAACTGATTGGACCAAATGCCGTAATGAAAGGAGAGTTTTCACACAGGCCACAAGCCTGACCCCACCTCAGTGTCTAATCCTCCTCAGCCAGATTAGTCACCTTATATTTTGCAGTGTGTTTGATTTTATAGGAGTTTTGTATTCAGAAGGAGGAAAAAAAAAAAAAACCATTAACCAGCAACAAAACATATATTTTTTTTACACCGACTTTTTGGGCCTTTACCTGCCACCTAGGAAATGTAATGAAGGGGAAATGTAATGAACTTTATACAATACACAAAACAAGCTGCACCAGGATTTCCAGACAGCTGAGATAATAGAATAAAACTCCAAGTTCTGCCATGTACAGTCTCAGATGTGCTGATCTACTACTGATCCTGATCTTTATTCCTCCAGGATAAGTGCATAACGTAGTCACATAACATCGGCCCATAATGTAACCTTACTTGTTCTTATCCTGTCATTCATTGTCCTCAGAGGTCAGTGTTCTGATCAGAGACAACACCTATATTCCTAATCATTGCTCCTGTCTGTGTATCCCTATAATGGATGTATCCAAGACGTCTACTGCAAGTGTGGCAGCTGGTGTTGGGAACATGCCCAGGAATACGCTGTTAGATGGGAGTGTGAGTAGCCTAATTGGGAGAGTTCCCTGCAGCCTGCATGTACAGGACTAACCGTAATACTGAGACCCTGGGATAGAGCTACAGCTCAGCCCCCATTACATCTCATCTACACGTGACCATGTGTCGTGTTCTGCTCTCTGTATGTGCCTCTATGTCACCCACCACACCCAAAGACAATCGGAGATTTCATAACTGAGTTTCCATTATTAGTCCAAGGTTTATTAAGTTGATCCCAGGAATACGGTCCAGGATGGATCTCTACTTTATTAGAATGTGATTGTACACAGCATCGGACAACAAGTATATACATTAGTGTCAGGGCATGTCCAGTAACTGGCTCACTTAGACATGTCCCGCATAACATGGTATATTGTGGCTAGTTATACGAAGGCGCATTTGTACATTCTGTCGTATGTACACAGACTCCTCTGTGGTTACGGACGTGTCCCTGCTTGCACTGACATCCTGGGGGTTTGCAGTCCATAGTGCACATTATATCTTTATTCCAGTTGTCACAGGTAGATGGACAGCTGGAAAGGCAGGTGCTGTACTCCTCATTGGGTCCAGAACACTTTACTGAATTAAAAGAAAAACAAACAATTAGATTTGAGATTTTCTGTAGACTGTTGTACAAAGATCTTGCAGATTGTAAAGTAATGGAAACATTGAGAGCCAGAGCACCTGCACCGAGGGACTGAAGATCTCCATGTGCTCCGAACAGCAGAGACCTTTGAGGCAGAGCAAGATTAAGAGGAGGGGTGCACACCTGCCTCCATCATTTACTCCCACTATGAGCTGTTAGGAGAAGAGGAAGGTGGAGTCCAAGCAGAGGCCATAAGGCTACACTACAGTACAGTCAGTGCCAGAGGCATGAGAGGTGTATGACTTTATATGTACAACTATGGGGGAGATTTATCAAGCCTTGGAGATGATGGTGGAGAAGTTACTTCACATTAATTCTCTCCAAGGCCAAATACATCTCTCCCTATGGACGGGATGCATGACTCTCCGCATTCAGGATGAGATGCATCCCACCACTCTTTACATGCATGCGGTAGTTAATTACTCCAGTATGCATGTAGAAAAATCACAAAGGACAGCTCTCCGCTAATGAGGGATTGCCGGCTCTATGCCCCAGAAGCCCCTCTGCGCAGGAGGCGTGCATCGCGGTGTGGGGGGGTGGGGGAATACTGGAAGGGATCTGGTTGGATCCCTCCCAGTGGGACTTTGCAAATAGAAACATAGGCTTCTATTGGGCAATGCCATGTGAAGACAGCGTTGCCCAACTCATCAAAGCCCCTGGCTTCATGCATATGAGGAATATGGTGAGACTCCCCAAACCAGCATTTTCTGGTTTTAACTGCATTTCTGAGGTCAGTGCAACCCGCTGTGTGTGTGTCTAAGTATGCATACACCCCCAACCATCCCAATTTTAGTGGGATAGTCCTGCTATTCAGGTACTGTCCCACCTGCGAGCTGCAGTGTCCCATGGGACAAGGAGTGAATGATCTCACCTCCTGTGCGTAAAGCTGCATACACATCTAAAGATTATCTGTCCAACCATCCAACTAGGTGATTGGTTGGAATGAAAATCTGGTAAGGTATGGGAGTAACTGATGATCAGCAATTTGCTCCCAAACGCCGGAAAATGGACAAAAACTGTTTGATCTAAACTATTTGTTCAAACTTGTCTGACGTCATTTTCATCTGTTTTCTGGCATTTAGGAGCAAATTGCTGATCATCAGTTACTCCCATACGTTACCAGATTTTCATTCCAACCAATCACCTAGTTGGCTGGTTGGACAGATAATCTTTACTTGTGTACCCAGCTTTAAAAGGCAGGGACAGCAGTGTACATACACCCTGTGTGACATGAAATGAAGGGGTGATGTGACTGCACCCCCTTTTCATGTAGGTGCCAAAGGCTTGAGTGAAAGAGCCCAGTCCCCACACCCCAAATGTTGCTGTTTTGAGGCTCCCAGTCGTTAGTGCCCTGGGCCATCCACAGTCTTAATCCAGCTCTGCTTCAGCGAACATGACCACTCATGGCTGGCCCTCATATTTCTGTCTAACCCCCCCCCCCCCCACCGCAGGCGCACCGGCCGCCACAGCAATAATCACCTTCATCAATTATGGGACATTCTTTGGGACGAACACAGGCTCCTTTGCTGTTACGGACATATCCAGCCTTACACTGACATTTTCCAGGGAGACGGCATTCCTTAGTGCAAACTACTTTTTGTCTCCAGTTTTCACAGGTAGGTGGGCAATTGGAAGGACATTCCTTAAATTCCTCATTAGGATCAGTACATCCTAGAATAATAATAATAATAAATAAAAAAATGTACTACTTCTTACAAATAGACCAGAGCAAGATTAAGGCTTTGGGGGCTAGTGCACTATAGAGCAAAATTTGGGATTGGGGGGAGGTGGGAGGATCAGGTACTAGTGCGCAAGCCTTTGGAGTGTACATTATAAAAGGGGTGTGATCACCAGAGCCGTAACTAGACATTTTGGCACTCTGTGCAAGAAAGAGCATCGGTGCCCGCCCCCAATAGTTAGGGCATGCTGGAACTATAGGTGGGTATGAAATACTGCCGGCCACATGGCCGGCGGTTCGATTCCCGGCAGCACCCGGCCGACAACAGCAGAGTTACTGGCAGCGGAAGCCCGACAGCACTGGAAATCCCAATCGTGGATAGGTAACTACTAACTAACCTAACCCCCCTTAGGGGTGCCCAACCCTAACCTCCCCCTGGAAGTGCCTAACCCCTCCCCCTTCCCCGCTGCCTAAACCCAAGTCCCCCAGTGCCTAACCCCAAGTACCCCCTGGGTGTGCCTAACCCTCCCTCCCCCTAGCCCAACCCTCCTGGGGGGGTGCCTAACCCTAAGTCCCCCCCGGGTGCCCTAAACCTAACCCTCACCCACCCGCGGCTGTCCACTCGCGGCGCCCGGCATCCCGATCGAAGGGGAAATGTCAGGCGTCTACATCTCGACGCCCGGCATTTCATCCCTCGCCGGGATATGACAGTCGGGTATACCGTTGGCACACAGCATCTACCATCACACCTCCCCTGGAGACCCTGGGTAACCTCCATCTACCCATATAAGGCTGTATTGCACCCAGGGCTACATACTGTACAGCCGCTTACTCTGGGGAGAGCCCTGGCTGGTGGGCAGAGGGGCTGGCAGTTGGGGTATATGCAGGATAGCAGTGGGGGCGACAGGGCATAGGAGGTTGGTAGATAATGGGGGCTGGCAAGTAAGTGATATCTGGCAAGGAGGTGGGCAGATAGTGGACAGATCCCCTTAGCAGAACGGGGTGGTGACCGGAACACAAGGGCGTGTCACCCTCGTTTTGAAGGCGTGCAGAGCCCAGGGTCATAGCTCTTACTTTTATGACATTGCTTGGGAAGTACACAGGCTTCTTTGCCGTTACGGACATATCCATTCTTGCACTGACATTGTCCAGAGAGACTGCATTCCTTAGTGCAAGATAAGGGTTTGCTCCAATTGTCACAGGTAGGTGGGCAATTGGAAGGGCAATCCTTACACTTTTTTATTTTCCTTAGGATCTTGTCCTGGAGCTAATGAGGAGTATAACTCACAAGCAGACTATGAACTGTTACTATTGTGAAAAAAGGAATTTACAGGCTGCTTGTTTGAGTAATGGAAATATATTGGGAGCGTGCGTCATGGAACTGAAGGCAAACATGACCCCAACTACCCACGTGCCAAACCCCCAGCCCCCGTGTGTGATCAGGAAGGCAGAGACCTTTGAGCATATGAGCACTCATGGCTGGACCTTCCCGCCAGACCCCTCAGCAGCTGCATAGACTACCACAGAAATGGTTACGCCAGGATTGCCGACTATCTGGCTGCCCCTTCAGGGAGGTAGCAGCCAGAGTGACATGACTGGGGGGGGCATGCCAGCACACGGGGGCAGGGCCTGCCAGATGGCGAGTATTTGCAGGGTGGGGCAGAGCCACGCGATCGTGTCATTTTGGCCCCGTCCCCGCTACACAATGCCGATATTACAGGCATTGCGAAGCAGGGGGCGGGGCCAAAATGACGTGATTCTGCATGAATCGCGTCACCTCACCCCCCCCCCCCTCGCTGAGGGGGTTCCACATGTAATTGCTGGGGAGATAGGAGGGGTCGAGAGCAGCCGGGAGGCTTGCCCGTCTTTCCTGGAGGTAGGGAGCGGCATCCGATTTTCGGGAGGCTGATGACTGAACCGGAAGGGTAGGAAAGTATGGTTTACGGTCAGCAGGAACTCCTACCCACTCGCATGAGGGGGCTGCTGCTGCCTACGCATAAGCGGCAATGGGACCACCCAAGACACCAGCTTCTAGGGACTGCATCTTCTGCAGCTACTAGAACCCTGCTAGGGCTTTCCACTGGAATCACTCTGCGAATTGCAGCCTGGACTGGCAGCCCCAGGGGGAGAAGACTCCTCACCCTGGGGCTGCCTGTCCTGTGTGACTGGCAGGTAGCGCTGCCAATGGGAAACCGCTGCCAGTCACCAACTACAACTGGCTCACTGAGGGGGTGGACATTACTGGGTGAGCTTCAGCCCTAGGTAATATCCGCCATTGGTAATGCTCCCTGCTCACTGGGTCTTACTTACTTTTAGGACATTGCTTGGGAAGTACACAGGCTCCTTTGCCGTTTCGGACATATCCGTTCTTGCACTGACATTGTGCAGGGAGACGGCAATCCATAGTGCACATGACGGGATTGTCCAACGTCTCACAGGTAGGTGGGCAGTTGGAAGGACAGGTCCTATACTCCTCATTTGCATCAGGACAAGTCACTAAAAGACAAAAAAAAGAGAAGCTCACAAAACGCACAATGGACGGTTTTACTTAGATCATGACGATTGTGAACAAGCAGATGCAAAGTAAGGAGACATTGAGGCGGCTCATGCACCATGGAACTGAAGGTCAAACATGCCCTCCCTGCACATAGGCTGGCCCTCATGTGTGTGCTCAGCAGGGCAGAAACCTCTAAAGTACATGAACACAGTTTGCCCCAGAGCATCAAGTCATGCCAAAAGGACAGCAGCACCAAGACTGTCAGCACCACTGCCGGTGCATCCTCCGGGAGGGAGGGCAGGGGGCACTGTACAGGCTGCATAGCCAGATACAACTTAAGGGCCGCAAGGAAGAATTTGTGCTGCCCGCAGAGCCCTGCGCTACAGATAGCACACCCCTAGTAATGGCCTTGGTTGGCCCCCTCCTACCACCAGACCCCAAATCTACAACTACAGTGGTGATGTTACACTCCTGGTCACAGCAGTCATCACTTCAGAAAAGCACCTTATGCACCAGCTCCGAGCTGTCTAAACCTGGTCTCATCCTATATTTGTAGTGACAAACAGGGGCCATAAGGGAGAGCCAGGTGGCAGCGGCAAGGAATGCACAGGAGACAGGTGACAGATACTGGCCACGTTTGAAATGATGGAGCTGGCTGCTGGGTTGCAGCCAGCTATATATTTCAAATGCCGCTGCTCTCTCCCTGCCAGTGCATGCTGGCCCATCCAGGTCCCCTTTCAGGAAATGCTGCCCTGTTGGTTTTTATAAAGAACACAGGTATGCTGACCCCATGCCCTCTCCCCAATCCAGCCAGCCTTCCCTCTCTGCACTGCCCCCCCAATCCAGCCAGCCAGCGTTCCCTCCCTGCCCCCCCCCCCCCCACCAATCCAGCCAGCCTTCCCTCCCTGCACTGCCCCCCCACCCCTCCCCAACAATCCAGCCAGCCTGGTACATTTTGTGATGTGTAACCCATAGGCTTCAGATGGCGCTAGCAAATATCTGGAATACATGACATTCTGGAGGTTAGTAAATGGGATAGCAGATGCCTGCGGGAATGGAGGGATCTCCACATAACCTGCTGCAGTCTCCTTCATACATCGGGCCAAAACTTAATATTTGCAGTTAACCCCCTGAAAACAGGCATTTTAGTGGCTAAAACCAGAAATCTACAGTGATAAATGGGGCCCTTAGCTTTGTCATTTATAATATATATGACATTTTTTTTTCCACCCCCACACACAAATATGCTCACAGCCCCTGATAGAAATCACCAGGTGGTGATGGAAATTAGCCTCCTGTACATTGTGTATCTGTATTAGAACATGCCATTTTTATATAAATAAACCTTCCTCTTTTCATCTAAATTGTGAGAGCTGTCCCTGCTGGATCTGGAGGGTGCTTTTCAATATTCTTCTGTGGATGCTAGTGGCATCTAATATTGTGATGTATATTGAATATGTAGAATTTGCTTGGTGCACCATCTACTAGGTTCACATGTATACTGCAACTTCAGGAGTCAAGATAAGCTGCCTGATTAGTACTTTATTAGTTAGATTATAGAGAGGTATATAAAAGAGATCTATTATTCTGGAAAATCCATGTATTTCTATAATACATATATAGTGGCTGGCTATAAAAAAAAAAATATATATATATATATTAATATATATATTTTATACAGTCATTCTGTGCAAATTCTGATAAATATATATATTTTGTCTCCATAGTTCATAAACAGTCCCTAAAAGTACATTTGTCCTCCCAAAAAAAGATATACATGCCATTTTGGCATGGAGCGTCAAGCATCGGGGTTTTTCCTTACTTCCTTTATTGCTCCTCACCCTAAGGTCACATTGAGATACATACCTTCTAGGTGACCAAGCTATACAATAATGAAGACCCAAAAACAAATTCATCCAGTAGATTTTGCATGATGCCAGGACAAAAAAAAAAAAAATCTATTTTTGTCTGCCACACACACACATATCCCCCCCCCTCCCCAGAACAGCAAGTTGTACAGACCTGGTTTGCCATTGTAGTCCCCTGGTTTGTGGTCATAGTCTCCTTCTACCAGAGCCACATACAGAACTGAATGGAGAGAAAAGAAATAAAATCTCATCAATATTCTATGGTTGGGTCAACACAGAAATCATTCATATCTGCAATTCAAATAATTCTACACGATTGTCATAAATCTGCTTTCAAATATTTGAAACATGTTGATAGCCTGAAATCTGTAGAAATCACTGTACTCTATAGCTTGCATGTATCATTACTTTGCATCCTGTGTTATAGTAGATTGTAAGGTCTGACATACAGTACAGCATGTTACTTATACATTTGCGTTATGTGTTTTTTTGCAGAGCCAGACAGTGGCACCTACACTATAGAGCAGTATTATAGGTTACTAAGTAGTCTGAGCAGAACTCACCTATGCCCACACACAGGATAATGGTCTTCATTCTCTCTTCTTGGCACGGAAATTAGATTTATCTGTAATTGTCAATCAGTAAAGAGTGAGATCAGGGGAAATAGTCAGTTAGTTAAATCCAGGTATCAGCTATATCAGTGCACAATGCAGATATTATCACTTATATGTCTCGCTTACCCTTTATCTCTCATCCTGCCAATATCACCATACTGTATTATGGGGACCTTTGGCAAACTAAAGGTTTAGGCATTTTACAGCAGGAAGGAACATACACCATCTTCAGTCCCTCCGCCCAGGCCAGTCCCTCTGTGTGAAGAACATCAGGCCAGTCCCATCATGGGGACGTTATGACGCTACTGATCAGCAGTGTAACTAAGTGTCAGGGCTCATGGGGACAAATGCTTTTCGGAGCAGCTGTCCCTACACTGGAGCATTATCACACGGATCTAGTAATGTTATACAATGCTGCAACTTACAACAAAGGACACCAGAGTGCTGATGGGCATATTAATGACCTTGCCCCATAGAGATAAAGCTAATGTGGGAGACAGTGACAGAGGCAGCAGGGAGGTGGATGTGACGTACCTGTCAGCCTGAGTAGTAGGTCGGCTGGAGCCTGAAGTTCTCCTTAGCTCAATGTGCAGGCTGAATATATATATGTAACCAAACAGATAATTTACTCTATTACATAATACATTGATAATTGTGGGTGTTGGTACTGTAGCTATTGCCCAAGATCTATTTAACCTGCATTGTATAGAGTTACACAATTTCACAACCTTGACAGACTATTCATATACACCTCATTTTATGCATCATGAGTCATGATATATAGATCAGATAGTTACATAAGCGTCTTAGGCTGGACACAGAGTGGCTACAAAATCTTGACCAGTTAAAAAATGTGAAACAGCATTTTATTCTATGGGATACGCATTACAGACCCAACACTGAACCCAGAGTCTTAGTAAGGACTAACCCTAGGTAGGAGCATATATATATGTCCCCATTCTACTGGAGTACTATATTGATGTAACAAAGTTGATCTTTATAAATCCTGGGTGCCAGCAGCAATTTATGTCACATATTGGCTGAGTATCTGGTGTTTATTAGCCAGTTAAGGGTTAGCTATGGTAGTATCAATGCATGGAGTCTAAGGGACCCCCCTGGTTTTTACCAGGAACTGCCCCAGCGAGGAGTTTGATGCCAGGAGTCCAGCTCTCTAAATCTAGGAATCGGTATGAATTACCGCCGGACGCAAGTCCTGACAGCGGCTGCCCGACATGGGTGAAAATCCAGATAGTCCCCAGGTAAGTATTTACTAACCTCCCCCCCTAACCCTCCTTAGGGGTGCCCAACCCCAACCTTCCCCCCCCAGTGCCTAAACCTAACCCCCCTTTCCCGCCGCCTAAACCTCAGTCCCCTGGGGGTGCCTAATCCTAGCCTCCTGGGGCAGGGGGGGCCTAACGCTAAATCCCCCCCAGGAGCGCTAAAACCTAACCCTCCCCACAGCTGTCTGCAGCGGCGCCCGGCATCACTTCAATCGGGATTCCGGGCGCCAGTCTCGGTAAAATGACAGGCGTCTAGATTTAGATGCCTGTCATTTAACCCTCGCCGGGATTAAGCAGTCGGGGAGCCGGCCGTCGGGATTACGTCCGCCGGCTTCCCGACTGCATACCCTCTAAATACATCTTTAATGCAACTTAACTGTGAATAAAGTGGTGTGGTATAGGAGAGGGATCAGACGTAGCACGGTCAGGGGGCACAGATTCAGAACACAGGCAAATGGTCAGGGGGACTGGTTTGGATTCATGAACCAAGGAGTCAGGGAGCAGGCACAATATCAGTCAGGAACAAGCAGCGGTCTAATACATGGAATAGCAATACACAGGATAAGGAATAGCTGGAGCCGTGTTTGTGCACAGAGGGGCATTTGGTGCCACAGAGCACATGATGGTCATATGACTATAGGTATAAATTGCTGCTGAAGCCATGTGCTCGCCCCTAAGTGGGAATCAATGGCGGAGAGAGAATGGGGAAAGCGTTGGTGGAATCCGGCTTCCTGTTATGAGTCCTAAACATAAGTGTTCTAATTCCACAGGGAGCAATCGAGCATCTGGTTGTGACAATCATCTGGTTGTGACAGTCAGTACTGTCCCATATTAAAGCCAGCCAATACCTTGTAGAGGACCCTTTCATCACTGGCATGATCCCCCGGGCATAGGACTTTCCACAAGGAGGGCATCTAGATGACAGTATCTCTATATTGGGACCTTGTCACAGTCTGTTGAAATTTGTCATCCGGCTGCACACAGATTATCAGGGATTATGGGGATACAGTTACAGTGTTATAGCATTGCTGGGAACTAATACAAATTCACTATAAATTACTGCATCTCATATAAAATAGGCTACAATGACAAGAGTTTGTTGCCGGAGTTGCAGCTGTGAGAATCTGCCGGTGATAGGGTCAGCCTATCCCTGGTGTAGTAGCATGCGCCGGAATGTGCCGATACTCCCTGCTTGTACACACTGCTACACGGTCGGCGATTCTGAACATGACAACATTGACACTTGCAGATGCCCTATGGCAGGAGCAGCTTTCTCAGTCTGAACATGGCCTCTGTGCAAGTATGAGTCTCTGAACGCGGCAGTTTTCACAACACAGACCCAGGGCCGTAACTAGGAATGTGCGAGCAGTGCGGCCGCGCACCGCTGCTCACCCACAGTCCCTGCATCTGGCTAGCAGAGAGCCTGTAACGGAACCTTGCTGCCAGAATCTCCGCAGCAGTGCCCCCTGGAGAGTCCTTCAGACGTGCCCACCACTGCCCTTACAGCACCTCAGGATGCTCCGGGCCGTGCTGTAATTACTGTGGTCGTGCCCCGCCCTCCTTGTGATGTCATGCGGAGGGGGAGTGGCCAGCACTGGACGGCAGTAAATTTAGTTACAGCGCTGCAGAGAGGAGTCAGATTTTATTGAGTTTACCTCAGGCCACCTCCCCAGCACCAGTAAGGAACACCCATTGTTTTGCCTCTCCACTTCCGCTACCATCAGTCCTGTGCGCAATAGCACCTGTGTGTGTATACTCAGGGTAACGCATGCACCGTATGGGGACGCAGAATATTTTCTGCAAGTCACTTAGTTATGCGATCAGCATTACGTGTGGTTTGCGGGCACCTCTGAATTATATCCACAGTGTCCTCAGATCGCATTAGCCACATTAATGGGTCATGGCATGTACTGGTGGCACCACACAGTGCCCATACTTGCACAGAACGCATGGTTTGGGCTTTGTAAGGTGCTGGGGGAACACTAGAGGCACCATATAAATAATGCCAGCCTCATTTATAGCAGTTACTGCTCCTGCGAGTTAGGGGACATCAGGGCTGTGATAACCATTAGGCACAAAAGAGAAGAGGAAAAAGCATTGTCCTGTTATCTGGGGCACTGCTCTACATTTTTGGCTTAAAATATAACTTCCTTTAATTACAATAAAATTAAATGCTCCAGTGAAAGAGAAATGATAACACATGAACAATGGTTACGTGAAATAAAACAATAAAGTTTAAAATTATAATTAAAATATGCTCATCTCGTTTTTATGTTCGATTTGTTTTTCAATACATTCTATATAAAAGGTTTCCTTTTTCAATTGATGTGTGCTCATGTACACAGGATATCTAGCGGTATTAATCCTCATTTCAAACCATATATTTCTCGATCAGTCAGTCATATACTACAGGTGTCTCCAAAATGGAATATACTGTATAACTATAACCACAAATATCAAGTACCACCGGAATGTATCTACGGAGGACAGCATCAGATAAAGGGCCGTATTCAAATTGGGAGCGAAGAGTCCATGCTGGCGCGTGCCCGCTTTATCCCAGTATTCAATTAGGAAGCAGTGAAAACGGGAGCCTGCGGAAAGGTAAGGATCACTGAAAAAAAAAATTATATAAATTAATTTTGGGAATTTTTGTGTTTTGTTCCTAGAACCCCCTAAAGATGTCCACACATAGGGGTTCACTCTGGGTATCCCCGTTTAGCCCTGCAGAATGTGTTCTGCATTTTTAAATAGCCGAGGCAGATGTTTTTTCCCCCGACATTGAAGTTATGCAGAAGAGCACTTGGGATTATTTTTTCATTTTTTTTTTTTTTTTTTTTTTTGAGTGATCCCATCAAATTTGGGGGTACATGAAAGTGGGTACCAGCATATTTTTTTTAAGTCCCTAAAGTCATTTTTTAGAAAAATTCTGCAAAAATGCACCTGCCGCTAATAGCCTATTCGAGAAAACACCTGTCACATACTTAGAGAATAGCCCTGAACCTATTTCCCTTTTTTTAAACACTGTTTTCCCTTTTTTAACCCATTTAAATTTTTTTGGGGGGTGTCCCTATTTTTTTTTTTTTAAACTTTTTTTGACAGTTTACTTTTAGATGACATTCCCAGGGGTGCAGGCTTTTTTAAGCCTGCACCCCATAACCCCAATTCTGCCTTTTTTTATGCCATGTAACACATGGTGAAAAGTTATCCCTGGTTTTTTTTTCATAGACTTTTCACACCTGAAAAAAAAAGAAAATCTTTCAAATTGAATACAGGGATAATTGAAATACGCAAAAATTGTAGTTTAATTGTAGTAATTATTGCCGATTCCGACTTTTCGCTGTCTAATTGAATACCCCCAATAATAGGTTACCAATTTTTTAACACAATCACAATTCCCAAAAGTTACTAAGGAGACTACTTCGATGACGAAGTGACCAAGCTCCAGATTGCGAAGCTCCGGTAGCCATTGTCAAGTTCAGGTGCCGTTAGCTGTTGAGTCCCTGCAGGTGTTTAATATATTTCAGTAGTTACTTATTGCAGCAATAATAAACTAACAAGAAATTATGATTATCTGGACTAAAATATAATAAACATGCTCTTAATATATATATATGTACATGCTGTTATATTTGTCTTATGTATACTTACCCTTCTTACTGTTAATACTTTTCAGCCATAGGGGCCTATTCATCAACACAAAAAAAAAAAAATATAGTAATTTGGATTAGAGCTGGCATGGAGTTCTACCTAATTACTGGGGGAATTAATCATTTCTTCTCCCCATAACTATCTATTCCAAAAAGCTGTTATTTTTGGGATGACAGCTCTTCGGAGAATAGATACATTTCCCTGCCTATACCCACCTTACCCCCAGCTGTAATCAGCGCTCTACCTTACCCCCAGCTGTACTCAGCGCTCTACCTTACCCCCAGCTGTAATCAGCGCTCTACCTTACCCCCAGCTGTAATCAGCGCTCTACCTTACCCCCAGCTGTACTCAGCGCTCTACCTTACCCCCAGCTGTAATCAGCGCTCTACCTTACCCCCAGCTGTACTCAGCGCTCTACCTTACCCCCAGCTGTACTCAGTGCTGCGCATGTTCTGTTACATTGACAAAAAGCGGTGCATGTGCAGCACTGATTACAGCTGCGGTAATGGTGTCACCCAGCAGGTGCACAGGTGTATTCATTACTCACGGACATTTTAAAAAGATCCACACGTGGAGCTAATTTCACTTGTGATTCACCACACGATTTAATGCTGGAAGCCAATCAATGCTGGGCTTACGATGTCCATCACTAGCTTGTACTGCAATAATCACCACCATCCTGATGTTGTGATTACCTGTGAAACTTTGTGCAAAGTCTGAAATATAGATTATATAAAACACCTGTAAGATGCTGTAGCCATTTGTTACCAGCAGGAAATTCTCCTTTGGGTGGGATTGAGCAGTATAGGGAGAAATTAAAATGCCCTCTGGAAACTGTGCTGTGCCCGAGTAGGTTTGAATGGCATCCACTGTGCCCGAGAGGTTGTACCCTGACTGAGGAAGATTGATGATGGGTGTCTAGTTCAAAAGCAAACCCATCAGTATAGTCTTATCTTGTTTTTAAGTGGAGACCCAAGCACTGGGGACAGAGAGAGAGCAGCAGGTCAGTGTATGCAATATGGGGACTAGTGTATTATATTAAAAGGTTATGAAATGAGTGGTATGAGGGTTACTATTTTGTTT
Organism: Taudactylus pleione; assembly: GCA_031769625.1. Classification (NCBI taxonomy): domain Eukaryota; kingdom Metazoa; phylum Chordata; class Amphibia; order Anura; family Myobatrachidae; genus Taudactylus; species Taudactylus pleione. The sequence goes on along the minus strand of JAUIMM010000256.1, from coordinate 577,052 downwards.
GTACTGGTTTGTAGGGGGTTAATGTTAGATGGGGACTGGAATCTCGGGGTTACTATGTTGTTGAGACTGGTGTGAGTGTTAATGTTCCCTAGGTGATGACATGAAGGGTTAATACTATGTAGGAAATGGTGTGCTGTGAGTGGGCAGGAGCCCGCTGCTGGCATATGGTTCTATGAAGACTTATGGATAAGTTAATATTTAACGTGGGCTGGGGGTTGTACTCCTGTGAAACGGGTGCTTCTGATGTAATGTGGGGTTCAAAGGATTTATTTAAAATTTGCTGTATATAGATGGAAGTGTAAAATACACTGGACAGTGGCCTTACGCAAATTTCCTGGCCTTGTGCAGTAATGAGATATATTACACTTAAAAGTTGGACTCACATACAATTGTACATCAGCCCCAAAGGTTTTCATGCACATTCCCTTCTTACAAGATCCGTCCTCTCTCATCACCAAGTTTCACAAATTATGCAAAAACAGTCAAGTCTGATGGCCCAATGGCGGGCCATGGGGGGGGGGGGGGGGGGGGAAGGGGAGAAACATACATACATACGTCCACAAGCCTTTAACACTTGTTGTATTTAACAAAAGAACCATGCATTTTATGCACAATTATACATTATAGGAGCTATTAGTACAATGGTCTTCTAAATATTTATGCTACTGTAGAATGGTGCTTACAATAGAACTATAACTGTAGATCAGATTGCTCTCTAATGTGAGTTCATTGAGGGAAATAGCATTCACCTATAATAAATAGGCCATTAACTTTATATTGGGGCTGGATTTGGGAACGAGGCTGTTTATGAACATGAATGCAAATAGACATGTTGCTTGGGTGGCATTTATTATACATTAATGCTGTTTGTTTATGTTGTTACTGGGGTGGAGGCTTAATAAATGCAGATACTGTGGATTTAATGTCAGGTTGAATGGGGTGAGTGGCCTGTTGTGGTCACTCATTGCCCGGCTTCTCAGGAGGGGTATAACATCTCCATTTTCCAGACATGATCCCAACATTTCAGGACCTGCAGAGATTTAGGCAACAGGAAGGAGAGAACATTACCATCTGACGACTCTCCAGCTTGTGGTGCCATGATTTGGGGGACAGTCCTGAACTGTGAGGACCAAGACCTGAATGCAGGGACAGGGGAGGAACGCCCCACAATGCTATTCCCCTTATGGAGTGCGAGCCATGTATGCCCAACAGTTACTCAAAGGCCCAGACAAATATGCACATAACATCATCTATGGTCAGTCTGATACCATCAGGAGTGGTATAGATCATTCTAAGCCCAATATTACAAGCCTGAGTAGTACATGGTTTCTGTGCCAGTCTGAAGCTGGTTCTCTTAATGTGTGGTGATCAGAATGTAACAAACATATGAAGAATGCAGGGGCTGCGCTGGTGCTGCATGTCGCATGTTTTGGTGGCGATGCGGGACTGGCAGGTCACATGTATCTCAGTATAAATCACATGAGTGCAGCCCTTATGTGTTCATTCACACTGCAATCAGCGGCACATGAAGCCTAAAGTCTCACCCGGTGACGTGAGAACAAGACAACGTTTCCCTATTGCGCAATTTCATTGTTTCAGCGCAGATTTCATAAGGTTTTATTTTTTACTGCAGATCTAATTATAGGCATTATAAATGGCAGGGACATTAGGGTGTGGAATAAATTGTAGATTGTGACCTATGTGATTGCGTAAACAGCAATGAAAGGATAGATAATTATTGCCTCTTATGTCAGGTATTAAAGACCTGAACTAGTATAAATAAAGCTGACAACTCATTTTGAGCATCGTAAACTTAGAAGGGAGGGGGTATAAAAGCTGTGAGAAAGTGCATTTTGCTACTGTATTAATTTTATTAATGCGCCAAAAACAATAGATGCAAGAACATGATAAATGGGTGTTCATCAGATTCCAAAAACAAGTTAGAAGTTATGAAATAGCACAAAGTTAGGACACAGTACATACGTTACTCATTCCTGCTCAATAACGAATACAAGCAGCTCCAGTATGCAAATGAGGGAGGAGACATGCAAAGCAGATCCCTATATTATAGGGAGGAAGATGACAGTGTCAGAATATAAAGAAACAGAGGATGATGTAGTTATACACAATTTGCGTAGAAAATGCAGACTTTTTTACAATAAAAAAAAGAACCCGAAACATTTTGCGCAATTTGCAGTTATCCGCAAGAGGATTGCAACTGTGCAGAGACCATAAAATACATAGTTTTCATTAAAGCTGTTAATAGCATGTTGAAGCCGGATGATTGGCTGAGACCGAATATCTGGCGACGCCACTTTGTGTTTTGCGATTAGAGTCGTGCGTCTGCGTTGCTACTGCATATTTTTAAAAGTCCTACCATAACCCATATGCACATTAAATATTCTTTACACATACCAAAACTTATAAAAAGGTTCCTCCGCATTTAAAGCTTAATATCAGGTTTTATTAACAAATACTTTTGTGAAATGTAATGTATACAATATTTAAGGTACATAAGCTAGTAGACATGTTTGGTACCATTCTAAATCACTGTTTATTTGCAGATTTCCAGTTCGACCCCCAAGGAAATCGCATCATGCGTTCGCAAGATATGAACTATATGACATTAGTTGTTAGAATGTAAAGATGGATGTAGTGTCTTTTATTAGTTTAAACCAGTTCTTCGGCGGGAAAACCACACAAATCATCTGAGGAACTGGGACATACCCCCAGTGATGCTATATGAACTGTCCAATGACCTGCGTCGTACCAGAAGGTCCAGGAGCAAGACCCAATGGAAACCTGTTAACTAGTTTCGTTGTTCTGTAAGGTATATAGCTGGCATACTGGTTGTAGTATGCAGCCATTCTTCTTGGATGACCACAGGCTTCTGGAGTGACAACTTTTTACTGGGACCAGTGCGCACGTTTATGTATCAGCTTATACCATTTGTATTTGTCTTTTGCGCTAGATCCAAGCGTGTAACTTTTTTATTGCAATAACAAATTTTGTGCATTGGAACCACAATATAAGTCTGGAAAGCCATTATCTCTTATACAAATTGTATCACTAAACAGCGACATTTAGGGTATATAGATTAAGGGGTATCGATAGATGGGGGCTTGCAGCTGATATCACGCCACCAAAATTCGCACGATAGCAAACGGACCTAGATTCCACACCAAAGGGTGGAAGGCGCTATAAGCAGGTAAGAACGCACTGTGTTCAAATCCCCTCTACCAGTGTTGTGTAATCGATGTCCTTTATTGTGCGATATTAAGGGGCGCTGATTAGGAACCTGGGGACAAGAGAAAGGTTTCTTTTATTGTCTGTTCGCACTTTGTGTGTTAATCGCATTATTGTGTATGCGACTAGTCGCACAATAGCGTACACGTGTATCCGGTAATACTGCCGTGGGTTTAAACAGTCATTTTGATAAATAGTCTAGTTATATGCACAGCGTGGTTAACCCCTTTAAGTTGCAACTTCCGAATTTAAGTAAAAGTTTTTCTGCGCAGAAAACAAAAAGGTGTATGAAAGTGAATGTATGCGTATGATGAAAAGGTCACTGTCTGTTGGGCACCTACAGAGAGTTTCTCTAGGCCTGACAGGGCAAGAAAACTACTCTGCCAGTGTACAGAGCAGGTACATTGTGGTATTCGGTAGCTAACCATAAGTTTCCCGTGTGTCGGGAATACGGAGGTTAGCTGTTGATCGGCCCCTCAGAGCGATCGCAAAACCCATTGATCAGTTAGGTTCTCTGGGCATTGCGACTGCACGTTTGGGTAGACAGTGATTGTGCCGGGGGCGTGTGGAGTCAAATCACTGGAAAGGGTAAGAGTTATTGGAACAATTACATGCTACCAGGGGAAAGTAACTCGAAAGTGGGAGGAGTGCGTACACGTAGCTCATTGAAATAGTGTACAAGCGAGCGGTGAAGCTTGGTTGAATTTGCCGCAAGCAGGGTAGATTGCAATAGGAAGGCATTTTGCTCCTAGTTGTGCAAGCTGACCGAAACAGCTAGTGGGTCGGCAGGCATAATGGGAGGGAGTGCGTACACGTAGCTCGTGAAAGTGTACCGGTCAACATTTTCTTAGCGATATTTTGGCATTTCCCCAGATGGGTGCCAGACAATTGCTAGTCATTGTCAACGAAAGGCTGCTCATGAAAGGACCGACATGGTCGGCAAGGCCTATAATGTATACCAAGTATGGTGTGTATGTAACTGTGTACTGTGGTGTATGGGTTAAGATGACCAAGGTATGTGTGAAGCCTTTCCCTAAAAATCGGCAGTTTTGATTTGGAGGCGCTTAACAATTTAAAAGATAGGATGTGTGTAGTCAAATTCCTGAAGACACATGTAAAGTATAATGACTGTTTAAAGTTGTGGCAGCACGAGGGAAACATGTGGCTGATTGGCGCGAATGCGACGCAAGACAGTTGTGCATGCTATGCAAGGGAGCGCGTACGCGATGCAGGACAGTGTTGTGAGCGCACCCATACCGCAAGGTAGCTCTTCCAATAGCAAAGGGAATAGCGCATGCGCACCACCACCGCCCTATGCGGTAGGTGGTGATGTTACATTTTTATAGATTTTATTATCGGCTGTACCAAGTAATTTGTACCCTGTCCTGAGTAATCATAAAGGCAAATGTGTATGTAGATGATGAACCAGTTGTAGCGTCAGCCGTTTCACATGCATCTGTTAGAGACAGCACTGATACAGGAAAGGGAAGTGACCTCACCAAGTGTAGTAGTACAAGTGATCCCACCTGCCGTAAGGATCGGTGAGAACAGTGCAATATGTAGCAGATTGAACCCCCCCCCCCTCCCAAGTACCAAGGCCAAAGTTCTCACAGTTAACTAACAGCAAAGGGGTAGGCGTCCACCCTGTCCAGACAGTAACCGTTCCCAATGGGAATCCAATTGGAGATTGTGTAGTTCCCACGAGGGAAGTAACTATGCATTGTCCATGGACGAGGGCAGAGTTACATTCCATAATGTCACATTTCCCCGATCCTAGAAAAGAATTAGCCAAGTGTCCAAACGTTTGTTAAGGATTTGGGTAATGCCCACAAGCCAACGAATAAAGATTGACGAGTGATATTACAGGCATGTCTCCCCTCCAATACCGACATGAAAAAGTTTATCACGGCATGTGTATTGGATGGAGATGACCCTTTAACTGAAGAGGATAATCAAGAAAACATTACACGCATTAATCACACAATTGGCCGTATATTTTCCAGTGGTAGTGAAATGGAGTAAAATATTCACTATCAGACAAAGGATAGTGAGTCTGCAGCAGATTATTTCACCCGAGCACTGCAGACAATCACTCAGTATACTGGTATAGAGACCACACACACACGCAGACAATCACTCAGTATACTGGTATAGAGACCACACCCACACGCAGACAATCACTCAGTATACTGGTATAGAGACCACACACCACACACACACACACACACACACACACCTTATGGATGGTCTCAGAGATAATCTGAAGACCAGGGTTCAAACCTCTCAGCCCAACTGGAGAGGAATTACGGTAGCTGCTCTCAGGGAGTCAGCTATAGGACATGACAAAACCATCCTTAGGAAGAGAGAAACACAAAATGAGAAGCTAATGGCAGTGAGCATTCAAGCTTTAGAGGAAATGTACACATCCATACCACATTCAGCAACAAGAGGCATATCAACATACCTTGCCACCAAACCCATACCATACACAGGGCCGCAACTATGGGGGGGGGGGGGGGGAGGGGCACGCGCACCCAGCACCAGTGTCCTCCAGCCCGGCGCCGCAGGGATACTCCATGCCGGACACCCACTGAGATGTTATTACCAGCGGGCGCCCGGCCCTTTCTCTGCAGCGCCGCGCTAGCCAAAGGCTGGAGTTCTCTCCTGGGTTTAAGGAGAGTGTGTGTCACTACAGGGGCAATACTATGGAGACATTACCGTATGGCCACTAGTACAGGGGCATTACAACAGGTGCACTGCTGAAGGGGGCATTACTATTGGGGCACTGCTGCAGGGGGGCATTACTATGAGGGAATTACCAGGGGGGCGCACCAAATTACTGTCTTGCCCTGGGTGACATAAACCCTAGTTTCGACCCTGCCATACACAGCCACAAACTCTTCACGCACCCCAAACCACAAAACCCATTTCAATCACGGAGGTGTTTTAATTGTAACCAATTAGGACACGTAAGGAATGAAAAAACCTGCGCTACAGATAACATTCATAGACCATAATAAACAAACAATGATGTGGGTCTGAATATATCTCTAGGCTTGAGTTAATTTTAAGAGATGGCTTCACAAATCTCAAGTATATAAGACATGAATATTATTAATAAATAGATAAATGTAAGGCTTGACTGACGGTATAAATATATCATTTAATATGCATGTTTAATCATGCCAATAAGAACACAATAGTGCACAAATTCAATAAAACAATATCATACGATTAAAAAAATGAGTTGAAGAATAAAAATCAAATGGATAAAAGTCACAAGGGTAGGGATGGGAAAACTCAGTCCATGGGACAGTAATAAATAGTCAATGATACTCCTCAAGGGATGGAATCCAGAATAATGTCCAGCTATATTGTAAATAATTACCAACTTGAAGGAGGCAAAGGTCCTGACGAGTAGGTGAAGTACCCACAGATGGTGAGGAACCTGAGGCACCGTAGTTGGAGAGATGGAAGAAGCAGGTCCGGAATCCACGACGCGGTTTCCAAGTTGAATGCAAGCCACATGCGATGGACATGCATATTAAATGATATATTTATACCATCAGTCAAGCCTTACATTTATCTATTTATTAATAATATTCATGTCTTATATACTTGAGATTTGTGAAGCCATCTCTTAAAATTAACTCAAGCCTAGAGATATATTCACACCCACATCATTGTTTGTTTATTATGGTCTATGAATGTTCTCTGTAGCGCAGGTTCTTTCATTATTTGTGGTTTTCTATTAGCTAGGAGAGTGACATCCTCCTTGAACCAGCAGCTGTCAGACAGCGCCATCTGATATATTTTTTTCTTATAGGACACGTAAGGAGATTCTGTAAAGAGGGGACAACCCCATAATTCAGGAAACTTCCAGCACTCACCTGCCCACATTGTGGCAGTGAATGCTCTGTTAGAGAGAGTGACAGTCAGAGCTAGGGGTTAGGTCATAGCCATAGTCTACAGCTAGTCAGGTTAACAGAGTACTAGGGAAGAACCTACAATGACAGTAGATATAGCTAGTACTAAACACTTTTCTTGTAGACACAAGGGCAACCAGATCAGTGTTAAATTCTCCATCAAATTTACAGGTGACCAACAAGACAGTAGGAGTAATGGGTAAAATGCAGCATTATCCTTTAACCAAATCTGCAGCGGTTACCATCGGGCCAAGCATGCTTTTCTCCTGGCAGCGGCGGCTCCTACTAACCTACTGGGAAGGGATTTGTTATGTAAAATGGGATGTGTCATTTACTGTACCCCTGATGGTATATTCCTAGATATCCCAGAGAGAGTTGAGCATGAAGTAAGGGATATATTGGACACTCCCCAAAGGTTTATGCTTCACTCTACCATTTTAGAGCAAAACCCATCTCAGGTAAAAGATGTTCTCATTACAGTGTTCCCTTTGGACTAAAGATGGCCAGGACACTGGATTAATGGCAAATGTAGCTCCTGTAACGGTTAGCTTAAAAGGTGGATGACAGGCTCCTAAAATCCCTCAGTACCATTTAAAGCCAGAGGTGGAGCTAGGGGTGTATCCTATAATTGAGAGATTGCTTCAACAGGGGATTTTAGTCCATACAGCAAGTGTAGTCCACAGTCCCATCTTTCCAGTGAAGAAGGCTGGGGGGAGGGGGTTATAGGTTAGTACAGGTCCTTAAGGGTGTAAATAAAGTAGTCGAGAGCCAATTCCCTGTAGTACCCAATCCAGCTGTCATCCTCATGCAGATGACACCATCTGCAACCCATTTTACTGTCATTGACCTATGTTCTGCTTTCCTCTGTCCCTCTTCACCCTGATTGTCAGTATCTCTTGCATTCACCTGTAAGGGGGGGTACAATATACATGGACACGATTGCCCCAGGGTTTCATACAGTCCCAGTATTTTCTCTCAAGCCTTACACAACTGTTTACATATTGGATTAGAACAGATCCATTGCCTGGTTGAAAAGATAGCAGACAATTTATTGTTGTGCTCTGATTTGTTTATGTCATGTTTAAATGATACTAAACTACTGTTGCTTCATCTCTCACAGACAGGACACAAGGTTGCTAAGGACAAATTACAGCCATGCCAGACTTAGGTTAAATACTTAGGACACTGTCTAACCCAGGGCCTATGACATTTGACAACCGAAAGAATACAGGCCATACAGACCATGACATTGCCGCAGAACCAACAGCAAATCTGTACCTTCTTGGGCATGTGTGGATACTGTAGATCATGGATCCCAGGTTTTTCTATTTTGGCCTTACCTTCACAGGAATTGGTGTCATCCTCAAAACCTGACCATGTCTCACACACACTGAGGAAACAGAGCAGGCTTTCCTTAACCTTAAGAACAGTCTGACAAGAGCACCTGCACTGGGAATACCCGATTATGGAAAACCTTTTGATTTATATTGTACAGAGGCTGATGGCTGCACAGCAGGTGTCCTCACAAAAACATGGTGATGCTAGTAGACCTGTAGCAAAATCACTCCTAAAGTGTTTAAGAAGTGTAGCAGCAACTGCTCTTTTGGTCAGTAAGAGTGAGGATGTAGTATTAGGCCATGATATGATTGTTTATACACCCCATGCTGTATCTGCTTTGCTAAACTCTGCCCAAACCAGACATGTCCCCTCAGCTAGGTTCACAAAATAAAAGTAGCTCTAATAGCACCTGCAAATATCACCATTAAACGGTGCAGTATGTTAAACCCAGCAACGTATTTACCATATGTGCCTCAGGATGCACAAAGGGTGGAGAGAGGTGAGTCACTGGTGGAAGGTGAGTTTTGCAGGTATATTGATGCACATGATTGGATGGCATATTCGAATCAGACCTTTACTGCAAGACCTGACATACGTGATACACCATTAGAAAATATAGATGTGACATTTTACACGGATGGGAGTTGTCATAGACAAACTGACACAGGAGAATTATGCACAGGTCATGCAGTTATAAATTATTATGAAGCCGAACCACTTGGTCCACCTCATTCAGCACAGGTGGCTGAACTGGTGGCATAAAGGAGAGTGTGTGAACTGGCAGAAGGCAAGTCAGCTAATATCTACACTGACTCTAGGTATGCCTTCGGGGTAGTCCACAATTTTGGTGCTCTTTGGAGTTTTCAAAATTTTATGACAGCTGCACTCACACCACATAAAAAGGACTCTTGACAGCAATCCAACTACCAAAAGGCAGTAGCTGTCAAATGTAAAGCCCATACATGTGAAGAAGACCCGGTGTCACTGGGCAATAAGAGCAGACGAAGCAGCCAAATGGGCAGGAGGGTTAAGAGTTAACATACCAGTTAATCAAATAAAGGTTTTTCCAGGTAATTGATACGCAGAAATTTATTGAGATGCAAAAACATGTGTTCCATTCAGGAAAAGGCAGTCTGGAGATCAAAGGGATGTGGGCAAGAGTCCTCTGGACTCTTAGAGATGGACAAGGTAAGCCTGTGGCTCCCAAGGCATACTACCCAAGCCTAGCTGAGGCAGTGCATGGTCTGACTCACCTAAGTAAACAAGGTATGTGCAAGTTGGTCAAAGCATATTGGTGTGCACCAGGCTTTTCTTCTCAAGCTGAGAAAAGGACAATGTCCTGCCTGACCTGCTTGAGGAAGAATGTCGGGAAGACAATACCGTATGAACCATCCCACATCCCTTGCCAGATGGACTTTTTCCAGGTAACAAATTCATATCATACAATTACCACCCTGCAGGAATCTAAAGTATGTATTAGTTTGTACAGATGTGTTTTCCAATTGGGTTGAGGCATATCCAGCTGCCACTAATACTGCTGCATTTACTGCTAAAAAGATTGTTCAGAAATTTGTATGCAGGTACGGTATCCCTAGAATCATAGAAAGTGATAGGGGTACTCAGTTCATTGGTAAGGTCTTCCAGAACATGTGTAAGTTGATGGGTATTAATAGTAGACTTTACACACCCTATCGACCGCAAGTCAGTGTCAAGGTGGAGAGGGTAAATGGTACTATTAAGAATAAACTGAGTAAGATAATGGCGGAAACTGGACTAGGATGGCCAGAAGCCTTACCGCTAGTCCTTCATAGCATCAGGACAACTCCTAGACCCCCTCTTAATTTGTCCCCCTTTGAGATACTGTTTGGGAGACAACCTCATCGGATTGTAAGTCCACAGGAACATTTGAAGAGTAATGAGGTTACAGTGAAATATCTTAGAACAATGAGTAAACAGTTGAAACAGCAGCAGAAATTAAAATTTTTGTCACCTGATATGCCAGAAACAAACTGTCATGATGTTGAACCTGGAAAATTTGTTTTGATCAGAAATTTCTTACGTTCAGGTTGTCTGACAGATCGGTGGAAAGGTCCGTATCAAGTGTTGCTGACAAGTACGACATCCTTGAAAGTGGCAGAGAGATATCTGGGTCCATTCCACTCACTGCAGGAAGGTCAACTATACGGCGTTGATACAAGGCGGAGTTGAGGCATGTAACGCAGACTTGTCAATTGCGAGCTTGTTCGGGGACAGTTAAATACTGCAGTGAGATACCTGAGCTAGGGAAATTTACAGCCCACTATTCCAGCAATGGAGTGGCAGGCTGGGGTTGCGTTAATATTTTCTTCCAGAGTTCTCATCCTTGTTTGGTTCGGGATGTCTTGTTTCTGTAATGGTGGACAGATGATGGAGGGAGAGGTCGATGGTGATACCGATGAGTGGAGTCGGGAGAAGGAGCAATACATTCACGAGGGTGGTATCTGATCAAACTCAGTACAGTAATTAAGAGATCTGTTATCCCAGAAACTGAGTCAGTGTGAAGGTCTATTGTCTGAGGAATACTGTATGTGTGCAAACTCTGGATCCCTAATTGATGAGAAGTGCATGCAGCGATACCAGTCCAAGAGTAATCTGTATTTGGGCGAGCATCCTTTAGAGGATTACCATTCCTTAGTGGTTAAGTTCTTAAACCAGACAGTGTTGGGTTTGCTCTCATGTGCCTCAGGGACAACATAATGTAGTTTTAGTACCTCTCCCATTAAAGGTTTCTGAGGTTCTTGGATTACTTAAGGGGAAACCGCTGGCCGGGAAATTCGTTAAGTCCAAGCCTCCAAATTTTAAGCTCCATCAGTACCAGGTGGATAGATCCCTGTTATGTTTAAACATCAGCAATTCCAATAAACCAGGAAATTGAGAGGTGTCCGGGAACAATCAGACAATGGCCCTCATTCAGAGGTGGTCGCAAGAAGAGATCGTTCTCTCTGAATGAGGGCGGCCACTTTTATTTAGTGTGGCCTCCTGGTCGCTAGCTAAGATGTGGGTTACCACCCACAGCTTTAGCGACAGACCAGGGTGATGGCCAAGACCATCGGGGCTTGCAACGAGACCCTAAGGTTGGGTCTCGGCAACCGCAAGGCCCAGGGAGCTTCCTGCTCTGATTGAGCAGGAAGCTCCCCACTGACATCACTGCTGATGTCAATGTGGCTGCCCACAAAATGGCAAGCGTTCCATTAGGAACGCCTCAGTTTGTGTAGCCACCCCCGCCCCACCTACAAAATGGCCCGAGCTGTCGATCAACATTGACAGCCGGCCCTTTTGTAGTGAGCTCCGGAGCGAGAGAGTTCGGCCACTGCGCTTGTGCAGGACCAAAACATCGACCCGGTTGTAAGCACGCAGCGCCTGCGACCTTGTCTGAATGAGGTCCAATGACCTTCTCACACAGAGCTGATAATGAATGAGTAGATGGTGGACTACTACGTAACATTACCAGGGGAAGATACTTCCGGTATAAAGTATATACTTAGCCCTACCAAGTTAGTGGTTGGCAGAGTACCAGAAATGTACTGTGCAGTTATTGTACAACCTAAAATGTGTATCAGCCAAATGGGAAAATTTGGCGTAGGATTTTTTGGCAGAGAATTGTGCCCGATGATAATGATGCGTTCTATCCCTTTTGTACTCCCAGACGATGTGTATTTTATATGTGGAAGGAAAGCGTACAAGTGGCTCACTCCGAGTTCTGAAGGTTTATGTTATCTGGGAAGGGTACTCCCAGAGGTTATGACCCTTATACATGGTGAAATGCTTGGTATTCATAAAACCACACCATCTCCATATCTTCATACACAGTATGAACACAGACAAAAGAAACATGTTACCTGGTGATGTACATACAGCCACACAGTTGATTAGCGAAACAACTGGCTTCCAAATTTTTGTAGCATTAGATCCCACCAGGATCACTCGGGGTACTTTAAATTTTAGATACATCCAAGACCTTGCTAAATCAATAGATAATATCACCGAGATGTATGATGACACGTTCAGGTACACTGACAAGGAGCTACAGGCCTATAAGAACGAACTTGTGCAACATAGACTAGTGTTAAATTTTTTAACAGCTGGTACTGGGTATTCAAAAAATATACTAGTAGGTTAATTGGCCCCCAACAAAATGTCCCCTAGTGTGTATGTGTGTGAGCATGTGATAGGGAATATAGAGTGTAAGCTCCACTGGGACAGGGAATAATAATAATATTATTTATTATTAATTATTATTATAATTATTATTCATCCTGCACTCCTGGGAATGTCCCCTAAAATTGTCAAAAAAATATAAAAAAAAAAAATTCAGGACACCCTAAAAAATTAACTTGAATGTTGGGGTTAAAAAAAAAAATATGTGGGACAAAATCTTAAAGCAGCAAAATAGATTCCAGAGGGATTCCCAAGTATGCAGAGGTGTTTTCTCCACTGAGTGTAGTAGCGGCAGGTGCATTTTTGATTCATTTTTAAAAATAACAACTTTTGGGACATAAAAATATGCATACACCCATTTTCATGTACCTCAAATTTGATGGAAATAGTTATTATTGAAAAAAAAAAAAGTGTAAATGCTATTCTTCACCCCCTCTTCATAAGCCGCATTTATGCACCCGCTGCGGCCATTATAAACCCCAACTTCCCTCAGCAGGCAAAAATGGGGGCACCCAAAATGATCTCTCCCCCCCACTCCTTCATGTCTGGAATTGAATAGGGAGATAAGCGGGCACGTGCCTGATACTTTACCCCTGCCAAACCTCCGGCATGAGAAAAGTCCAGTCTTTTAGCTCCAAATTGAATAACCCCCTGAGGACGCAAACTTTGTTAAAACCAATACTTGCAGGTGTATGACCAGCATAAAGCTGCATACACACACGATTATCGTTAAACTATATTGTATAACTATACAGTTCTCCTATTACACTAATATCCCCCCAGCTATGTGACAGGTGTATGGCAGCGTACAGCTCTCCTATTACACTAATATCTCCCCAGCTATGTGACAGGTGTACAGCTCCCCTATTACATTAATATCTCCCCAGCTATGTGACAGGTGTATGGCAGCGTACAGCTCTCCTATTACACTAATATCCCCCCAGCTATGTGACAGGTGTATGGCAGCGTACAGCTCTCCTATTACACTAATATCCCCCCAGCTATGTGACAGGTGTACAGCTCCCCTATTACACTAATATCCCCCCAGCTATGTGACAGGTGTACAGCTCCCCTATTACACTAATATCCCCCCAGCTATGTGACAGGTGTATGGCAGCGTACAGCTCTCCTATTACACTAATATCGCCAAAGCTATGTGACAGGTGTATGGCAGCGTACAGCTCTCCTATTCCACTAATATCCCCCCAGCTATGTGACAGGTGTACAGCTCCCCTATTACACTAATAACCCCCCAGCTATGTGACAGGTGTACAGCTCCCCTATTACACTAATATCTCCCCAGCTATGTGACAGGTGTACAGCTCCCCTATTACACTAATATCTCCCCAGCTATGTGACAGGTGTACAGCTCCCCTATTACACTAATATCTCCCCAGCTATGTGACAGGTGTACAGCTCCCCTATTACACTAATATCTCCCCAGCTATGTGACAGGTGTACAGCTCCCCTATTACACTAATATCTCCCCAGCTATGTGACAGGTGTACAGCTCCCCTATTACACTAATATCTCCCCAGCTATGTGACAGGTGTACAGCTCCCCTATTACACTAATATCTCCCCAGCTATGTGACAGGTGTACAGCTCCCCTATTACACTAATATCTCCCCAGCTATGTGACAGGTGTACAGCTCCCCTATTACACTAATATCTCCCCAGCTATGTGACAGGTGTACAGCTCCCCTATTACACTAATATCTCCCCAGCTATGTGACAGGTGTACAGCTCCCCTATTACACTAATATCTCCCCAGCTATGTGACAGGTGTACAGCTCTCCTATTACACTAATATCCCCCCAGCTATGTGACAGGTGTACAGCTCCCCTATTACACTAATATCTCCCCAGCTATGTGACAGGTGTACAGCTCCCCTATTACACTAATATCTCCCCAGCTATGTGACAGGTGTACAGCTCTCCTATTACACTAATATCCCCCCAGCTATGTGACAGGTGTACAGCTCCCCTATTACACTAATATCTCCCCAGCTATGTGACAGGTGTACAGCTCCCCTATTACACTAATATCCCCCCAGCTATGTGACAGGTGTACAGCTCCCCTATTACACTAATATCTCCCCAGCTATGTGACAGGTGTACAGCTCCCCTATTACACTAATATCTCCCCAGCTATGTGACAGGTGTACAGCTCCCCTATTACACTAATATCTCCCCAGCTATGTGACAGGTGTACAGCTCCCCTATTACACTAATATCTCCCCAGCTATGTGACAGGTGTACAGCTCCCCTATTACACTAATATCTCCCCAGCTATGTGACAGGTGTACAGCTCCCCTATTACACTAATATCTCCCCAGCTATGTGACAGGTGTACAGCTCCCCTATTACACTAATATCTCCCCAGCTATGTGACAGGTGTACAGCTCCCCTATTACACTAATATCTCCCCAGCTATGTGACAGGTGTACAGCTCCCCTATTACACTAATATCTCCCCAGCTATGTGACAGGTGTACAGCTCTCCTATTACACTAATATCCCCCCAGCTATGTGACAGGTGTACAGCTCCCCTATTACACTAATATCTCCCCAGCTATGTGACAGGTGTACAGCTCCCCTATTACACTAATATCCCCCCAGCTATGTGACAGGTGTACAGCTCCCCTATTACACTAATATCCCCCCAGCTATGTGACAGGTGTACAGCTCCCCTATTACACTAATATCCCCCCAGCTATGTGACAGGTGTACAGCTCCCCTATTACACTAATATCCCCCCAGCTATGTGACAGGTGTACAGCTCTCCTATTACACTAATATCCCCCCAGCTATGTGACAGGTGTACAGCTCTCCTATTACACTAATATCTGGACTTTGGAAGTGCCATATATGTTAATGAAAGATTATTGATATCTATATTTAGATTAATTCATTCGCTGTGTACAACAGATGTTGATTACTCTATGTAACATTTATATCTGAACACAATATCCTGCCTGAACCTTTGAAGGGAAATCCCTATTTACAATTCAAGAACTCACTTGGGATGTTGGCAACAATGTTACCATCCATTTAAAGACTTCTAACAGGAATATCACACCACACTGTGGACAACCTCTGCAATGAATGTTATCCTTATTTGAGACACATACAGCAGAATTCCTGCACACAGCAGTTTTTAATCACTATTTCTATCTTTTATCACAAAGATCACAACTTCAGGCTACTGTATATAGTATAAATCAGGGGGCACTCACCAACTTTGCAAATAGCCAGATTTTCACAGCATCAAAGTTAAACTATCAGCCTTTGTAACAGCCTTTACCGATACATCAACCATGTATCAATTCCACCACACAAGTGAATAACAAACCTCATACAGCCCTGCCTTAAATCCTTATTCTCATCAATGAACATCTGTGCACCTGTATGTATAAATTAACTAGCTTGAAACAGATCTCAAAGTATCCAAATAGCTGCAATACCCATTGTATAGAGCGAAATAGGAAATATAAGTGACCCAAATTGTATTATAAAAACTTTACTAACTGCTTTTAATAAAACCAATATTACAGTGAGCATGAGTGCATGGTTATTACGCTGAGTATTTGTAACAAATTAACACTCAGAGCAGTATGCATCTATCACACAGAATTCAAACTCGGTCCTCAGGAACCCAAACAGTGCAGGTTTTCCAGGTTTCCTCACAGATTTGCAAGATAAATAATTAGTTTCACCTGTGGATCTTTTACCATGTGTCAGTAAGTAATGAATACACCTGTGCACCTGCTGGGTGACCTGGAAAATGTGACCTGTGTGGGGTCCTGAGGAGCAAGTTGGAGAACCACTGACCTATCCTGATAATAACTGGGTGAATGGATCTATTGCCAGCCAGCAGTGTAAAGCTGGGTACACACTAAACAAATGTGAACCCAGTGATGCGATTCACGACCCAGCGCAGACAGCCAGACATATTGGGCGGTCCGTACACACTGGGCGATCTGATACCTTTATATGCCGGCCCCCGCCGCATAGCGCTGCATGGGATCGTCAGCAGCATTGCCTGATCTTCCTCTATGTACAAAAGATCGGGTGATGCGGCTGACGACCCCACGGGAATGCGCATTATACAATGTAGTGCATACTCACGGGACAATTTTAACGATTTGTCGTTTCGATATGTCAGTATCGGCCAAATCGTAAATATAATCATCTAGTGTTTAGGGGCATTTAGTTCTAGCGATAAGTGGGTTTGGTTTCCTTGAAACTGAACCCACCTGAATATTGGCTTTCTGAGGTCTTCTGAGTCGCAACTCGGCTATTGCGGTCGGGCTTGGATCCAAAAATGAGGCAAAACGTCATCTTCCCGGCATCGCATCTTACATATTTTGGATTGCATATAAAGGTCCCTACCTCGTGTTCCTGGAGATGACATGCTCAAGTGGGCATCTTAAGACAGACTGGTGGGCATCTACATACACAGAGCGATCGCATACCAAGACATAGTGGGCGTACTTATGCCTTGCTGTGCGATCACCTGCCTTGCTGGGTGTGCGCTGAATTTGTATATTCTGGGTGTGAGCGTACGCATCTAGTGAGCGGGTCTGAATGAGCCTGTAGTTTGTTAATTTTTGGCTAAGCCAATCACAGACACCCTCTCCTTCGGATACCCTGTGTGAAATGGCACCTGAACACGAGGTAGGGACCTTTATATGCAATCCAAAATATGTAAGATGCGATGCCGGGAAGATGGTTGTATTTCACAATTAACTCCTCGTCAGGGGGCTTCTCATAATGTGCGTCTCACAAGTCAGGTTGTCCTGTCACCAATTGCCAATGCGTTTCGAGAGACAAACTCTCTTCCTCAAGGCTGTGTGACAAGGATACCAACAGTCTGCCTTATATACCAAACAGTCAGACCCCTTCCGGGTCAGAGGGTAATTTCTCTCGTCTGTTCATAACTACTTTTTAGAACACCCTAGGGGAGGATATTCTTATTCCCTATGGTCTTACAACATTGTATAATCATACTATATAAAACTGCCTCTATACAGAGATAGTTTAAAACCTCGCGTGTGTGAATGGGAGTGTCATTGGCATGTTATTGGTGCGTAATTGGTGTGTTACGGGCATGTCATTGGTGTGTTATGGGAGTGTCTTTGGTGTGTTATTGGCGTGTCATTGTCGTGTTGTGAGGGTGTCATTAGCGTGTTAAGGGTGTGTCATTGGTGTGTTATGGGAGTGTCATTGGTGTGTTATGGAAGTGTCATTGGTGTGTTATGGGAGTGTCATTGGCGTGCTATTGGTGTGTAATTGGTGTATTACGGGCATGTCATTGGTGTGTTATGGGAGTGTCTTTGATGTGTTGTGGGCGTGTCATTGGTGTGTTATGGGCGTGTCATTGGTGTGTTATTGGCATGTCATTGTCGTGTTGTGAGGGTGTCATGAGGGTGTCATTAGCGTGTTAAGGGCGTGTCATTGGTGTGTTATGGGAGTGTCATTGGTGTGTTATGGAAGTGTCATTGGTGTGTTATGGGAGTGTCATTGGCGTGCTATTGGTGTGTAATTGGTGTATTACGGGCATGTCATTGGTGTGTTATGGGAGTGTCTTTGATGTGTTGTGGGCGTGTCATTGGTGTGTTATGGGCGTGTCATTGGTGTGTTATTGGCGTGTCATTGTCGTGTTGTGAGGGTGTAATGAGGGTGTCATTAGCGTGTTAAGGGCGTGTCATTGGTGTATTACGGGCATGTCATTGGTGTGTTATGGGAGTGTCTTTGATGTTTTGTGGGAGTGTTATTGGTGTGTTATTGGTGTGTTATGGGAGTGTCATTGGTGTGTTATGGGCGTGTCATTGGTGTGTTATGGGAGTGTCATTGATGTGTTATGGGAGTGTCATTGGTGTGCTATGGGCGTGTCATTGGTGTGTTATGGGAGTGTCATTGATGTGTTATGGGAGTGTCATTAGCGTGTTAAGGGGGTGTCATTGGTGTGTTATGGGAGTGTCATTGGCGTGTTATGGGGGTGTCATGGTGGTGTCATTAACGTGTTAAGGGGGTGTCATTGGCGTGTTATGGGGCTGTCATCGGGGTGTCATTGGTGTGTTATGGGAGTATCATTGGCATATTATGGGGATGTCATTGGCGTGGTATGGGAGTGTCATGGGTGTGTTATGGGAGTGTCATTAGCGTGTTAAGGGGGTGTCATTGGTGTGTTATGGGAGTGTCATTGGCGTGTTATGGGGGTATCATGGGGGTGTCATTAACGTGTTAAGGGGGTGTCATTGGTGTGTTATGGGCGTGTCATTGGTGTGTTATGGGAGTGTCATTGATGTGTTATGGGAGTGTCATTAGCGTGTTAAGGGGGTGTCATTGGTGTGTTATGGGAGTGTCATTGGCGTGTTATGGGGGTGTCATGGGGGTGTCATTAACGTGTTAAGGTGGTGTCATTGGCGTGTTATGGGGCTGTCATCGGGGTGTCATTAGTGTGTTAAGGGGGTGTCATTGATGTGTTATGGGAGTATCATTGGCATATTATGGGTATGTCATTGGCGTGGTATGGGAGTGTCATGGGTGTGTTATGGTGGTGTCATTGGTGTTATGGGCGTGCCAATGATGTGTTATGGGAGTGTCATGTTTTGTTATGGGAGTGTCATTGGTGTATTATGGGGGTGTCAGGGGCGTGTTATGGGCATGTCATTGATGTGTTATGGGAGTGTCATGGGTGTGTTATGGAGGTGTTATTGGTGAGTTATGGGCGTGTCATTGGCATGTTATGGGCATGTCCTTTGATTGTGTTATGGGGGTGTCATTGGAATGTTATGGGAGTGTCATTGGTGTTTTCTGGGTGTGTAATTGGCGTGTTATTGGTGTGTTATTGGTGTGTTATGGGCGTGTCATTGGCATGTTATGGGCGTGTCATTGGCATGTTATGGGCATGTCCTTTGATTGTGTTATGGGGGTGTCATTGGAATGTTATGGGAGTGTCATTGGTGTTTTCTGGGTGTGTCATTGGCATGTTATTGGTGTGTTATGGGTGTGTCATTTGTGTGTTATTGGTGTGTTATGGGTGTGTCATTGGTGTGTTATGGGAGTGTCATTGGTGTCATGGGTGTGTTATTGGTGTGTTATGGGCGTGTCATTGGCGTGTTATGGGAGTGTCATCGGTGTGTTATGGGTTTATTATTGGCATGTTATGGGTGTGTCATTTGGTGTGTTCTGGGTGTGTCATTGGCATGTTATTGGTGTGTTATGGGTGTATTATGGGTGTGTCATTGGTGTGTTATGGGAGTGTCATTGGTGTCATGGGTGTGTTATTGGTGTGTTATGGGCATGTCATTGGCGTGTTATGGGAGTGTCATCGGTGTGTTATGGGTTTATTATTGGCATGTTATGGGTGTGTCATTTGGTGTGTTCTGGGCGTGTCATTGGCGTGTTATTGGTGTGTTATGGGTGTGTCATTGGCATGTTATGGGCATGTCCTTTGGTTGTGTTATGGGTGTGTCATGAGTGTGTCAGTATAAGTGGCTGTATGTTCAGACACAGGGATGCAGCGACAGAGGTCAGGTACAGATGGAGACACTGCACCTGATATAGGGTTGGAGCACGTCGTGCAGACAGTGTTGGCACATCCGGAATCACCGCTGGTGTTACAGTGTACAGAGATGATAATAGTAGGCGTCTCAGTGCTTGCAGACTCAGGTGCTCACTAGTACACAGGGGGAAGTCTGATACTAGCATTTACACATTATCACCGCTGTAGCCATGCAAACAGACCCCCCAGTGGCCCCAGAGCATCCCCCTTTGTATCAGGCCTTCAGAGAGTGTGAATGTGCTGCCAGCCGGGGATCAGACAGTGCAACTGAGGTACAATTCAAAGAGAAGATTTGCATTCCTGATGGCGGAGAGGTCTTCAGCGGGTTTCCAGAATCAGAGGAGCTCATGAGATACGTTCCCCCCCTGCCTATGCTCCAGAATGTTATGCAATATCTCCACCCAATTAGTATGAGGGGATTCCAGCTGAATTACCCCTTTATAAGGGCGTCTACCAGAGGATTATCCCTTGTCAGACCGTGCAAGCACTGGGGAAGAGCCAGGTCTCCTCAGCTGCTGAGGGGCAGGAGCGGAGCAGGAGGAGATCTCCCTGATGAGTGGTCCTGGAAAGGAGAACCGGACACTGCATTAGACAGGGAGCATCACACACTGTAGCTCTCTCTTTAGTCAGAGTGTTGCTGAGGCCGATCAGTCCAGTACAGGAACAGACTTACATTGTGGATATAATCACTACTATCTGACCTCAGTATTGTTCATGAAGTGCAGAGATGTGTAATAAGCTTAAAGGGGCTAAAGACAGTGAGAGAAGCCTTTCAGCTCCAGTAATTAGTATTACACCTTTCTCGTGTGAAGAGACCAGCCCTATGGAGGTGCGGATTATCAGTCTGAACATGGCCGTCTGTATCAGAGCAACTGCGTTATTGATTCCTATTAGTCGCTAGTCGCTATTTAGCGCTGAAAGTCGCTTATGAAAGAATTGCTTTCCAGTCCAATCGTGTGGTTCCAAAGCACAAAAAGTTATTTATGTAAAAGGGGGTTACACGATGAAAGATGTAACACTTAGAGTAAAAAGCAATTAATAAGTACAAGCCGATACATACGCATGCGCACTGGTCCCAGTATACAGTCATCAATCCAGAAGTCTGTGATCATCAAAGAGAGAAGGTGTCTGTACACGGGGATCGGGGCACAGCTTATATACCTTACAGAGTTCAGAGTTAACAAAGGAACTAACTGACAGGTTTCCATTGGTTCTTGCTTCTGGTTTATCTGGTCATTGGTCGGTTCATACGGTGTCATCAGGGGTATGGCTTAGTCTTCAAATGGTCACATTGTGTAGTTTCCCACCGAACAACTGGCTAAAACTAGCTACAACTCTGCATATAGGTAATAATCTATGCAATAAATCCCTATCATCCATAACTAGCGGACACAAGATGTGACTTCTCTGCCGATAGGAACGGAAGTCTGCAAATAAACAGGGATTTAGTAGGATACCAAACATGACATGTCCACTATGTTCTAAACCTTAGATCTCATTTAAGTACATAGTACATCATAATTATTAGTTAATAATACCTTTAATAACTCTGGTTATTAACTATTGTGACTGGGAACCATTTTATACATATGCTTTCACATATGCGCGTCTGTGCATTGAAATAGGAAATTTCACATACGAGCGTCTATGTGTATGCATATATGTTTATGTGTGTGCGTTATGTGCATCAGTGTATGTGTGTGTGGTGGATTCGTATTTGTGCGCATCGGATTGCGCCAACGCAAAGTAGCGTTCAATTTACTCTTCATCAGACCATAGACGACTAGATCGTCAGATAATAATTGCAAGCGATCATATCCAATTATTTGACTTTGACAGCGTCTTTAGACTTAGTCGCTGACTATGACATGCCCACATCTGGCTAGTCACCTCCCTGTTACCTCCAAGAAACGCCCATGGCTCTTGCGTCCAAATTTGCTCTGCGTCTACGTGCGGTGACCGTTGAGACACATGTGCAGTTCTTCCATTATCGGCCAACTGCGTGTATATCGGCTTTGCATGCAGTTAGTGTGCAGTTAGCGTGTAGTTGGCGTGCACCTCTGAACCGGGATCTTCTCACCTTTTAGCTCAGTAACCTGATCATCACAGCTACTCTCAGGATAGTAATTGCAACCAATTTACAAGATACATACAGTAAGTAAGGATATCTGCTAATTAGTGAGTCAGCTATACAACCTGAGAAAGTGCACCAACAATCTCATAGCCATGTAATATTTTATATTAACTGTAATAGGGGAACATGAACTATATAATACTGGTAGTGAAAGGGATTCATTGGGACGTTAGGGGTTAGGCTCAGTGTGAGAGGAACATAAATGTATTATTATATAATAAGAGATAGGGCCTTATTTAGAATTGGAAGCAGCTGCTGCAAAGAAATCTGCTAACGCCGCAGGCGGGGTCTGAAGGAAAAAGCCGCCTCCTGCTGGTATCTCAGATCTGATTCCTGCGTCCGAATACGCAGGATCAGATCGACATCATGACCATCGGCCATTTGAGTAAGCCTACTTAGTATGGCCACCTCCTGCCCGATTGTGAGGGCGGTAAATCTGCATTGGAAGATACAGGTACTGGCCTCGGCACTCGCAGAAAATGGGAATAACATGTCCCTGTTCTCTGGAAACACAGGTAGCACCACCCCCAAACCATATGCTGTGGCTTTGCGGCACTGAGTGCGCCGACGCAGGATCTGTTCTGCACATGATGTGCAGTCCTCCCACCATCAGATGTTCTCAGGGCATCGGGTTTGCGTTCATCTCTGAATAATGGAATAACAGTACTGCAGGGGTAAAGAAGACAGACGGACTGACATGAGGCGATTTGCCATACGGAGTCCGGTTTATAAAGTAGAGGTGATTGCAGGAAGTATCACAGAGAGCGCGATGGCGTCAGACTTGTACTAATATCACTAACCTTGTAGGTAAAGGTAAAAGCTATACTAAGGGCTTTTGCATTACGTATGAACATGTGGATACGTGTTAATGTCTTTAACGGATAGTGATGGGTGACTGTTATTGCTGAGATTGAGGAAGGAGGAAGAGTTCCAGGAAGATAAATGATTTTATTCCTCCCCAGTGACAGTTATTAATGTGCGTAACGCTGGCATCTGATTAATGTGTATTTGGGGACATATTTGCATGCTAGGGAAGTAATTATAATTCAAGAAGTAACTTACCTGCCAGGAGTGATTCCAAGTCCACTTCCGTGAAGGGATCCACAAACATCCGGAAGCTTGGGTGGAGACACGGAATGAAATAATCAAGACGCAGCAGCAGTAATAAGAGTAACCAGAAAATCCAGTATGTACTAAGACAGAACTGGTGACACCTACAAGGGCCAAAATCACTTCAGGGCGCTAATTACTGTCCCTAATACCAGCACATTGGTAATGATTACCGTAGCAATCGGAATAAAATAATTACAATAATGATACCAACTTCAAGGTATTCAAACTTAGGGCCATATTCAATTAGGTGCGAAAAGTCGCGTTTGGCAAAAACCAGTTGCCGTTGCAATCTTTTCACACATACCAGCATATCGCGCTATTTAATTGCCAGAGTGTTCGCAGATGTGAAAACTCCATAGGCAGAAAGCGGCGAAAAATTTTCACAATCTCAGAGGCCGGCGATATAAATGTTCAAAATCTCTATTATTGGCTAAAAATGTGAGGACTTGGAGCCTTATTCACTACGGATCGCTATTGCAATTGCAGCTGCGATCAACTGTGATAATATGCTAATCGCTACGCCATCGCAGCACTACACAAAGACGCCCACTTTACCTTACACACATCCGTAATGTTTAGCAAGACTGCACAATCAAGCACAATCGCAGCCTCATGCAACTTGCACAAGCTCTGACCTTACTTAGGAATTGCTACATTCAGCGCACGCTATGAGACCTCGCAGTGGATGGTTTTTGCACGGTCCTGAAATGGCGTTGAAACGCACTGGCGCGCCTGCGTTTCCCCGACCACTTCCCCATACGGCACTTCCTGTCACTCATTCTGCGATGGGTCTGTTTAGTCACTGTGATCGCAGTGGCCGGTTCGCGTACGTGCACTGCGATGAATTTGCCTACGCAGAATGCAACAATTGGACCGATTGCGTGCGTATTAGCAACTGCGATCCTTTCTGAATCAGGCCCTTGGTTGAGGACCCTTTGGACACCCCCCTAATGAGTAATTACGCAAAACATATTTAAATGATCTTAATTCCCCCTAATAATTATGTCATTTTTGGGGTGAAAATTTAAAAAGTTTTGGAAAATGGGTTTATAGTACAGGGACAGGTATTTTGGGGGTCTGTATGGATGGGACAGGTGTTTGGGGGGTCTCTATGGATGGGACAGGTGTTTGGGGGGTCTGTATGAATGGGACAGGTGTTTGGGGGTCTGTATGGATGGGACAGGTGTTTGGGGGTCTGTATGGATGGGACAGGTGTTTTTAGGATTGCAGGTGGCTGCAGCAGGTGTTTTATTAGCATTTTTTCTTAAAACTGCACTTTATAGACACAAAAATATACTTGCCCCCATTGTAATGTACCCCCATTTTAACTAAAGCAATTATTTTTTCCAAAAGAAATTGCTTTATAGAATTTTTCCACACTTATGTAAATATGCATACAACAACCATTGGACACAATATAAAAACCCAAAATACTTTTATTAGGGCTATTAATACACCTCTATATTGATTTCCTGGGTCAGTTAGGCTTTTTATGGGGTGCAGGCTGATTTCCCCAACATGTGCTGTACTTTTCGCTTGTTTCGCCATGCGCAGTATTCTCACATATGCGTTTTCGTGTGTTTTGTAATTGGATAGGGCGAAAAGTGGGAGCGCGCATTGAGAAATTATGCGGAAAGATTGCATCAAAACTGGCAAATGAGGCAATAACTTTGCCATGCGACTTTTCACACCTGATAAGGCCCTTAATGTCTGCTATAAAATATAGAGATGAGTGCTGACCCCTATGTTTTGGCTTTGGCTAAACCACCCTCAATTGTTTCAGTTTTGGTTTGTTTTCTGTAACCACTGGCCTGGCATGGTCGCATTTTCCCGTCCACACCAGGCTGTGCGTTATCTGATCTGGTCGCAATAAGCCAACCAGTCAGATAAACAGTGTGGGCGGCTGCAAGGAGAGAATGATCCCGCAGTTGCTGCTCTCAGAGGGACCCCCTGCTTCCCTGCACCCCCTCCCCCAGTGTCTGCTGTGCTGCCGATCACTGATTGGTCAGCACAGCAGGACGCCCCCACTCAGTTGCTGCAGACATTAGCAGCCGATGGGAAAAAGTTAAGTTACCCCCCCATCTTACCCCCTAAAGTGTACCTGGTGCCTGAAGCCGCTGAGAAAATGATGGTCGCGGTGTTTGAAAAACTGATTTTTTTTTTTTACAAATATATTTAAATAAATATATTTTTTTAATTAAATTATTTTGGATAAGTTGTTATCACATAATTCACTCGGAAAAAAAACCTCACAATTTCGGGGCAGTTTTTAGAAAACAAATAGTCAGTTAAGTGGTTAAAGAATGATACAAAAAACAGCTAAAATCACGTAATTTGTACCCGTTTTGTTTCTACAGTAATATTAACATCAATAACATTAATTTCCAGTCATTTAAATTTTGACCAACTCACTGCTCACAGTATTATTTTCACCCATATTGACCAAAGGCTGCAGCGAGCTGCTTGGCTAAACTAAGTGACACAGCAGCGGCACAAACACACGGCAGTGTAAAAGAATATAGCACATCTATGAACTTTGCGGCACTGCAGTAGCAGACAGGACGGGAGTTTAATAAACTAAACAATGTTATAGAATGTTTTCATTAAACAAGAGATAATATAATATATTACCAACACATTTTTCCAACCAGCAAATCACTGGCCTCAGGCCAGTACAGGTGATTGCTGCCAGAGTAAAGTCTAGTAGAAAAGTAGATCATCCATCAGCACGGGTAAAGAGAGATAAAGTAACAGGCTAGTAGTCTTTATACCAATACATCAATTGGTGTTAAGCCCATAATGAAAAGAGGTGCGCAGTGGAATTATGCTTCAGCCCTCCCACACACCCGTATTTTGTATATTAAAAAGGACATGCATAGTTTAACAAACAAAACACTTCAGCAACAGGGACTGCCACTTTTGTGGCTGAAGTGCTTAGTTTGTTTGGGTCCCCACAAAAGAAAACATTTTGGTGGTTTGGTTAAACCAAGCAAACAATGGGCTTAGGGCTAACAGTGTTAATTATGAAGATGCCATCATCATCCTCATCATCACCCTCATTGATGTTGTTAATATCATCATCACACAATATTAACTCATTCCCACTGGAATCCATTGTTAGGGGTAAATTACTAAGATTCGAGATAGGTCAAGATGACTATCTCGGGCGATTTATTCATTTTTTCCTGCTTGCAAATTTACTAAAGCCAAAAGTCGGGTGAGTTAGAGAGAGATTTCTCTCATCTCACTCGTAAAACTCGGGTGAGATAGCAATCTCGAATCAAATCACCATCAGGCCAAATCGGAAGCACTTTTCACCTAAAACAAACATCTCACAAATTTTCCAAGAATCGGGATGACAAGCGCGGGTGAGATAGGAGCAAACTCTCCGTCAAAATCACTTTTCATACTCTCAACCCGCTGAGCTGCGAGATGATCAGAAACATACACAAATCATTGTGATTTGTGTATGTTTCTTTCTGTAAATGGTTAAAATAGGGTTAATGTTAAAAAAAATGATGGGAGGTCCCCCCCCAAAAGACTAACCAGCCCAGACTTGCCAGACAGTCCTGGAACCTGGTTGTCCCTGCTGCCTGGTGCTGGTTCTTAAATTACAGTGGAACCCTGCACATTTTTTCCCCTGTAATTTTAAGAACCAGGACTGGCTGGCAAGTCCCGGGCTGGTTAGTCTTTTGGGGGGGGGACCTCACGTAATTTTTTTTTTTAATGAACCCGTTATTTCATGTACAACACAAGCAGCTTACACATATCTCACTGATATGTGCAGGCTGCTTGCTAGGGAGAGTTGTGCAGAGAGAAATCACTGCAATCTCGGGTGACATAACTCACTTGAGCTTGCTTTAAAATCACCCAAGAATCTCGACCTACATCACCATCGGCAAACTCGTTTAGCCTCAAGTCGCCTGTTGGTAAATTTGAGAGATAATAAGAGATTAAAGTACCCAAGTTCAGGCGAATTACAGTGAGATGAATCACTTTGCAAATTGGGACAATCCTGATTCTTAATAAATTTACCCCTTAGAGTCTCTGGTCCTGATTCAGAGATGTGCACTATACCGATGGTTAGCGTACTGTACATCTCAGATCTTTAGGGGTCTGTGCAGGCACAGGACTTTGTATAATGGGTCCTGCGATCTTGCTCACAGTCCTCCTGTCACAGCTTGCCAGATCCCGGCACTTACTTACCGGATCTGGCAGTGCTGGTGTACTATGGGGCAGCAGGTGGGTGGTTCCCAGCTTCCGCTGCTACGTTGTCCAGCCGACTCTCCTTTTCTTCAGCCGCTCGGGGCATGCTGCAGTGTGGCCCCAGCGGCTTGTTCCCCTATGTCTGATTAGTGGCTGCATAGAGCCTCGCAGGCCGCTCAAAGATAGTTTTAAAGGGCCAGGCGCACCATAGGTGATGTCACATGCGCACCAAATTCAAGTCCCCTACTATATAAGGAGGTTCCTGAGGACAGAGTATTGACTCTGTCATGAGCCAGCAGCCTGACAGTTCCCATGTGGGCTGGTCAGTCAGTCAGGAGCTGGAGCCAATCAGCGGCCGCTAACTGTACAGGTACAGCTAGGTACTCCAATTGGATTTTACGGGAGAAGCGGGCGTGAACATCTGGCAGCAGGTAAATATATGTGAGTACGGTAGGTGTATGTATTAAAGTTCTACTGTATACGGTGCATGTGTACTGTGTTTTTTTTAAACTATTTTACAGTGGAGGTACGAGTGCCGGCCACCTGCTGGCACTTGTAGTTCCACAAGTGCAAAAGGGCAGGCATGCTGGCACCTGTAGTTCCACTGTAAAATACAATAGTTTTGAACTATTTTTCACATTCACAGCCCAGGGGTGCAGGGAAGAACCACGGGCTTCAGCCTAAGCCTGGAGTTCTGGGAGAAGGATGACCCCTTCTTAGGGGAGTCCCCACCTCCTCCAAGATCCCTGGCTTGGGCTGACTGGCTTGGAGTGTGAATGCTTTGGCCCCGGAGACCTGGTGATAGGGTCTCCTGGCTGTGGCATTACACCCCGGTCAGTTTGGGTCAGTTGCTGGTTTCAAATATAGGGGGACCCCCTACGCATTTTATTCCTTTACATTTAAAACCAGGACTGACCCTGCAGCCAGGTGCAGGTTCCAAAATTATGGGGGAACCCTACTCGTTTTGTTCCCCGTCATTTTAGGAACCAGGACTGGCTGAGCAGTCCTGGGCTGGTTATGCTTTTGGCGGGGGACCCTACATCAGGTGATGACCGGGCCCCAGTGCAGGATTTGATACCAGCTGACCAGTGGGGAGACATCACCGGAGCTCCGATCACCGGTCCCTGGACTCAGGTAAGTTATTTTGTTTTACAATTTTTTTTCCTCTTTTTTAGCAGAGATCAGCGTGTGGTCTGTTTACAACACACAGCTGAGGGCCGGCTCCGGGCTCTGCTCTGCCCATTAGAGCAGGGCAGGAGCCCGGTAACCGGGGGAGACCCTGGATAGCGCCACCACCAGGTGACGTTGTTATCACAGGGCTTTCCCCGATATTTTTTCACAATTTATTTTTAGTAACTTTGGCCAGATCACATTTCCCATTACAATTATGGGAAATGTGATCTGATTACTAAAAATAAGTGATAATTAGGGCTTGGAGTAGAATTTTACGAATTCTACTCCAATTGCCCTGTAATAACTAAAGGTGATACTAACATAATGTGAAAAGGGTGTGAAAACACAAAACAGCCTTTTTCACTTTATTTTAGTAAAAATAATGTTAATAAATAGAGCCCTTAGACACTACTATGAGCTAACAGGTAAATAGCCCTTTGCCTGTCTATATCTCCCTGCAGTTTCTGGCAACTCTGTGTGGTGCAAAACACTGTACATCTAACAGACCTGCTCCCCGTAGTCCTGCTGGTCAGGGCTTTCAGTACCCAGGACAGCGCTCTCTTCTCCAATCCAGCCCCCGACTGTCAGTCACCAAGGAAGGGGAAGGCTTCGCGGTGGCCCCGCCTATGCTGCTTCCTTTCCTAAGCAGCAACAGCTTCCTGACAGACTGCGGTCCACGGCGCTCCTCACTCGGACCTCCGGTGAGTACCGCTCTCCTATCACCACGGGCAGCTCTCCCTCTCTACCTTTTATACTAGCGGTCGCGTGCGGGCTCCTTCCCGCTCACTGCAGGCACCGCTCTCCCCAGCGCTCACCTGATCCTCCATGGGGACAGTTTTCCCCTATCACTGGGCATCATGCAGTGTCCCGAGTATTGTGCCCCTATAGTTTCCATAGCAGGCTGCTCCAAGTTCCCTACTGTGAGGGGTGTGGCACATACATAAATAAAAATGGGCAATTTTACATATGACAACTGTATATATATGAATTAAATACATATATAAATGTTTTACACTAAAAGGTCCTCAACAGTGATACTCCCACTACTAGGGGTGTCTCAGACACAGTGATACCTATAACTACATGCATTTTCATATAAGGTTTCTCTTGGTCACTTGTATGGAACTACTTGTAAAACACAATACATGTAGAATAGATCTTACTAATTGCTTTGCACCTCTAACCTGATTGCTAAGTCAGAACACCAACACTATCATCATTCCTGTACAGTATAACAGGGTAACTCCCAGGGCTAAATGATGATTAATACACAGGACACGCCTATAACCTGACCACGCCCACATCCCAAAATCCTATATATTCCTGCCCAGCTGCTGTAACGTGCACAGAACACACTGGCTGTACTGCACAGGTACGTACTGTATATAACACTCCTCCTGTATATTCCTGTACAGCTGCTGTAACGTGCACAGAACACACTGGCTGTACTGCCCAGGTACGTACTGTATATAACACTACTCCTGTATTACTTATATCCCTTTCACACTTATGGAGCATACACACGGTCAGATTTGTCAGACTTGTCAGATTTGTCAGATGAACGATTGAACGATTAAACGATTTTAACGATTTTACCAAAGTTTTGAACGATTTGAACGATTGAACGATTTTTGACTGCATTAAAATGAATGGAATCGTCCAAGTCTGACTGCAAACACATCAGATATCAGATATCGTTATCTGACCATCGGGAACGCGCATCGTTGATCGTCCATCGTTCAGGCATGTCAGATATGAACGATTTTCCTTCAGATATGAACGGCTGAACGATTTTTAAATCGTTATCGTTCATATCTGAAGGAAAAATCTGACCATGTGTATGCACCATATCAGTACATCTATATCCTGGGTTTTTGCACATGAACGCGCATTGATTTAGGTAAGTTAGTATGAATGCAAACAACCAATTACCAAGATCGGGCTGAGACCCGGGAAATTGCCAGGTTGATACTAGATCCAACAATTTCCCGGCTCTCATATCTGAAAGGGGTATTGTCATATGGTTTCTACATTTCAGTTCACTACTTACTAAATGTATGTCTGGTTCCTTAATGAAATATTATGATATGTATCTTGGTATCACAGACTGTTATATGCTCTGTGCGGCTCTCAGTTGTGTATGTTACTCTGTGTTTTTGTCATTCTCCCAATCTCTCACTTCCTATGCAGGAAACCGATCAAGAACATTTATTAAACATGGGACTGACATCAATGAACCTACTGATGACTTTTGGTGAGTTCATATCTGATAATACCATTCCTTTATGTACTTCATTTGCATCATAAGTAGCCCAATCTCAATACGGCCCCTTCTGGCTGCTGGTGAATTGTCCTCTTGTCTTGCTGGTAGCAGTAGTTCTTCCTGGGTGCCCGGCACTTACATATGTGATTGGATGTTATCACTTTGGAATCTCTGGTTACACAGGAGAGTTAGAGAGAGATAATGTGACTACAGTGGGGCAGGTATTTGATTTTCTGGCCACAGCCCTCAGATTAGTGTATATACTGTACTGTAGGCATCTGCTGTGATGGTGTTTACGCATTTGTACTCTTTAAGAAGGCATTTAATCATGTAGACAATATACTGGGTTAACATTTTAAACTCTGAACTCTGCTGTGGTGGAATGTATTCCTATAGGCACCCCGACTTTGTTTATATTTTATTCTGTGGGCACTTTGCTGCTACCGTATGTACATACCCCTATGCCTATCTCTACAAGGATGGTACTTAATCCTATAGGCACTTTGCTTCTATGGTACAGTACACATACCCCTATGCCTGTCTCTACAAGGATGGTACTTAATCCTATAGGCACTTTGCTTCTATGGTACAGTACACATACCCCTATGCCTGTCTCTACAAGGATGGTACTTAATCCTATAGGCACTTTGCTTCTATGCAAATGCATGCAGACGCCCATGGCAGAGGAGTAGTGTGTAGCCAGGGTTCCCGAAAGAACATGCGTGCTACGGTGCCCCCCCCTCAAGTGTTCTAGGGAGGAGGCGGGTCCATATGGGATTAATGTAAGGTAATAATAAAGATTAGGGGCAGCCCATATGCAGTGCCACCCTGTGCCACAGGAGGACACCCTTATGCAGGCCTCGAATAGTGCCCCCAGTAGTGATCCCCCCTATGCAGTGCCCCTTGTGCCCCCAGTAGTAAGCCCCTTATATAGTGCCCCCAGTAGTGGTAACCCTTATGCAGTGCCCCTTAAATAGTGGCCCCAGTTGTAGTCTTCCCCCTATGCAGTACCCCCAGTATTGCCCTTTATATAGAGCCCCCAGCAGTGGTCCCTCGATGCAGTACCCCCAGTGGTAGTCCACTCCCCCCTATGTAGTGCCCCTAGTAGTAGTCCCCTCCCCCCTATGCAATGCCCCTAGTAGTAGTCCCCTCCCCTTGTAGTGCCCCTAGTAGTAGTCCCCCCCAGTAGTAGTACCCCCCTTGTAGTGCCCCCAGTAGTAGTCCCCCCTTGTAGTGCCCCCAGTAGTAGTAGTAGTCCCCCCTTGTAGTGCCCCCAGTAGTAGTATTCCCCCCTTGTAGTGCCCCTAGTAGTATTCCCCCCCTTGTAATGCCCCCAGTAGTATTCCCCCCCTGTAGTGCTCCCAGTAGTCCCACCCCCGCAGTAGAGACATAATAAAAAAACAAAACAAAAAAACACACTTACCTGACACCCGCTCCTGCTCCTGGACCCGCCGCCGAGATCAGCTCCTCCGTCCGCCGCTTTGCATTATGGGAGTGACGCGTCATGGGAGTGACGCGTCACACCCATTACCCACTGCGGGAGCCGGAAGATGTCCGGCTCTGGCAGTGGGAGCAGCAGCCGATGAGTCTGTCCGACTCTCATCAGCTGCTAAATCAAACACACAGCTGCCGGAGCCGGCGGCTGTGTGTTTGTGATGTGTAGCTCTGACCGAACTCCGTCCGGTCAGCGCTACACACGTGGTGCAGTCTGTGTCACATTGACACAGTCTACACCGCGCCCGCGGCCCGCATGACGCTGCTGCCGGGGGGGCACATGGCACCCTGCCCCCCGGCCCAGCCCGCCACTGCCTATGCCTATCTCTACAAGGATGGTAATTATTCCTATAGGCACTTTGCTGCTATGGTACAGTACACATACCCCTATGCCTATCTCTACAAGGATGGTAATTATTCCTATAGGCACTATGCAGCTATGGTACAGTACACATACCCCTATGCCTGTCTCTACAAGGATGGTAATTATTCCTATAGGCACTTTGCTGCTATGGTACAGTACACATACCCCTATGCCTATCTCTACAAGGATGGCAATTATTCCTATAGGCACTATGCAGCTATGGTACAGTACACATACCCCTATGCCTATCTCTACAAGGATGGTAATTATTCCTATAGGCACTATGCAGATATGGTACAGTACACATACCCCTATGCCTATCTCTACAAGGATGGTAATTATTCCTATAGGCACTATGCAGCTATGGTACAGTACACATACCCCTATGCCTATCTCTACAAGGATGGTAATTATTCCTATAGGCACATTGCTGCTATGGTACAGTACACATACCCCTATGCCTGTCTCTACAAGGATGGTAATTATCCCTATAGGCACATTGCTGCTATGGTACAGTACGCATACCCCTATGCCTATCTTTACAAGGATGGTAATTATTCCTATAGGCACTATGCTTCTATGGTACAGTACACATACCCCTATGCCTATCTCTACAAGGATGGTTATTATTCCTATAGGCACTATGCAGCTATGGTACAGTACACATACTCCTATGCCTGTCTCTACAAGGATGGTAATTATTCCTATAGGCACTATGCAGATATGGTACAGTACACATACCCCTATGCCTATCTCTACAAGGATGGTAATTATTCTTATAGGCACTATGCAGATATGGTACAGTACACATACCCCTATGCCTATCTCTACAAGGATGGTAATTATTCCTATAGGCACTATGCAGATATGGTACAGTACACATACCCCTATGCCTATCTCTACAAGGATGGTAATTATTCCTATAGGCACTATGCAGCTATGGTACAGTACACATACTCCTATGCCTGTCTCTACAAGGATGGTAATTATTCCTATAGGCACTATGCTTCTATGGTACAGTACACATACCCCTATGCCTGTCTCTACAAGGATGGTAATTATTCCTATAGGCACTATGCAGCTATGGTACAGTACACATACTCCTATGCCTGTCTCTACAAGGATGGTAATTATTCCTATAGGCACTATGCTGCTATGGTACAGTACACATACCCCTATGCCTATCTCTACAAGGATGGTTATTAATCCTATAGACACTTTGCTGCTATGGTTCGTTTCAAATCCCAACACCAGAAGCCCATAGGTCCAGTACACTATCCCTCCCCCTATCCGCCCCAACCCTAAGCTCCCCAGGGGGTGCCTAACCCTAATCCCCCCCATCCCACAGCCTAATCCTACCCCTTCATCGGTGGGGGTGCTTCTAACCTTAATCTCTCCCTGGGGGTGCCTAACCCTAACCCTTCCATCCCCGGGCTAAGTGTAATACTTACCCATACATTTATCTTTGGGATGTCGGAGGTCGGGTTGTCAATGTCGGTATCCTGATGTCTTCGGGATATCGGCTTCGGTATTATGCCGGGCGTCGTGATTCTGGCATTGGTGTATCGATGGCCGCGATCCCGTCCGCTAGCATATTAAACATATCTCGGTACAGTACACATACCCCTATGCCTATCTCTACAAGGATGGTAATTATTTCTGTAAGCACTGTTGCTGGGATAATATGTAACCCTGGAGGCACCTCTAATGGGATCTTATTGAGGGCTCCATTTGAGAATGAATCGTAAGCCCTTTAGCTCTCTCTAATGGGGCTGTGATGACCTTAGTGCGGTTTTTAGCAAACAGTATTAAGCTCAGCTTGTCGCTGATTGTGACTGAACTGCTTATGTCATGGCATCTGGTGATGGCGTTAGCAGTATGGATCCCATCGCCAGCAATGTGGACCCAGCACAGCCTTCCAGCTCTTGCAGCTCAGCAGAGGACATCACAGTGGAGGGAGATACCACTGGACGTTGTCAGATAGGTACGCTATGGTAAATACCGGTGACATTGTCATTGGTATCACCGTGATACTAAATGAATTATGCTGCCAGATATTTGTACCATTGTCATATGGAGCCCATAATCTTCTGCTGGGACAGTATTTAATCATCATATTCATCATTCTACCAATACAAAACGTATAAATCTTCTCTGTTTTGCAGGTTTGGGCTTCATGCTAATAAATACAGCAAGAACACAAAGTAAGTATACAATAACGCTACTTATTATCTGTGAGGTGTCACTGGGAGGTGTGAGGTGTCACTGGGAGGTGTGAGGTGTCACTGGGAGCAACAATAGGGGAGACTAAGAGGAAAAAGATATAACCCCTAGACTTGCCCACAGCCTGCACAGATAGAACCTAGATCTGCGCCAGTCATGTGCATTCCCCAATGTGAGACATAATTACCCAAAGGACATGTGGCACCTATAGTCTCTGTAAGTACAATATCTGCTGGTAAGGGAAGCGGTCAGAATCTGGGCACTCACTATACCGGCTGCGGGTTCCCGATGGGTCAAAATGCTGACAACTTCAAACTTTAAGTATTAGGGTTAGGCTGCGGGAGGGGAGGGTTAGGATGCCGAAGGGCAGGTATAGGGTTAGAGCGCGGGGGGGGGGGCAGTTAATGTTAAGCTGTGGTAGGGGTGGGTGAGGGTTAAGGTTAGGGTAAGCCTCAGAATACTTACAGAAAATCATTTGCATTTAAACCATCTGGATTCCGCTGCTGGCAGTCTGACCATCGGGATTCTGACCATCCTGAGGCCGTACCCAACCCGCTGGGAAAGTCATGCATCTCCTCATTACAGACAGGAAGAAACTTTGGTCTACAGAGTATTGTACTACTGTCACTATGTTATTTTATTATTACAGCTATGGAATGTGGAGAGAACAAAGAATTTAAGGAGTGTGGAAGTTCCTGTCCTCCATCCTGCGTGAAGTACAGGGAACTTCGTGTGTGTGATAAGAAGTGTGTCAAAGGCTGTTTCTGCAAGGAAGGCTTATTCCTGGATGCCAATGGGAACTGTGTGGATAAGGAAAAGTGTGATCCCTGCAGTGGGATTGGGAACACAACGTACACAGAGTGCGCCAGCGCTTGTGGTCGAAACTGCGAAGACATTGGTAAAAAGATAGAAGTCTGCACCTTGCAATGTATAATAGGCTGTATCTGTAAGCCAGGGTATTATAAGAATATGGAGGGGAAATGTGTGCTTCCTGAGGATTGCCCTAAGAATAAATAAAGGGCAATAAAGAATTTTGAAAAGATCTATGTTGGGTCTGTGATTCTCTATTCTCTATGTTCCACTAAGTGACCTTATCCGATTGGTCAGGACCTCAGAACCATTAGTAGTAAGTATTAGCGTGTCCTAGCCTACAGACCAACATTGCAAGTGCAATAATCAGATACACTAGTCCTTACCACCAAGCTACCCGCGCCATGTCCATATTTCCCCAAACCAAGTTTAAAAGGAAAGAGATGTATTGTGGGGCTGATGAAAGAAATGGAAGAAGCCGTATATCTGGAAGAAACCAAGTCACACTGCAGGGGGGGGGGGAATACATACATTATTTCTGCATGTAGATTGAATACTGGCTGCTTTTGATTTCTTCTTACAGATGTGATCTAGGACAGGTCCCTCCTGAATCTAACTCTCTCTGCACATGTTACATCTGCCACCCCAGCCCCCTCTCCCCTCCCGCAGCACAACATGGTTTTACTAATGGGCAAAATACCTGTTCTTATTTGCTTTACTCCCAACTTAGAATCAGGACCTGTGCATGTTACCTGGGTAAACTGAGTAGGGTACAAGGTCGTAGCTACATTAAGTGCAAGAGGTGCGGCTGCTATAGGGCTCATCCCTGCCCCTGTACCTACCAGCCCTGCCCCTGAACCTACCGGCCATGGCCCTGACCCTGTACCTACTGGCCCTGGCCTGAACCTACCCGCCCTGCCGCTGAACCTACCGGCCCTGCCCCTGAACCTACCGGCCCTGCCCCTGAACCGACCGGCCCTGGCCCTGAACCGACCGACCCTGGCCCTGAACCGACCGGCCCTGGCCCTGAACCTAGTTACAGCTTCTGTTCTTGCCAGTGTGCTGCTGCCTGGGAGGAGGTGTGGCTGTGTATGGTTACAAGCTTACCCACTCACCCACATCTCCTGCAAGGAGCACAACTACTAGGATTAGGGAGACTATATATTTTTTAAATTTCTTTTTTTTCATTTATATGGGCAAAATTTACTAAGCGGCGGTTTTGACGGCGGTATCTATTCTATTCTAAACCCCGGCGGTTTGGTGGCGGTTTCTATTCTATTCTAAACCCCAGGGGTTTGTTGGCGGCTTTGCAGCGGTTTCTAAATGACAGCCTTGTTCTATTTTATTCTAAAATGTGTTTTGACGGCAGTTTTGCAGCGGTATTGGCCTTCGTAAATCTGCAGATAGCAAAACCGCCGCCAAACCACAGTCAAAACACATTCTAGAATAGAAGAGGGCTGTCATTTAGAAACCTCTGCAAAACCGCCACCAAACCCCCGTGGTTTAGAATAGAATATAAACCGCCACCAAACCCCCGGGGTTTAGAATAGAATAGAAACCGCCACCAAACCACCGGGGTTTAGAATAGAATAGAAACCGCCACCAAACCACCGGGGTTTAGAATAGAATAGAAACCGCCACCAAACCACCGGGGTTTAGAATAGAATAGAAACCGCCACCAAACCACCGGGGTTTAGAATAGAATAGAAACCGCCGTCGAACCGCCTCCTAGTAAATTTTGCCCATATTACTTAATATATTTTAATCACCATTCATTTACACATTGTATGTCACCTAAGCTAGCAGATAGTTAGATCAATTCTAATAATAATGTAGAAACTGTAGAAACATTTTGCTGTGGGGCCCCTATTCGTATTGCTGCGCCCCTGGTAGGGGACTTAAACTAATTACCACTGAGAGAAGGTAACCAGCATGTGAATGAAACCTATTAACTCACTAAGGGGCCCATTTACTACTTATCAGGTTTTTGACCCGATAATCAAAATTTGTATTTGTCGTTATAGTCAGTAATAACAAATTAAATACCGCCATCATGGAGTCCGTCCCTGCGATGTGTAAAAACCAACTGAAACATTACCGATCACTTTACTTTTCATTTTCCGCACTACTGCGCACGTACAGGCTGCTAAATGCACATGCGAGAGTGGTGAGTGACCCGGTGCTTTTTGTGAAATGCTGCCGATAGGCTACAATGGCGATCGCCATCTTCAGACCAGGGGCCGATGCGTTCTGTAGCCTGGTAAATTCAGCCATAAAGCTTCTGCTATTGTGGTGGAAAGTGGGGGACTGAGGCAGATATCTCCAATATCTACTGAGGTCCCCTGTAGATATGTTTGGGGATCACACACCACACACCCTGCACCCATATTATACTCTGGAGTCCCACGTTGGTGCCAAAAACAAGCCTGGAAAGTAGCCGCCTTTTTCCCGGTGACCTGTACATGCACTGTAGACTATGGGCACAGACTAGTGCCCAGATTATACCACTGCGGCACTGCCCCCAGTGCGTGTACCGGCCACCGGAGAGAGAGGAGGGGGCCCTGGACAGAGACTGCACCTGGGCTCCCTCCTCTCTTGAAACGCCCCTGTCTATTACAGCGCAGTTCCGCCTTGAATCATCCAAAAACAGCTATTGGATTCCACATTAGCCTGTGATAACTAGAGCAATAGGTCATTATACAAGTGTGGAAAGTCACGCCTAAATGCCAAATTTGCATGTACTTTAAATAAATCTGTATAAGCTAATCTGAGGGAGCAGAGAGAGTCCAGTCAAGACACGCAGCCTTCTTTGTCCTTATCCGAGGCACTTCCCATCACTCTATCATTGGAATATCCAGCAGGCTGATGCATTACCCTGTACACCTCATTTTATTTTATTAAAAACCAACATAAAATCTGCTCAACAAGGTCAGAATCAGCGGCAATCTGACGTAGTGCACATCCATACAACGATCACGTCAGCTGATCACCTGCTGCGTGCTGGAAATTAAAGGGTAGATACTTC
The DNA here is from genome assembly GCA_031769625.1 of Taudactylus pleione. Lineage (NCBI taxonomy): Eukaryota > Metazoa > Chordata > Amphibia > Anura > Myobatrachidae > Taudactylus > Taudactylus pleione. The sequence goes on along the minus strand of JAUIMM010000256.1, from coordinate 537,970 downwards.
AAACCTACGAAAACAGTAAAGAGAGGAAATTGCCCATAGCAACCAATGAGTTTCCAACTGTCATTTATCTAGCACCAGCTATACAATGACAGTTAGTAGCTGATCTTGGTGCCGACTACACAGAATTGGAGAGGGGGGGGGGGGGGAGACATATAAGACACCAAACATAGAGGGAAGAGAAATGATAATCGTACAGCAGAACATGCGAGTAACAGTCATATAAACAATGTAACAAGAAGAAAACTGTGTGGCTGAGATCAATCTCTCCTGCTATTTGTAATCGCCGTATGAACAAAAGAAAAAGAGAAAAGCGGTTGTACCTGGTTGGCGCACGAATGGATTACTTAAAATATAACCTTTATTAATTTATCAATAAAATAGGCTTAAACCATATCTCTCAGTTTAAATCAGTTTACAGTGAAATATATTGGTTAGAAATAAAGATGAAAATCAAAATAATGAGTTAAGGGGGGTATCCACTAGACGATTAAGTTGAACGATTGAACGATAACGATAAAATCGTTCGATAATCGTTTGAACACCATTTGAAAATTGTTTGAAAATTACATCTTTTAGACATCTATCATCATGCAAACGTGCTGGTCAACCTGACGATATCAACAGGTTCAGCATGTTTGCAGATGACTGATTGTGCCTGCACTGAACGATATATCGTTCAGTGTGAGCACCCTGCAGTGTAGTGAACGACTACGATATCGTTATCGTTCAGTCTTTTCACTGTCGGGTAGTGAATGTTGGTGTTCGAATTAAATAATGAGTGTATTAGAAAGCTGTCTGTTTCTATTGTGTCTAATTGTTCTTTTTAGCATTAATATTCACTGTTCACAACTTAATTACTCATCGTTTCTGGTATTTCACAGATATTCTCGCAAACAGATAATTGTGTAATAGAAAACTTAGTATCAGTTGGTATCAGAAATATATTTGTCATTTATATGGTGACATCCTATTACACCAATATAAACAATCCCACTATTCAGATACTGAGGTTTAAATTATACTCAGTAATTATATTAGATCAATCGCATAACTGATCCAGTACTCAGTAGTTAAATGAGCCACATTGACTATTGCCATTCAGGTTTACTTTAATATTAAGAACCCAAAGATTATCTATATGGTATAGGCTAACTATCTGCCATAATGCAAGTGACTCCTATTTATTTAAAGGACACCAAGTTCATAACTCTTCAGGGAGTTATAATTCACCTGGTGTTATTAATGGGAGCTATCTATCTCATCCCATATAGAAAGAGGAAAAGTAAATGATAAATTGTGACCTCTTATTGGCATGTGAGACTCTTTCTCATAGAAGAATATATATACATGTCAGGACAGCTCCGCTAGGGATATTTATTCACTTCCACTATGCAGATTAAATCCACAATTGCTTTGTGAGGGCTAGCTCTGAGTATCTGCTCTCCCCCACTACCAGGGCTACCACATCCCTGGCCATCTGTATAGATTAGTAAAAGGTGTTACAATAATGGGAATACTGAGGTCTCACTGAGACCTATAATACTGTCATATAGTGTAGCAGTCTGTCCGGCAGTGGCGTAACTAGGGTATTTGGAGCCCAGGGCAAATTTGAAAACGGAGCCCCCCCCCCTAACACCGATATGCGCGGGGAAAAATTGGGCGTGGTCACTTAAAAATGGGGCGTGTCAACATGACACACCCCTTTATTACAGTACCCCCAGTATGCAGTTGTGGTCCCTCTTATGCAGGCCCATAGTAGTGCCCCTTATACAGTAACCCCAGTAGTGGCCCCCCCAAATGCAGTGCCCCACGTAGTGTTCCCCTTATGCAGTGCCCCCAGTAGCAGTCCCCACAATGCAGTGCGCCCAGTAGCAGTATCCCCTTATGCAGTGCCTTTTATATGGTGCCCCCAGTAGTAGTCCCCCCCCCTATGCAGTGCCCTTTATATAGTGCCCCCAGCAGTAGTCCCCCCCATGCAGTTTTCCCAGTAGTGGTCCCCTTATGCAGGCACCCTGTAGTGATCCCCCCTATCCAGTGCCCCCTGTAGTGGCCCTTCCTATTATTGCCCCCAGTAGTAGTCCCCCGAGTGCAGTGCCTCTACTAGTAGGTCCCTTTCATAATGCCCCCAGTGGTAGTTCCCCCCCAAGTAGTAGTCCCCAGTAGAGTAGGTGCTCCCAATGGTGCCCCCAGTAGTAGCCACCCCTCCCCCAGTAGAGGTCCCCCCAGTAGTAGCCACCCCTCCCCCAGTAGAGGTCCCCCCGGTAGTAGCCACCCCCCTCCCCCGTTGTGCTGATAGGTTACAAAAGAAATAAAAAAATATATATATATATATCTATAAAAATATACTTACCTGAATCTCTGCTCCTGCTCCTGGTCCTGATCGCAACACCGCTCCCGCCCGGGTGGGCGCGCTCAGCATTATGGGACAGACGTCATGACGTCATGACGTCAGTCCCATTACTGCAGAAGCCGGACGGAAGTCCGGCGGAAGTCCGGCTCTTGCAGTGGGTGCTGCAGCAGTCAATGAGAGTCTATCTGACTCTCATTGGCTGCTGTTTAACACACGCATCGCCGCCAGCGCTGGCGGTGATGCGTGTGTTATGCACAGCCTGAGCCCGCCTCCTGGGGGAGGGAACGGGCTCAGGCGTGCAGCACAGGACCGGCGCTGGAAGCCTAGCGCCGGTCCTGTGTAAATGTGTAGCGCTGACCGCACTCATTGCGGTCGGCGCTACACTGGCTAACTAGGGCGGGCCGGTACCGTGGGTGGCGGCGCCCCCCCCCGCGCCGCCGGTCCAACGGCGCCCAGGGCACGAACCCCGCCCTGCCCTAGTTACGCCACTGCTGTCCGGGCAGTACGAATACAATGTACATTATTCACATTTAACATTGACACATAGTAACAGATGTGCTGACGCACGTGTTTCACTGAGATGCTTTCTGAAGGATAAGCCGACTGTCTCGTCATAATATTTATTCATTAGAAAGGCCAATCAGATCCCCTCAGAGAATCATGTGGGCGGCTTGACCAATCCCTGCCACCACACTCTCCGATCTTACGTCATGGCATGATCATAATTCGTCCACGCCCCACGTGTCTCGCTGTGTGACTGACAGACACGAGGCAGATGTTTGGCCAATTGCCTATACTTCCCTACGATTCACATGATCAATACCGATCGGGTCACATGTTAGTCCACAGCCAATCAAAATAGCTGCCTTACGGAGTGCATACATGAACCACAACAAGTAGCAATTAGATAGATCCCCTTTTTTTTTTCCTGCAAAAGTATTTGTATTAAGTATCATATTAATGTAGCAAATTAAGAAAAAAAATCACAAGGCGTGCGCTAATTTGCAGATTTAAGGCATGGCACGTATGGCCACATGGCTCGATATTAGGAAAGCTGTATGTGGACACATCTATCAATTACTGCCCCGGAAACTGTATTAATGGATAACCACTAGTATTAAGACTAAAAAGGTAAGTATATACAGTAACCTCATACCATTCTAATAGTAAAACATCATGTTATTATCTCCTCCAAACAATAAAACAATTCTCAGTCTCATATTCTAACAGTGATATTAATATTAAATGGGTACCTATCATTAACTACCCCAAAATCAGTATCAATGAACAATTATTTGTGTTAAAAAATAAAATAGTAGGTATATACGATATCCCCATTTTATGACTATATTGTCAATCTAAGAGTAAAACATCATATTAGTATCTCCTCCCAGTAAACGGCAAATCTTCTATCTCATGATTAAAAATAGTGATCTTAGGGATCTATGTACTAAGCAGTGATAAGAGACAGAGTGAAAAGTGATAAGAAAGTGATAAGGTACCAGCCAAGCAGCTCCCAACTGCCATCTCACAGGCTGTGTTTGAAAAATGACAGTTGGGAGCTGATTGACTGGTACCTTATCACAGACTTATCACTTTTCACTCTGTCTCTTATCACTGCTTAGTACATAGACCCTCAGTATTGAATAGATACATGTTATCCTGATATATGTATCAGATGAAGTGCCCCTATCAATACCCCAGAATAGATATTTGTAAATATATCAATATGTATACAAAACAGTGATGATAATAATAATTAAACATTTAAGTGAAGGGATGAACAAATATGTGATAAATCCCATTATTATATTAAAGTGCCAGTCACCGTAGGTCCTCAGAACTAGATAACACTGGTATGATGTCCAATTAATTCTGCTTATTCATCTTAATTGATACATCCATCATATTGACTAAAGTTGTTATCTTCTGTAAAACTCCACTGTGCATATACACAGTATATAACATAATTTGAGTAGTATGTTGTTTAATCCACTGTGCATGTGTAATTACCGTAATAGCCTACCATATTCTCTACCAGTGATACAATACAATAATATGATGGTTCCAGCATGTAAAAAAATAAATATAAGGAGATAGTACAACAATTGTGTATATGGTGTAGTTTCCTTCATATGTACATTGTGCTGTAATGGGTAAGAGATAGGAAACAATAATATGAGTGTGCGCCTCAAATGTGCAGGAAAGAGAAGATAGGGGGATAGAACACAGTGAATATGTGCGTAATATCCCTAACAGTACATGAATGCACCCGAGTACAAATTGGTACCAAAAAATGACTCTCCGTATTGTTGGACATTTCTGAGCCATCACTGTCTATATTTCATGAGAAACTCTCAATGTTGTTAATATATTAAAGGTATTTTTCAATTGTAAAATATTTCACATAATAAATGTATCTGAGGATATAAATATACTTACTGTATATAGTGTGGGTGAAAGTGTTTATACTATTTCCACAGGTATATTCTGAAATAAGTTGCTATAAACACATTCTGCACTATTCATATATATTAATGACACTTATATGTACATCTGTACACCAGTAACAATCATATATACATCAACATGATAGGAAAACGGCATAACTATTGGCTTCGTTCAGTCCTTTTGGGTATAGGCTGTCCATAAGGAAAAACATTTGTGTTTCCATTTTGAGGAGTTCTCGATCCAAGTCTCCCCCATGTATCCCTGGACGTATATGTTTCATGCCAAAAGCTTTCAGGCCACTTGGGTCACTATTATGGAGTTTCTGGAAGTGACTTAGTTGCCACAGATGTTCCAATTCTGCATTGCTAATATCTCTGCTGGCATTGCCTATAGTCCCCACATGTTCTACATCTAATATGCGTAAATGTCTTTCCAATATAGACTTTGCCAGATGGGCATTCTAGATGGTATTTGGTGCCCACAGTGGTGCATGTAATATGGTTTGTGATTGTCCTTATCTTGTTAAATTTATCAAGAACAAATGTTTGGGAGTCATGCAACGACATGTCCACATTCCGAGAAACCAGTTTTCAAGATTTTCTTCATTTGCATGGTAGAAAAGTGACTACAGTATGTACTAGTCGACCTTTGATGTTCCGAGTCTTCTCCAGCTAGTTTCCACTTTCTGTGGTAGGATTTCATGTAAATCCTTGTCTGTCCGTAGTATTGGCCAATGATTCTGAAGGATACTGGTTATCTCTCTCCAATGTGTATTAAAATTACCTATAAATCTGATGAATCCGCATTGGGTATTATAGCCTTAGGTTTATATTAGGGTCTCACGTGGATATGTTTTTACTTCTCTTGGAGCACTTCTGATTATCCTATTGCTATTTTTGAACATCTGACCTGAATATTAATGCTAAAAAGAACAATTAGACACAATAGAAACAGATACAGTAGCTTCTTAATACTCTCATTATTCATTTTGAACACCAACATTCAATCACTCATTATTTTGATTTTCATCTTTACTTTTAACCATTATATTTCACTGTAAACTGATTTAAACCGAGAGATATGGTTTAAGTCTATTTTATTGATAAATTAATAAAGGTTATATTTTAAGTAATCCATTAGTGCGCCAACCAGGTACAAACGCTTTTCTCTTTTTCTTTTGTTTGGTCTCATTTGGTTGTTTAGACTGCACCCACTATTGCATCATCTTGATATAATATTTAGGAGTATTGACAAGGTATATGAGACACTTCTAATATATTTATGTGTGCAGATATATAATTTCTGTTTTGTATTTGTAATCGCCGTATGCTAAGCTTTGCCAGGATCAAATACTGTGGATTGATTATGATGCCTGCCACAGTCTAAATGCATTGAGTGCTGAGATGCTCATGAGGCGGACAGAGTGTGACAGTGTGTGTATGAAGCCAGCCCCTGAACCTGTGTAATTTAAGTGTCCCAGTTTTATGGGATTGTATGACAGTGTGTAGCCCTGACGAAGTTCTAACCTAGGCAAAAACCTAATCCTGTCCAAACTACACCACCCTGCCAAATTTAGTGTTGCTAGGTACAAAGCTTTGTCTGTGCATAAAGGACAAACAGACAACCTCACAGACTTTCTCACTTATTATACAGATCAATAAATTCCTGTTGTGCTAAAGTAAATTGTGATATACTGTGAAATGGTCTAGTTGGGATGCAGTTTATAGACTGGCGGACTAAATGCTGCCGGTCTATATCCCAACACGAGGAGCCTGATGGGGGACTTCAGATAGTCGTAAAAATACCGACGCCTATCTGAATCCCGACGACAGAACGCCATAGGACGGCAGTGCAAATGAGGTAAGTCCCGGGCATCCTTAATTTGAGCCGCGTGGAGGAGGAAGGGTTAGGTTTAGGGAGTGTAGCAGGGTTACTGTTAGGTTTTGGGGGGAAGATTATGGTTAGGCACACCTAGGGGGAGGATTTAGGGTTAGGCACTCCCAGGGGTAGGTTAGGGTTAGGCAAACCCCCAGGAGGGTTAGGTTTAGGGTGCTGGAAGGGGGGTTTGGTTTAGGCACCACCATGGGAGTTTTAGGGTTAGGCACCCCTAAGGGAGGGATAGGGTTAGTGAGGGGAGCGGAGAGGGTTAGGGTACTTACCAACCAGCATCTGGATCATGTCGGGCTTCTTGTGTCGGGATTTGAACCGGTGGCTAAACAGTCGCCGGTATTACATACTGATTCCGGTCTAGTTATCTGTATTTTATCATGTGCTTTGAAGTTATGTACTAGTTATTTATTACTATATGAATTGTGGGTTGTTGCTTGGGACCTGGAAGAGTCCCCAGTGTTCTTGGATCCGGCCAATCAGCAACTGAGCTTAATCTTAAACAATAATAGATATTGTCAGTCAGAGCTGGAATAGATGAGAGAACTTCTAGACCAAAGCTGGGAGTCAGCAGAAGCAGCAATAACAGGTAGGGAGGAGCAGCACAGGGCAGGAGGGCAGTGTAATGCTTATAGGGGCCCCCATAGTACTTAGGTCTCACCTCCTCTGGCAGAACAAGGGGGGGGGGGGTTAGTGTTCTTACTCGGCTCGGGTGGTAAAGTGTCTGGTTACAGTTCTGTGGGGCTTCAAATTAAGGCTTAGACAAGCAATCAGGTCATCATTGCAGCGAGATGCCTCATTGCCTTACACGTCCTCATCCTGTCTCCCTGCAATTATTCCCTAGCACATTTTGTCACATGGCTGCAATGGAAAAAGTGACAGCAATTGTTCCTATACCTGGGGGCTTATATAATGGGGTATAATCTGCTGCGGGATCTCCTGCGAGTCTTCCCGTATTATTAGAGTAATCATTCTAAAGGCAAAAACTTGCAGGTGTTCACGTAGCAGCATATCGCACCCTTATCTTTGCTACGCTTGTAATAATCCCTTCTACCCCCGAATGTTTAATGTGACCATTCAGGCACAAACGGTGACTTACATTATATGTTTGTCTTCCTGCTGGGTGTAATATAGAGGAAGAACATCATGCTCCAAATTGTGCACTATGTTACATAACAGGATTAATAATGAGCACTGTACGTAGCCAAAGAGCTACTCATAGGGTGATAAATACATGGCTAAGTACAGACAAACTGGATTATGCTGTAATTACATTACAAAGATATCGTCTTCAACAGACAAATGTAAATATTGAGAAAGGGTGAGGGCAGGAAAGGCGTAATTAATAGCGGAACAAGCAGGAAGAAAAGGCCGATAACGCAATGTACTTCCGTATTGTCACGTGAATAATGAGACACTATGGGAAGATATTGGAAGGCTGATGGCAATTAAGACAATTATATTCTGTTTTCTCGTAACCACTTAACAGGGTTATATTTTAATGATAGAATTAGGTCAAGAACATCTATTTATAACTGATCCAACATGATTTTGTAAAAAAAATATTTGAAACATATAACATAAATATCGATTATATGTTTACATATTGGTCATTGATATATTGGACAATCGATGGTCAGAGCATTGCAACATCGCAACTGCCCCAGCGAAAGGTCCTCTCTGCATCTGCCAGGTATATACTATGGGGGTTAGAGGCTGCTGGATTTACATTTCCCCGGCGGCTGTGGAGAGTAGCAGCCAGCGGGCGGGGGGTCCTGCTGTGCTCCCCGATCAGCAGGGGTCAGCTGCAGGGCAGACACTGGTGGTGGGTACAGGGGTGCAGATGGGCCAGGAGGTGTCTCTGCCAATGGCGGCTGCTGGAAGATTATCTCCTGGCAGCCACCCGCTGTGCGTTTCTGACTGGTCGCATTGTTTGTGAGGTAACTCACAGCCTGGCGTGGCCAGAAACGATACAACTATGCCAGGTAAGTGGGTAAAGACCCAGAGAACTATTGTTTGGCGTATTTGTGTGTAGCTGAGGATTACATATGCTGGGAATCATTTTCTCTCTCCCTTAGAGGCTGATTCTGAGCCGTGCGCTGCCAGTGGCTGCTTTATCGTAGTTTGCGGCAGTTACGTCTGTGACTTTATGATAATGTAAGTATAAGCACTTTTCCTGGTGTACAGCCGTGCGTCTGAATGTGGAACACCCACTTTGTGCATCTGTATGGCGCGGAGCGCGGCCAGAATGACGTGATTGTAATGTGACACCCCACACAAAGGTCACTTAGCTCTGTGCCACAAACCCCGCACCTCTAACCTGACTGCTAAGTCACCAAGTATGGAGATAAGAGCATATCAATAAGGAGCCATGTGTTCCCGGGACATACCATGTTCTAATGCAACTGGTGCAAATACCTGTACAGTATATACTGGCCGCCTCTGCATGTAACCCACTGTGTACAGCTTTTCCACTGCAATTTTAGATTTGCGCTAGGACTCACCCCTCTGAAATCCTGATCCCTCTGGGCATGTTACATCTGCACCCCTCCTGCAGTGCAACATTGTTTTGCCAAGGAGCAAACGTTACCAACGGTTTTTACCATCTATCTGGGTGCTTTATTAATTGCTTAGTGTGAATGTCAGAACACCAACACTATCATCATTCCTGTACAGTATAACAGGGTAACTCCCAGGGCTAAATGATGATTAATACACAGGACACGCCTATAACCTGACCACGCCCACATCCCAAAATCATATATATTCCTGCCCAGCTGCTGTAACGTGCACAGAACACACTGGCTGTACTGCACAGGTACGTACTGTATATAACACTCCTCCTGTACTACTTATATCCCTTTCACGCTTACATCTAAATCCCGGATTTTTGCACATGAACGCGCATTGATTTAGGTAAGTAAGTATGAATGCAAACAACCCGGGGTGAAGTCCCAGGCAGGGGCTGGCTGGCAACTTTTAGCCTGGGGTGCAAATGCATGCAGGCGACCCTGGCAGAGGAGTAGCGTGTAGCCAGGGTGCCCGAAGAATATGCGTGCTACGGCGCCCCCCCCCCTCAAGTGTTCCATGGAGGAGGCGGGTCCATATGGGATTAATGTAAGGTAAAAATAAAGATTAGGGCAGCCCCCTGTCGTAGTGCCCATATGCAGTGCCCCCGTGTGCCACAGGAGAGAACACCCTTATGCAGGCCTCCAGTAGTGCCCCCAGTAGTGATCCCCCCTATGTAGTGCCCCTTGAGCCCCAGTAGTAAGCCCTTTATATAGTGCCCCCAGTAGTGGTCCCCCATGTACAGTGCCCCTTGTGCCCCCAGTAGTAAGCCCCTTATATAGTGACCCTAATAGTGGTATCCCCTATGCAGTGCCCCTTATATAGTGCCCCAGTAGCAGTCCACCCCCATGCAGTGCCCCCAATAGTGGTAACCCTTATGCAATGCCCCTTAAATAGTGGCCCCAGTTGTAGTCTCCCTCCTATGCAGTACTCCCAGTATTGCCCTTTATATAGAGCCCCTAGCAGTGATCCCTCGATGCAGTGCCCCCAGTGGAAGTCCCCTCCCCCTATGTAGTGCCCCTAGTAGTAGTCCCCTCACCCCTATGCAGTGCCCCTAGTAGTAGTCCCCTCACCCCTATGCAGTGCCCCTAATAGTAGTCCCCTCCCCTTGTAGTGCCCCTTGTAGTAGTCCCCCGCTTTTGTAGTGCCCCCAGTAGTAGTAGTACCCCCCTTGTAGTGCCCCCAGTAGTAGTAGCCCCCCTTGTAGTGCCCCAGTAGTAGTAGTCCCCCCCTTTGTAGTGCACCCAGTAGTAGTAGTCCCCCCCCTTTGTAGTGCCCCCATTAGTAGTAGTCCCCCCCTTGTAGTGCCCCCAGTAGTAGTAGTCCCCCCTTTGTAGTGCCCCCAGTAGTAGTAGTCCCCCCCTTGTAGTGTCCCCAGTAGTAGTAGTCCCCAGTAGTAGTAGTCCCCCACCCCCCTTGTAGTGCCCCCAGTAGTAATAGTAGTCCCCTTGTAGTGCCCCCAGTAGTAGTAGTCCCCCCCCTTGTAGTGCTCCCAGTAGTGCCAGACACCCCCCCCTTGTAGTGCCCACAGTAGTGCCAGACACCCCCCCCTTTAGTGCCCCCAGTAGTGCCAGACACCCCCCCCCTTGTAGTGCCCCCAGTAGTGCCAGACACCCCCCCCCCAGCAGACACACGTAATATAAAATACGAAATAAAAAAAACCACAGACTCTCATTGGCTGCTGACCTAAACAAACACACAGCTGCCGGAGCCAGCGACTGTGTGTTTGTCAGTGTAGCGCTGACCAAACTCCATCCGGTCAGCGCTACACACACGGTGCAGTCTGTGTCACAGTGACACAGACTGCACCGGGCCGCGGCCCGCATGACACTGCGGCCCGTGGGGCACATGGCACCCTGCCCCCCGGCCCAGCCCGCCACTGGTCCCAGGTCCCCGACCGTGCTCCTTACCAGGGTCGGGCTGAGACACGGGAAATTGCCAGGTTGATACTAGATCCGGCAATTTCCCGGCTCTCATATCTGAAAGGGGTGTTGTCATATAGTTTCTACATTTCAGTTCACTACTCACTAAATGTATGTCTGGTTCCTTAATGAAATATTATGATATGTATCTTGGTATCACAGACTGTTATATGCTCTGTGCGGCTCTCAGTTGTGTATGTTACTCTGTGTTTTTGTCATTCTCCCAATCTCTCACTTCCTATGCAGGAAACCGATCAAGAACATTTATTAAACATGGGACTGACATCAATGAACCTACTGATGACTTTTGGTGAGTTCATATCTGATAATACCATTCCTTTATGTATTTCATTTGTATCATAAGTAGCCCATTCTCAATACGGCCCCTTCTGGCTGCTGGTAAATTGTCCTCTTGTCTTGCTGGTAGCAGTAGTTCTTCCTGGGTGCCCGACACTTACATATGTGATTGGATATTATCACTTTGGAATCTCTGGTTACACAGGAGAGTTAGAGAGAGATACTGTGACTACAATGGGGCAGGTATGTGATTTTCTGGTCACAGCCCTCAGATTAGTGTATATACTGTACTGTAGGCTGTGATGAGGTTTAAGCATTTATACTCTTTAAGTAGGTATTTACAAGGGGTGAGCGGGTTCGGATTTCTGAAATCCGAACCCCCCCGAGCCCCCCCGATCCGAGTCCGATCCGAGTCAGGCTCGACTTTTCCCGCCTGACTCGGATCTGAAATCGAGGCAAAACGTCATCATCCCGCCTTCCGAGTCTCGCGGGTTTTGGACCCTATATAAGGTACCCGCGTCGGCGCCATTTTCTCACTCGGCTGTGGACAGTGAAGAGGGAGGGTGGGAGTTAGGGCTGTGTAGTGTAGTGTAGTGTAGTGCTGCTGTTGTCCACTACTTCAAAGTCCATAGGGGCTGGCTGTGTTGTGCTGTGCTGCTGTTGCTAATAGGGGCTGTGTCCACTACTTCAAAGTCCATAGGGGCTGGCTGGACTGTGTTATGCAGTCAGTTCTCCATAGGGGCTGTGTCCACTCCAAAGTCCTGTGCAGTGTCCCAGTCCTAAAGGGGTGCTGTAGTTTTGTCCAGGGGGTGCTCTGTCCATCAGGGGTGCTCCCCCCAAGTGCTAAAAAAATAATATATTTTCTGTGTTTGTGAATTGTGTGCGCAGTAGCCGCACGTGCATCAACAAAGTAGTGCCAAGCGTGCGCCTGTGTCATAAGTAAAGGGCCAGCTGGCTTGACCGTTAAAGGGTGCTGTAACCCCCGAAAGTACACTCCAGTCCAAACCAAAAAAAAAATTATTTTCTGTGTTTGTGAATTGTGTGCGCAGTAGCCGCACGTGCATCAACAAAGTAGTGCCAAGCGTGCGCCTGTGTCATAAGTAAAGGGCCGGCTGGCTTGACCGTTAAAGGGTGCTGTAACCCCCGAAAGTACACTCCAGTCCAAACCAAAAAAAAAATTATTTTCTGTTTGTGAATTGTGTGCGCAGTAGCCGCACGTGCATCAGCAAAGTAGTGCCAAGCGTGCGCCTGTGTCATAAGTAAAGGGCCGGCTGGCTTGACCGTTAAAGGGTGCTGTAACCCCCGAAAGTACACTCCAGTCCAAACCAAAAAAAGTAATATTTTCTGTGTTTGTGAATTGTGTGCGCAGTAGCCGCACGTGCATCAACAAAGTAGTGCCAAGCGTGCGCCTGTGTCATAAGTAAAGGGCCGGCTGGCTTGACCGTTAAAGGGTGCTGTAACCCCCAAAGTACACTCCAGTCCAAACCAAAAAAATAATTATTTTCTGTGTTTGTGAATTGTGTGCGCAGTAGCCGCACGTGCATCAACAAATTAGTGCCAAGCGTGCGCCTGTGTCATAAGTAAAGGGCCGGCTGGCTTGACCGTTAAAGGGTGCTGTAACCCCCAAAGTACACTCCAGTCCAAACCAAAAAAAAAATTATTTTCTGTGTTTGTGAATTGTGTGCGCAGTAGCCGCACGTGCATCAACAAAGTAGTGCCAAGCGTGCGCCTGTGTCATAAGTAAAGGGCCGGCTGGCTTGACCGTTAAAGTGTGCTGTAACCCCCGAAAGTACACTCCAGTCCAAACCAAAAAAAAAATTATTTTCTGTGTTTGTGAATTGTGTGCGCAGTAGCCGCACGTGCATCAACAAAGTAGTGCCAAGCGTGCGCCTGTGTCATAAGTAAAGGGCCGGCTGGCTTGACCGTTAAAGGGTGCTGTAACCCCCAAAGTACACTCCAGTCCAAACCAAAAAAAAAATTATTTTCTGTGTTTGTGAATTGTGTGCGCAGTAGCCGCACGTGCATCAACAAAGTAGTGCCAAGCGTGCGCCTATGTCATAAGTAAAGGGCCAGCTGGCTTGACCGTTAAAGGGTGCTGTAACCCCCGAAAGTACACTCCAGTCCAAACCAAAAAAAAAAATATTTTCTGTGTTTGTGAATTGTGTGCGCATTAGCCGCACGTGCATCAACAAAGTAGTGCCAAGCGTGCGCCTGTGTCATAAGTAAAGGGCCGGCTGGCTTGACCGTTAAAGGGTGCTGTAACCCCCGAAAGTACACTCCAGTCCAAACCAAAAAAAAATAATTTTCTGTGTTTGTGAATTGTGTGCGCAGTAGCCGCACGTGCATCAACAAAGTAGTGCCAAGCGTGCGCCTGTGTCATAAGTAAAGGGCCGGCTGGCTTGACCGTTAAAGGGTGCTGTAACCCCCAAAGTACACTCCAGTCCAAACCAAAAAAATAATTATTTTCTGTGTTTGTGAATTGTGTGCGCAGTAGCCGCACGTGCATCAACAAAGTAGTGCCAAGCGTGCGCCTGTGTCATAAGTAAAGGGCCGGCTGGCTTGACCGTTAAAGGGTGCTGTAACCCCCGAAAGTACACTCCAGTCCAAACCAAAAAAAAAAATATTTTCTGTTTGTGAATTGTGTGCGCAGTAGCCGCACGTGCATCAACAAAGTAGTGCCAAGCATGCGCCTGTGTCATAAGTAAAGGGCCGGCTGGCTTGACCGTTAAAGGGTGCTGTAACCCCCAAAGTACACTCCAAACCAAAAAAAAATAAATTTTCTGTTTTTGTGAATTGTGTGCGCAGTAGCCGAACGTGCATCAACAAGGAGCAGCGCCAAGCGTGCGCCTGTGTCCCATAAGTAAAAAGCCGGCTGGCTCATTTCTTAAAGGCTGGTGTAACCCACAAAGTGCACTACTCTCCAGCAAAAATAAAAAAATATTTTCTGTGTTTAGCCGCACGTATATATCAAATCGATATAACATAAATGGAGGACCAAACTTTCTCCGATAAAAATAAAATAGAGAAAGATCAAGAACCACTTCCTCCTAGTGCTGAAGCTGCTGCCACTAGTCATGACATAGACGAAAACATGCCATCAACGTCGTCTGCCAAGGCCGATGCCCAATGTCATAGTAGTGGGCACATACAATCCCAAATGACAAAGTTCAGGAAAATGACCTTGAAAAAAACATTTATATCATCTGAAGAGAAACGTAAACTTGCCAATATGCCATTTACGACACGGAGTGGCAAGGAACGGCTAAGGTCGATCCCTAGTATGTTCATGACTAGTGGTTCAGCTTCACATGACGATGGAAGCCCTCCTCCCACTAAAAGAATCAAAAGAGTTAAGCTGGCAAAAGCACAGCGAAGAACTGTGCTTTCTAAGAAGATATCACAAATCCCCAAGGAGAGTCCAAGTGTGGTGGTGGTTGCGATGCCTGACCTTCCCAGCACTGGACGGGAAGAGGTGGCTCTTTCCACCATTTGCACGCCCCCTGCAAGTGCTGAAAGGAGCACCCACAGTCCACTTGCTGATATGCAAATTGAAGATGTCACTGTTGAAGTACAACAGGATGAGGATACTGGTGTAGCTGGCGCTGAGGAGGAAGTTGGCGAGGAGGATTCTGATGGTGATGTGGTTTGTTTAAATCAGGCTCCGGGGGAGACAGTTGTTGTCCGTGGGATGAAAAAGCCCATCACGGTCATGCCTGGGCAGAAGACCAAACATTCCACCTCTTTGGTCTGGCAATATTTCTATCCAAATCCGGACAACAACTGTCTTGCCATATGTACCATATGTAAAGGTGAAATAAGTAGGGGTAGGGACGTCAACCACCTAGGAACATCCTCCCTTATACGGCACCTGCAGCGCGTTCATGAAAAGTTACTGTCAAGTTCAGAAACTTTGGCTAAGACCGTAAGCAGTCCAGAGACACCTAAATCCCGTTGTCCTGTTGTATCCAAGCGCCTGCAAACCACACCGTCAACTCCCTCCTCGTCAATTTCCTCCTTAGTCAGGATCGGAAGTAGTCCTGCAGGCCATGTCACTGGCATGACTGACTCTCCTATCCGGGATTCCTCCGGAGGATCCTGCATTGCTACGCCTACTGCTGCCGCTGCTGCTGTTGCTGCTGCTGGGAGTCGTTCATCATCCCAGAGAAGAAGTAGGAACACCACTACTTTTACTAAACAATTGACCCTCCAACAGTCCTTAGCGAGGAGGATGAAGTACGACAGCAGTCATCCTGAAGCAAAACGTATAACTGAGGCCTTGACTGCTATGTTGGTGTTAGACGTGCGTCCGGTATCCGCCATTAGTGCAGTGGGATTTAGACAATTGATGGAGGTAGTGTATCCCCGGTTCCAAATCCCATCTAGATTCCACTTCACTAGGCAGGCGATACCGAGACTGTACAGAAACGTCAGAAAAAGTGTCCTCAGTTTCCTGAAAAATGCCGTTGTACACAATGTCCACTTAACCACGGACATGTGGACAAGTGGAACAGGGCAGACTAAGGACTATATGACTGTGACAGTCCACTGGGTAGATGTATCACCTTACGCAGCAACAGCAGCAGTGTCACCAGTAGCAGCTTCTCAGAAACGCCAGCTCGTTACAAGGCAGGCTACGCTGTGTATCACCGGTTTCAGTAAGAGGCACACCGCCGACAACCTCTTAGAGAAACTGAGGGAAATCATCGCCCAGTGCTTACCCCACTTAGACTCTCCTGGGGATTTGTGATATCTGACAACGCCACCAATATTGTGCGGGCATTACATCTGGGCAAATTCCAGCACGTCCCATGTTTTGCTCACACAATAAACTTGGTGGTGCAGAATTTTCTGAAAAGCGACAGGGTCGTGCAGGAGACGCTTTGGGTGGCCCGAAAAAT
Organism: Taudactylus pleione; assembly: GCA_031769625.1. Taxonomy (NCBI): domain Eukaryota; kingdom Metazoa; phylum Chordata; class Amphibia; order Anura; family Myobatrachidae; genus Taudactylus; species Taudactylus pleione. The sequence continues at coordinate 521,597 of JAUIMM010000256.1, read as the reverse complement.
TTCTGGCCACTTTCGCCATTCAGCGACTGCGTGCCGAAGACTGGAGCGCCAGCAAACACTCTTGAACCTGCCCCGCCATCACCTGAAGCAAGAGGTTGTGACGCGGTGGAACTCAACCCTCTATATGCTTCAGAGGATGGAGGAGCAGCAAAAGGCCATACAAGCCTATACATCCACCTATGACATAGGCAAAGGAGGGGGTATGCACCTGACTCAAGCGCAGTGGAGAATGATTTCCGTGTTGTGCAAGGTTCTCCAGCCCTTCGAACTTGCCACACGTGAAGTCAGTTCAGACACTGCCAGCTTGAGTCAGGTCATTCCACTCATCAGGTTTTTGCAGAAGCAGCTGGAGAAAGTGAAGGAGGAGCTAAGACGGAGAGATTCCGCTCGGCATGTGGGACTTGTGGATAAAGCCCTTCATTCGCTTTGCCAGGATTCCAGGGTGGTCAATCTGTTGAAATCAGACCACTACATTTTGGCCACCGTGCTCGATCCTAGGTTTAAAGCCTATGTGGTGTCTCTCTTTCCGGCCGACACAAGCCTGCAGAGGTGCAAAGACCTGCTGGTGAACTCACTGTCAGTTGAAGCGGAGCGTGACAAGTCAACGGCTCCTTCTTCATTTTCTCCCGCAACTGGGGCTGCCACGAAAAAACTTAGGTATCCTAAGCAACCCACTGGCGGTGATGCAGGGCAGGCAGGACCAAGTTTGGACATCTGGTCCAGACTGAAGGACCAGGCAACAATTTCTGACATGTCTACTGTCACTGCATATGATACTGTCACCATTGACAGAATGGTGGAGGATTACATCGGTGACAGCATCCAAGTAGGCATGTCAGACAGTCCATACCTGTACTGGCAGGAAAAAGAGGCAATTTGGAGGCCCCTGTACAAGCTGGCTCTATTTTACCTGAGTTGCCCCCCCTCCAGTGTGTACTCCGAAAGAGTGTTTAGTGCAGCCGGGAACCTTGTCAGCGAAAGGCGTAGGAGGTTGCTTCCACAGAATGTGGAGAAGATGATGTTCATCAAAATGAATTATCAGCTCTTCCAGGGAGACCAGCCTCCAGAAGGTACAGAGGGACCTGTGGTGGTGGATTCAAGTGGGGACGAGTTAATACTTTGTGAGGATGAGGATGTACACACTGAAGAGGGTGAGGAATTGGTGGATGAGGAGGATGAGGATGACATCTTGCCTCCGTAGAGCCAGTTTGGGCAGGGACACATTAATTGCCAGCTTGTTTTGTGGGGGCCCAAACGAACCAATCATTTCAGCCACAGTTGTGTGGCAGACCCTGGCACTGAAATGATTGGTTTGTTAAAGTGTGCATGTCCTGTTTATACAACATAAGGGTGCGTGGGAGGGCCCAAGGACAATTCCATCTTGCACCTCTTTTTTTTCTTTTGCATTATGTACAGTTTGGGGCCTAGTTTTTCTAACTGCCATCCTGTCTGCCACTGCAGTATCACGCCTAGATGGGTCACGTGTTTGTGCCGCCCACTCGTGTCGCTTAGCATAGTCATCCAGCTACCTCGGTGCAACCTTTTGGACATAAAAACACTATTGTGAGGTGTTCAGAATAGACTGGAAATGAGTGGAAATTAAGGTTATTGAGGTTAATAATAGCATAGGAGCAGAAAAACCTACAAATTCTGTGATTTTAGCTGTTTTTATGCTTTTTTTCAAAAAAATACAGATCCAAAACACAAAACCCAGAACCCAAAACACGGAAGGGTGGTTTTGGCAAAACCAATCCAGATCCAAAACACGAAGAAAGATCCAGATCCAAAACCAAAACACAAAACACGAAAAGTGGCCGGTGCACACCCCTAGTATTTACTCATGTAGACAATATGCTGGGTTGACATTTTAAACTCGGCACTCCATTGTGGTGGAATGTTTTCCTATAGGTACCCCGACTTTGCTTATATTTTATTCTGTGGGCACTTTGCTGCTACCGTATATTACAGTACACATACCCATATGCCTATCTCTACAAGGATGGTAATTATTCCTATAGGCACTATGCTGCTATGGTACAGTACACATACCCCTATGCCTATCTCTACAAGGATGGTAATTATTCCTATAGGCACTTTTCTGCTACCGTATATTACAGTACACATACCCCTATGCCTATCTCTACAAGGATGGTAATTATTCCTATAGGCACTTTGCTGCTACCGTATATTACAGTACACATACCCCTATGCCTATCTCTACAAGGATGGTAATTATTCCTATAGGTACTATGCAGCTATGGTACAGTACACATACCCCTATGCCTATCTCTACAAGGATGGTAATTATTCCTATAGGCACTATGCTGCTATGGTACAGTACACATACCCCTATGCCTATCTCTACAAGGATGGTAATTATTCCTATTGGCACTTTGCTGCTACCGTATATTACAGTACACATACCCCTATGCCTATCTCTACAAGGATGGTAATTATTCCTATAGGCACTATGCAGCTATGGTACAGTACACACACCCCTATGCCTGTCTCTACAAGGATGGTAATTATTCCTATAGGCACTATGCTGCTATGGTACAGTACACATACCCCTATGGCTATCTCTACAAGGATGGTAATTATTCCTATAGGCACATTGCTGCTATGGTACAGTACACATACCCCTATGCCTGTCTCTACAAGGATGGTAATTATTCCTATAGACACTTTGCTGCTATGGTACAGTACACATACCCCTATGCCTATCTCTACAAGGATGGTTATTATTCCTATAGGCACTATGCAGCTATGGTACAGTACACATACCCCTATGCCTGTCTCTACAAGGATGGTAATTATTCCTATAGACACTTTGCTGCTATGGTACAGCACACATACCCCTATGCCTATCTCTACAAGGATGGTTATTAATCCTATAGACACTTTGCTGCTATGGTTCATTTCAAATCCTGACGCCAGAAGCCCATAGGTCCAGTACACTGTCCCTCTCCCTTTCCGCCCCAACCCTAAGCTCCCCAGGGGGTGCCTAAGCCTAATCCCCCCCATCCCGCAGCCTAATCCTACCCCTTCCTCGGGGGGTGCTTCTAACCCTAATCTCTCATGGGGGTGCCTAACCCTAACCTCCCCATCCCTGGGCTAAGTGTAATACTTACCCATATATTTACCTTTGGGATGTCGGAGGTCGGGTTGTCAATGTCGGAATCCTGATGTCTTCGGGATATCGGCTTTGGTATTATGCCGGGCGTCGGGATTCTGGCATCGATGTATCGATGGTCGCGATCCCGTCCGCTAGCATATTAAACATATCTCGGTACAGTACACATACCCCTATGCCTATCTCTACAAGGATGGTAAATATTTCTGTAAGCACTGTTGCTGGGATAATATGTAACCCTGGAGGCACCTCTAATGGGATTTTATTGAGGGCTCCATTTGAGAATGAGTCGTAAGCCCTTTAGCACTCTCTAATGGGGCTGTGATGACCTTAGTGCGGTTTTTAGCAAACAGTATTAAGCTCAGCTTGTCGCTGATTGTGACTGAACTGCTTATGTCATGGCATCTGGTGATGGCGTTAGCAGTATGGATCCCATCGCCAGCAATGTGGACCCAGCACAGCCTTCCAGCTCTTGCAGCTCAGCAGAGGACACCAAGGTGGAGGGAGACACCGCTAGATGTTGTCGGATAGGTACGCTATGGTAAATACCGGTGACATTGTCATTGGTATCACCGTGATAATAAATGAATTATGCTGCAAGATATTTGTACCATTGTCATATGGAGCCCATAATCTTCTACTGGGACAGTATTTAATCATCATATTCATCATTCTACCAATACAAAACGTATAAATCTTCTCTGTTTTGCAGGTCTGGGCTTCATGCTAATAAATTCAGCAAGTACACAAAGTAAGTATACAATAACGCTACTAATTAGTTAATGTTACGCTGTGGTAGGGGTATGTGAGGGTTAAGGTTAGGGTAAGCCTCAGAGTACTTACAGAAATTGTTTGCATTTTAACCATCTGGATTCCGCTGCTGGCAGGCTGACCATCCTGAGGCCGTACCCAACCCGCTGGGAAAGTCATGCATCACCTCATTAGAGACAGGATGAATCTTTGGTCTACAGAGTATTGTACTACTGTCACTATGTTATTGTATTATTACAGCCACCCCTATGGAATGTGGAGAGAACAAAGTATATAACCCGTGTGGAAGTTCCTGTCCTCCATCCTGCATGAATTACAGAGAGTCTCCTGTCTGTATTAATAAGAAGTGTCAGGAGGGCTGTTTCTGTAAGGAAGGCTTATTCCTGGATGCCAATGGGAGCTGTGTGGATAAGGAAAAGTGCGATTCCTGCTGTGGGAACACAACGTACACAGAGTGCGCCAGCGCTTGTGGTCGAAACTGCGAAGACATTGGTAAAAAGATAGAAATCTGCACCATGCAATGTATAACAGGCTGTATCTGTAAGCCAGGGTATTATAAGAATATGGAGGGGAAATGTGTGCTTCCTGAGGATTGCCCTAAGAATAAATAAAGAGCAATAAAGATTTTTGAAAAGATCTATGTTGGGTCTGTGATTCTCTATTCTCTATGTTCCACTAAGTGACCTTATCAGATTGGTCAGGACCTCAGAACCATTAGTAGTAAGTATTAGCGTGTCCTAGCCTACAGACCAACATTGCAAGTGCAATAATCAGATACACTAGTCCTTACCACCAAGCTACCCGCGCCATGTCCATATTTCCCCAAACCAAGATTAAAAGGAAAGAGATGTATTGTGGGGCTGATGAAAGAAAAGGAAGAAGCCGTATATCTGGAAGAAACCAAGTCACACTGCGGGGGGGGGGGAATACATACATTATTTCTGCATGTAGAGTGAATACTGGCTGCTTTTGATTTCTTCTTACAGATGTGATCTAGGACAGGTCCCTCCTGAATCTAACTCTCTCTGCTCATGTTATATCTGCCACCGCAGCCCCCCCTCCCATCCCCTCCCACAGTGCAACATGGTTTTACTAAGGTGCAAAATACCTGTTCTTATTTGCTTTACTCCCGACTTAGAATCAGGACCTATGCATGTTACCTGGGTAAACTGAGTAGGGTACAAGGTCGTAGCTACATTAAGTGCAAGAGGTGCGGTTGCTACGGGGCTCATCCCTGCCCCTGAACCTACCGGCCCTGCCCCTGAACCTACCGGCCCTGGCCCTGAACCTACCGGCCCTGGCCCTGAACCTACCGGCCCTGGCCCTGAGCCTAGTTACAGCTTCTGTCCTTACCAGTGTGCTGCTGCCTGGGAGGAGGTGTAGCTGTGTATGGTTACAAGCTTACCCACTCACCCACATCTCCTACAAGGAGCACAACTACTAGGATTAGGGAGACTACATCTTTTCTTTTTAAATATTTTTGTTTTCATTTATATTACTTAATATAGTCTAATCAATATTCATTTACACATTGTATGTCACCTAAGCTGGCAGATAGTTAGATCAATAATAATCATAATGTATAAACTGTAGAAACATTTTGCTGTGGGGCCCCTATAGGTATTGCTGCGCCCCTGGCAGGGGACTTAAACTACTTACCACTGAGAATGTTGGGAGGAAGAACTACATGAAGTGAAGGTAACCAGCATGTGAATGAAACCTATTAACTCACTAGAGAGTGATTTACTATTTATCAGGTTTTTGACCCGATAATCAAAATTTGTATTTGTCGTTATTGTCAGTAATAACAAATTAAATACCGCCATCATGGAGTCCGTCCCTGCGATGTGTAAAAACCAACTGAAACATTAGCGATCACTTTACTTTTCATTTTCCGCACTACTGCGCACGTACAGGCTGCTAAACGCACATGCGAGAGTGGTGAGTGACCCGGTGCTGTTAGTGAAATGCTGCCGATAGGCTATAATGGCGAACGCCATCTTCAGACCAGGGGCCGAAGCATTCTGTAGCCTGGTAAATTCAGCCATAAAGCTGCTGCTATTGTGGTGGAAAATGGGGGAATGAGGCAAATATCTCTAATATCTACTGAGGTCCCCTGTAGATATGTTTGGGGATCACACACCACACACCCTGAACCCATATTATACTCTGGAGTCCCACGTTGGTGCCGGTGTCAGCACTGCCAAAAAAAGCCTGGAAAATAGCTGCCATTTTCACGGTGACCTGTACATGCACTGTAGACTATGGGCACAGACTAGTGCCCAGATTATACCACTGCGGCACTGATCCCAGTGCGTGTACCGGCCACCGGAGAGAGAGGAGGGGGTCCTGGACAGAGACTGAACCTGGGCTCCCTCCTCTCTTGAAACGCCCCTCACAATAAGCAACAGGGAGTTGGCAGTCACGTGTTAGGTGCCCTTATGGGGAGTAAAGAGTCGAAGAAAATGTAAAGAGAAGCACATGAGGGAAGAGGTCCCTGCTCGTGAGAGCTTACATTCTAATGGGGAGGGGCAGACAGACAGGGTTGACACAGAAGGGGAAGATAGCGAGGAAATAGCATGAAGAGAGTTAGGAAGAGAGCTGGAAGGCCTTGATGAAGTAGTGGGTCTTGACAGTCCATTTGAAGATATGCAGTGAGGTGGAGAGTCTGATAGGGAGAGGGAGAGCATTCCAAAGATAGGGAGCAGCACGGGCAAAATCTTGGATGCGGGAGTGGGAGGAAGTAATCAGTTGGCAAGAGAGGCGGCATGCATTTGTTGAGCAAAGTGGACGGGCAGGAGTGTGAAGGGAGAGAAGGTCAGAAATGTATGCGGGAGAGGAATTAGTGAGGGCTTTGTAGGCGAGTGTAAGAACCTTGAATTGGCATCTGAAGGGGAAGGGGAGCCAGTGAAGGGCTTGAAGGAGAGGGGAAGCAGATGTAGAACATCTGGAGAGGAAGATGAGCCGAGCAGCAGCATTGAGGATAGATTGTAGTGGAGAGAGGTGAGAGACTGGGAGGCCAGCTAGGAAAAGGTTACAGTAGTCCAATCTGGAGATGATCAGTGAGTGGATGAGTGTTTTAGTGGCATCCTGGGTGAGGAAGGGTCTAATCCTGGAGATATGTTTTAGGTGGAAATGGCAGGACTGCGAGAGGTGCTGAATGTGTGGTTTAAATGAGAGGGAAGAGTCTAGGATAACTCCAAGACAGCGCACTTTGGGGCTAGAGGAGATAGTTGTGCCATCAATAGATAATGAAATTGTGGGAAGTGAGGTAGTGGAAGAGGGTGGAAAGATGATCAGCTCAGTCTTAGATATTTTAAGTGTAAGAAAGCGCTGGGACATCCATGAAGAGACAGCAGAGAGGCAGTTGGAAATACGGGTAAGGAGCGAGGGGTGGAAAGGTAAATTTGAGTATCATCATCATAGAGATGATATTGGAGGTCAAAGGAGTTTATGAGTTCACCTAAAGAGGATGTATATATGGAGAAAAGGAGAGGTCCTTGGGGAACTCCTACTGTTAGTGGAAGTGGGGGGGAAGAGGAGTCATGAGAGGACACAGAGAAGGAACGATCAGAGAGGTAGGAGGAAAGCCAGGAGAGGGCAGTGCCATGCAAACCAAGAGAGTGAAGGATTTGCAGGAGAAGAGGTTGTTCTACAGTGTCAAATGCAGCAGAGAGGTCAAGGAGAGTGAGCAGGTAGTAGTGGATTTAGCAGCAAGGAGGTAATTGCTGACTTTTGTGAGGGCAGTTTCAGTGGAGTGGAGAGAACGGAAGCCAGATTTAATGAGTCAAGGAGAGAGTGGGAGGAAAGAAAGGTGGTGAGGCGGTTGTAACCAATATGCTCAAGGAGTTTGGAAGCAAAAGGGAGAAGCGAGATGGGACGGTAGTTGGAGAGAGTGTTAGGAACAAGGGTAGGATTTTTTAAGAATGGGGGAGACAAGGGCATGTTTGAATGCAGAAGGGACAGTGCCAGATGATAGGGAGAGATTAAGGAGGTGAGCAAGATGGGAACAGGCAGAAGGAGACAGGTAACAGAGGAGATGGGAAGGGATAGGGTGAGGAGGGGAGGTGGAAGGAGGGGAGGACCGGATGAGGGCCATGAGTTCCTCTCCAGAAACAGGGGAGAAGGATGTCAGAGTTGGTGAGGCAGAAAGGGAGGGGTGGTCAGGGAAAGGAGGGGGAGGAGTGCTGAGGGTCTGATGGGATATGATGCCCTCACATATGGAGTCAATTTTAGATGTAAAGTAGGTGGCAAAGTCAAGGGTAGAGAGCGAGGAGGAGAGGCGAGGAGGAGAAGGGCAGAGGTGGGAGTTGAAAGTGGCAAAGAGACGCCAGGGGTTTGAGGACTGGGAGGAGATGAGGTTCTTGAAATATGTTTGTTTGGAGAGGGACAGGGCAGCACTGTAGGATGAGAGAATACATTTGAAATGGAGGAAGTCAGCCTTAGAGCGTGATTTTCTCCACTGACGCTCGGCAATTCTTGAACACTTTTGCAGGTATCTGGTGCATTTGGAATGCCAGGGTTGTGGTGTGGATCTGCAAGGGTGAATAGTTATTGCCAGTGCAACAGAGTCAAGAGCAGAAGTATGGGAGGAATTGTACAGGGAAGTAGCTTGTTCTGGACAGGAGAGAGAAAGGATAGGGGAGAGAAGAGAGTCCATCAGGGAGGAAAAAGCAACAGTGTCAATAGCCTCAATATTACACTTAGCAATGGTAGCCTTTGGAGGTAGAGGAGGGGAAGGAGAGAGGGATAAGTTAAAAGGGAGAAGGTGATGGTCGGAAAGGGGGAATGGGGAATTGGAGTAATCAGAAATATCACAACTGTGAGTAAAGACCAGGTCAAGTGAGTGCCCACTCACATGGGAGAGTGATGAGGTTCATTGGTCAAGACCAAATGAAGAGGTGAGGGTAAGGAGTTTAGCTGCAGAGGATTCTGTGGGAATGTCAATAGGAATATTAAAATCACCTAGGATAATGGAGGGAAGCACTGAGGAGAGAAAGTGAGGAAGCCAGGAAGCGAAGTTGTCAAAGAATTTGGAGGGAGGGCCAGGGGGTGGTAAATGACAGCTACTCTGAGGTTTACTGGTTGGAAGAGGCGTATAGCATGAACCTCAAATGTGGGAAATGTAAGGGATGGTTCAGAGGGTATTAGCTGGTAGGAATAACTGGTGGATAGAAGGACCCCAACACCACCACCATGGCAACCCCCAGGCCGGGGGGTGTGGGAAAAGGCAAAGCCCCCAGATGATAGAGCAGCAGGAGAAGTGGTGTCAGAGGGTGAGATCCAAGTTTCAGTAATGGCTAGGAGATTCAGGGAGTTGGAGAGGAATAGGTCATGGGTGGGGACCAGTTTATTACAGACTGACCTGGCATTCCAGAGGGCACAGGACAGAGAGACAGCGTTTGTGGGGGAGATGTGAATAAGATTATCCAGGTTGCTGTAGCATGGAGGTGATATAAATTTGGGGGACCGATATGAATAGAGTTTAGTGATGGTGAGGGTACCTAAGCTAGAGAGGGAACCTGTAGGAGGTGGGCAGGAAGGGAGATGTGGATGGCAGTGGGGTGAAGAGACAGGGAGAGGAGAGTAGGAGGAGGGATTAGTGGTGGGTTAGTAGGACAGAGGGGGGTAGAACAGGAAGAAAGTGGAGTAATGGGAGAGGAGTGAAGAGTAGGCAGACAGAGGAGGGGGGAGAAGGGGAGGATGAGGTGGAAGAGATAAGGGGGAAAGGATAAAGGTGGAAGCAGGGGGCAGAACAGAGGATTACGTAGAGACTGAGTGAAGGAGGGAGTTGAAGAAAACCTTGTCATGGCGTTTATAAGTAAACAAGAGGAATGAAATTTGGAAATGTAAATGAAATATGAGTGCAAGAGATTTGTAGAAATACAAGTGAGAGAACAGTGATGGTAAATATGTATGCAGATTAACAAGTTTGTTATTGAGAGGATTAAAAGTGGGGATGTAATGTGTGCAGAATGTGAATAATAACGCAGATTGTAAGTAGACAGAGGATGTGAGGCTAGGCAGGAGAGCTAAGATAGAGGATGTGAGGCTAGGCAGGAGAGCTGAGATGGAGGACGTGAGGCTAGGCAGGAGAGCTGAGATAGAGGATGTGAGGCTAGGCAGGAGAGCTGAGATAGAGGATGTGAGGCTGGGCAGGAGAGCTGAGATAGAGAATGTGAGGCTAGGCAGGAGAGCTGAGATAGAGGATGTGAGGCTAGGCAGGAGAGCTGAGATAGGGGATGTGAGGCTAGGCAGGAGAGCTGAGATAGAGGATGTGAGGCTGGGCAGGAGAGCTGAGATAGAGGATGTGAGGCTAGGCAGGAGAGCTGAGATAGAGGATGTGAGGCTAGGCAGGAGAGCTGAGATAGGGGATGAGAGGCTAGGCAGGAGAGCTGAGATAGAGAATGTGAGGCTAGGCAGGAGAGCTGAGATAGAGGATGTGAGGCTAGGCAGGAGAGCTGAGATAAAGGATGTGAGGCTAGGCAGGAGAGCTAAGATAGAGGATGTGAGGCTGGGCAGGAGAGCTAAGATAGAGGATGTGAGGCTGGGCAGGAGAGCTAAGATAGAGGATGTGAGGCTAGGCAGGAAAGCTAAGATAGAGGATGTGAGGCTAGGCAGGAGAGCTAAGATAGAGGATGTGAGGCTAGGCAGGAGAGCTAAGATAGAGGATGTAAGGCTAGGCAGGAGACCTAAGATAGAGGATGTGAGGCTAGGCAGGAGAGCTAAGATAGAGGATGTGAGGCTGGGCAGGAGAGCTAAGATAAAGGACCATGTTTCAAAGAGAAAGATGTAAACTAACATGGGGACAAGTATGATAAGCATTGAGATGTATGTGCGAATTCAAAGGCCAGAAGTATTCACAGCAATCGTAGTGTTATGTTCTTGGCTTGATTGTGCAGGGAATCCAGTTGTAACTGTCCTGAATCTTTAGACCGTTGTGGTTTTTTGTTTTTGTATTTTAGAGTTCCCACCTTCTGTTTAACCTCGGTTTAACGCAGGTCTAATGCTACAGTTTTTATACTTAAAAAAACCTGTCCTTTGCAAACCTGCAGCATCCAGCCAGCTATCCAGCTAGTTACTGACACTTATACAGAGATGCAGGAAAGTGTGGACACTAATTAATTAACCCCCCCCCCCCCATTGGCCAGCCAAAAGAAAGCTAGCAATAAAAATGGCTTAACTAAACAAGCAACACATCCCAAACATCAAGGGCTAGAAATAAATCAAGCCTTCACTTTGGTCAACAGGCTGGAGAGAATCCTTTTAACAAATTAACAATTACCAATCATAAGGTATTAGAAACAATAGCAGAAGGATTCGGTGAAGAAAAAGCTAGTTACCTATAAGTCAACTTAATAAAGCAGGCACAGGAGGAAGAATAACACTCTGCAGCAAAATTCAGTTACCTATAAGTCTAATTAATAAACTGTATACTACTGTATATACTGTATACTACTCAAATTATGTTATTTATATATAAATAACATAATTTGAGTAGTATGTTATTTAATAAACTGTGCATGTGTAATTACCTTAATACCCTACTATATTCTCTACCAGTGATAAAATACAATTGTGTACATGGTGTAGTCTCCTTCATGTTACCCAATAGTACGATGTGCTGTAATGGGTAAGAGATAGGAAATTGGTGAAAAGAAACAATGTGATCAATCAAAATACAAATCTTTCAAAACAATAATATGAGTGTGCGCCTCAAAAGTGAAGGAAAGAGAAGATAGGGGGATAGAACACAGTGAATATGTGCGTAATATGCCTAACAGTACGTGAATGCACCTGAGTATAAATTGGTATAAAAAAATTACTCTCCGTATTGTTAGAAATTGTTGAGCCATTACAGCGGTTAGCAGATCATTTTGACACTGCATTTAATCCTGTGTGCTGATCACAGGTGTTCAGTAATTAACTGTCTGCCTGTGTGCAGTATCAGCTGCTCACTAATGTATTTGTCAGTATGCACAGGCCAGCTGCTCACTGGTCTGTCATTAGGGAGACTTACAAGGCTTCCTCTGATTGTACTTTGTATCTGTTAAATGTACAGCCAGCCCTGCACTCCATGCCGGTGATAGAGTTGCTCATACTTCTGGTTGTTCCAGTCTCCTGATTCTCAGTTGAGTTACTGTGCAAGTTTTGCTGCGTTTGTTTGCAGCTGTTTGTACCATCCAGGTGGCGCAGTCTGCATTCCACCTGCTCGTGTCGTTTTTGTCATCTAGGCGGCACGGTGTGCTTCCTCCTGAAGTGCCAGTCTAGCCCGGCGACTTGTGTCAACCCGGCGACATAGGCCGCAACTCAGTGTTCCAGGTGCGCTATCCCGTGCATCGTCGCCAGTGTCATCCTGGCGGCATTGGTAGCAACTTTGTATTCCCAGTGCGCAAACCAGTGCACCGTCGCAGTGTCATCCCAGCGACATTGGTAGCAGAGCTACGTCTTTCATGTAAGACTCATCAGCCCAAAGGCTGCATCTAACCCTGGGGCCCCAGGTCACAACTTACCATGGTAAACCAGCCCAAAGGCTGCATCTTGCTCCCGACCCTCAGGCCGCTACCAGCCCTCAAGGCTGCTTCAACAGCCCATTGGCTGCATCACACCTTCAGTCTATTGGCCCCCACTTCCTACATCTAAATCGGCCCTCAAGGCTGCTCCAACACCCCAAAGGTTGGCTCTCACCTCTAGCCTTTCGGCTACCACCAAATCATGCAAATCAGCCCTCTAGGCTGTTTTCACCAGGTCTAACCAAGACTAACCCTCAGTCCTTAACAATTTCATGAGCAACTCTCAATGTTGTTAATATATTAAAGGTATTTTTCAATTGTAAAAGATTTCACAAAATACATTTATCTGAGGATATAAAAATACTTACTGTATATAGTGTGGGTGAAAATGTTTAGAATATTTCCAGAGGAAATTCATTGATGTTATAGGTATATCTGAAATAATATGCTTTAAACACATTCTGCACTATTCGTATATATTACTGACACTTATATGTACATCTGTACACCATTAACAATCATATATACATCAACATCATAGGAAAACAGCATAACTATTGGCTTCATTCAATCCTTTTGGGTATAGGCTGTCCATAAGGAAAAACATTTGTGTTTCCATTTTGAGGAGTTCTCGGTCGAAGTCTCCCCCATGTATCCCTGGACGTATATGTTTCATGCCAAAAGCTTTCAGGCCACTTGGGTCACTATTATGGAGTTTCTGGAAGTGACTTGCCACAGATGTTACAATTCTACATTTTCTAATATCTCTGCTGGCAATGCCTATAGTCCCCACATGTTCTAATGTGTGTACTTTGAGAGGTCTAAATGTCTTTCCAATATAGGCCCTCATTCAGAGCCGTTCGTTAGCATCAGTACGCTCGTTGCGTTCCGATGTTAGGAAACCACGAATGCGCCGGTGTTCCACTGCGCATGTGTGTAAGGCAGATTGCGAGCTTTTTTTGTCTCGTTCGTCAAATTGCGAACAGGAAGTGACATGTCAAATGTGATTGACAGAACAGGCCATTTTTGGGCGTTGACGGGGGTGGAGATGGAAAAACGCAGGCGTGGCGAGGCGTTTTTTGGGCGTACATAAATTTTCAGATGCGAACGTCAAATGTGTTCGTACCAAGTCATACGTCACTGGCTGATCCTCTTTCCGTTCAAACTGCTCGCACAGCTTGGGGTGTGGATTACTCGACCACAATGGCGATGGGCTTGTCCTCCGGTCCGGGCCTCCTCGATGTATCATCGACTTATCACGGCTTGTCAGAAAAACAATCAACTTTGAATTGAAAACCAGCTTGTAATGTGTTTTGAAAAGAGTTTTTTTGGTTAGCACAAAACCGTACGCAGGTGGAAATCACAGCTGCTAATTTCAGGATTACACAATCAATTAGCGTACATTTGTAGGAATGTTTTTTTATTTTTATTTTGGTTTTGTGCTATTGTAACAATAATGTCATCATGTTTGTGTGTATTTTACCATTTTGCTTTGGCCAGGAGAATTTGCATCCTTTTTTTAATTTTAAAGTGTTCCTTAAAGAGCCCTTTTTTTAAAAACACTTTTTTTTTTTTGGAGGTCGTTTTTGGCTTGGGCCAGGATTAACTCTAAACCATTTATAAAATAATGTCACAATACAATGTAGATCATTTTTCAAAATTTTAATTTTACACACACATTTTAAACGTTTTCGGGACCATTTTGCCAAAACACTTTTTGGCCACTGTTAGACACAAATAACAAATAATTAGGACAAACATATTAAAAGGTTTGGGCAACTTAAACAAACAAATTAAAAATAATTCACAAGAAAGGAGAGGGAAGTTTTGGCCAGAAAGGAATATGGGGCAAGCACAGAAGGAGTGTGGGAAAATTAGCCAGTGCTGTCATCGTTTTTTTCCCCGTTTGGCTGGGGTAGGGTGGGCGCCAGACCGGGTCCGGGATGTCCTCTGGCTGGCCTGTCCAGAGGCAGATGTTGTGGAATCTGGACTAGGCACAGGGCTAGGCACATTTGGAGGAATGGCTGTTGTTGGGCCAGAGGTGGAGGATCCTGATGTTCCGGCAGGAAGGGAGGTCGGCTCCACCATGTGCTGGCGAACGAGCTGCTCCAGGGCATTGGCGATTCTGATGTTGGCCCTGGTATTTTCAGCCAGGGCCTGACCAATGGTCACGTTGGCCGCAGCATTTTGCTCCAGGGCCTCAGCCACCCGTAGCAGACTGGCGTCCATCCTCTGCAGAATCTCCGTATGGTAATACGATTTAAAATTGAGTTCTGTGAGGAGTGCCACTGCCTGCGAGGGGGATTGCTCTGGACTGGCTTCTGCAGGGTCCTCAGCCGGATGTACTGGTTCCTCCCCTGCAGAGCCAGCAGAAATTCTGCGGCCAAGGCTCCCCTCTGGAGCAGACTCATCCGCCTGTGTCTCTGTGAGAAAAAAGAGAAAAGAGTCACATTAGAAACTACATATTGTCACAATAACATTTCAGAGTTGGTTACATCACAACACTTACCTGGGACAACATGAGGAGCTGCAAAGTCTGGCATGTCCGTATCGCCAAACACCTCCACATCCTGCACACACCCCTGTGCCAGCTCTTCCAAATCATTCAGCTCCAATGACACAGGGGTGGGACCCCCACCTATCCCCCTTGCATGCCTAGCCCTGTCAGCCAGTTTTTGCTTCAGGCAATATTTGAAGTCTTGCCATCTGTGGGTGAAAAAGTAGGCATTATTCCTGCATTTTTTTTCCCTGTTTTTTTTCGAATTTAAGGTTTTACTTACCGGCGTTTGACATCCCGGGCTAGACGGACATAATCACCCACCCTATTGACAGCACTGGCTATCTCCTCCCACATTCTCCACTTCTGGCTTACACCCATATTCCTGTCTGCCTGTGGCAGGATGTCCACACACTTCTGAACCAAAACCTCCATCTCCTTTCTTGTGAATTGTGGCTGCCTTTTCTTTTTGCCAGCTTTGGCCGGAATACTGGGTCCAGCAGCCTCTTCCATGTCATCCTCAACACCTATTTACATTAAATTAATTTGAATTTAGATGTCAATCTTTCACTATATTCTGTTTCCAAATCAGCCTTGATTAGAAATGTGAGAAATACTTACCGGCCGCCTCTTGGCCATTGTTTGGCTGGTCTGTAGCCATTTTTCAAGCAAAAACAAGAACTACACCAGACCGTTTGTTTTTTTCCGTGACGTATTTATACATGTGTCCTTATTATTCCACCGCATCATTGATTGTGCCTTCCTATGATCCGTCCTTAATTTGAGTGGGAAAAGAAACACTATTTATGGCTTTTGGCGCCTCGAGTCGAGGTGGCGGTTGTTGTTTGTTGGAGGTTACATTGTTCGGAGTGGTTTGTTGGAGGGAGTTGTGTTTGGCAGATTTTTGGATTGTGTTAGAGGCATTTTTTTTGGTTTACTTTCCGTTCGCATTTTTTGGTGTGGTTTTTTTTAGTTGTGGTGTTTTTTCTGTGTAAGTTTTTTCCCCTCATCCTTTTGTAAAATATGGTTCTCCTTTTTTTGATTTTTGTAGGTTTCTTTTGGCTGTGCCCCAATGACGTTTTTGTTCTGTGACTTCTTTATCGTGTATTGGTAAGTTTTGATTTTAACTTGTTTGTTAAATGTTCATGTCTTGTTCTTCGCATATTTTGGGGTCTTTACGGTTTTTTTCTTGGTTTTTGGGGTTGTGAAAAATGCGAACCATTTAACGCACTTTTGTAGGCTTGATTCCCCTTGTAAAAATGCGAACCATTTAGCGTTCAAATTCTGGCTTTTTTTGTTTCTGTCAAATTGTGGAAGTCCTCTCAATCTCGGTTTCCTAGTTTTCGAAATGTGTGTTTACCCCCTTTATTTTTGTGTATTTTCAAAAAACAAGATTACAAAATGGCCACCACAAAATCTTAACTTATTATGGTCTTTTGAAATGTAGGTTTTTGAAATCATGACAATACCCCGGCATGTAAGCATCTTTGGATTGTATCATAAAGATAAGTATTTTTTGGTTTTTTTGGGGGGCAACATACCATAACTACAATTCTTACCATTTCAGGTTGATGTTGGTCGTATTATTGTGGCCATGCTGCCGGAAGCCGACTAACCTCAATCTCGTCCCAGGGGTAGGCATCGTAGGTGTGCTCGGCCCCAGATATATAGAACACGTGTCACCCTTTTTGGAATGCCCGATGATGAGGTGTTAAGGTGCTACCGTCTTCCACCCCAAATCATCATAGACATTCTCTCATTAATAGAGAGTGATCTTGAGCGGCAAATTGACAGTCCTAGAGCAATACCACCACTTACGCAATTTATGGCGGTGTTACATTTCTGTGCCTCAAAACACGGTGGGAATAGTTGCGGGAATCTCCCAATCCTCCTTTTCAAGGATCCTGAGGGCAGTGATGGAGGCCCTTTTCAAGCACCTCCATCATTTTATTCAAATGCCTTTGGATATGGGTGCCCTTAGTGTGGCGAAGGCCAATTTTTACCAAATTGCTGGCTTCCCACACATCATAGGGGTTGTGGATGGTACTCACATACCACTTCAGCCTCCATGGCTGGAGGCCATTTTTCTGAACAGAAAACACTATCACTCACTGAATGTAATGGTGGTATGTGAAGCCTCCCTCCAGATCCTGTCCCTGAATGCAAAATTACCTGGGAGTGCACATGACTCATTCGTCATCCGTCAATCAGGGATTTGGCATAAATTAAACAACCTACAAGCTGGTGATGCGTGGCTTCTGGGTAAGTGTAGACATTTTTTAGAAAGCAATGCAAAGCTTGATACACAGTGATCCTGATGTTGTAATTTCTTGTTCACAGGAGACAGTGGCTACCCTTGCACGCCCTGGCTGCTCACTCCTTATTTGGCTCCCACACCAGGGCCACAAAGTGAGTATAATTCCGCATTTACAGCCACCAGGCAAGTGGTGGAGCGCTGTATTGGCCTTTTAAAAGGCCGATTCAGATGCCTCCACTGCTCTGGTGGCAAGCTCATGTATTTGCCGGATATGGTTTTTGAAAATTGTGGTCCTGTGTGGGATATTTCACAACATCGCCATAAGGAGTGGTGTCCCAATGCAGCCTGAGGATGGCCCCCCCGAGGTTGGTCGGAGGTCTGTATGTGGGGGGGCCATACGTGATGATGTTGTGGCCCGTTTTTTCAGGTAATTATTGACCAAAATGAAGTGAGATGACACAATGTAGACATGTAATAATGTAATTAACAATTTTAATTTTTGTTTTGTTTGTGTGTTTTATTCCATAATATTTATCGTGAAAACCATGTCTACTACCTGATCGTCAAAAATGACTTCATGTGGACACATTGGATTTAACTTCTGGACCAAATTTGTCATCAACTCATTTGTGGAATCATGTTGGCATGCTACTTCATCAAACAGTTCTTGATTGTTTTGTTTTTGTATATTTGGTGTGTAGGCTGATTTTTGAAGAGTGTTTTGACTGTGTGTATTTATTGTCCTTAACCACTTTGTGTTTCTTAATTTTGAGTAAATAAATGTTGGTTACATTAAAAAAAAGATTTCCTTTCTAAATTACATGCAAGTGTAACCGTGTTCAAAAAATGCAAACTTGCTTAAGGGCTAATCCTGTAATGTTTTACATTTTGCAGTATTTTACGATGCTTAGTGGCTCAAAACAAACACCCCAAGGTATTATGGTGAATCAGTATGTTTTCTAATCTCGGCCTAAACAGGTTTCATTTAATATTTACCTTACACCCGCAAAAAAAAAACAAAAAAAAACGACAAACCTATTAGTATTGTTAGGTGTTGAATGTGCCAGCTTACATAATTCAGCTTTCTAGAATCTAAGTTACATTACTTTAAAATACTTTCTGCACTAGTCGACTTATGTAAGGTTAAACAATATAATATTTACAGAGAAGGAATGAGACTTTAAACGAAATTTTTATTTTATTTTAAAGAAAACATGGCCAAATTTGGCACAAACAAAAAAATTAAAGTCGTAGGATCTCCGCCATGTGATCGAGGACCACCGGCTTGCCTATAACATGGCCCCTCAGCCTCTGCACACAAGCTGCTGCCTCCGTCAGCCGCCTCTGGTCCTCTGTGGGTTAAAAAATTGAGGTGCTTAATACAAAAAATCCGAAATTTTGTTTGACAAACAACTTCCAAAGGAAATACAACTTTATAAAAAGTGTCAATTTTGCCAAACATTACAATTCAAAGCCAACATTCTTGGCCCAAGTAAATTCCAAAAAATGACTCTGAAAAAACAAAAATTTAAAAAATGAGAAGTACGCTGAAAAACTACTTTTGTGGGTACCGTAAACAAGAGATACAAGTATGAGTGTTTGGACATGTGTGATATGTGTAAGGGCCAAACATCATAGACATTTTTAAATCAAGATATATATAACAAACATTATAAATAAGTCAAATTTGAAAAATGCACAGGCAAAGGATAACATCCCCCCCCAAAAAAAAATAAAACAAAAAAAGGGAAACATACCATTGCCAATGACGCCTGGACCTGTAGCACCACCATCGTCCTCCTCGAAAGTCAGCAAATGCAGGTCTGTTGGAGGAGGGGTGATTTCTGAAGGGGGGGAGGGGGTGTAAAAGAGAGGGGTGGTTGGAGGGGAGGGTGATGAAAAGACAGAGGGGGGTTGAGGGGAGGGGGAATTTTGAGGGATGGGAAGTATCGGAGAGGGATGGGCGTCCGGGTCTGCCCAGGCTGGGTTGGAGGGTGAATTAGGGGTAGGGTGGGGAGAGGAGGATTGGCTGGGAGTTGGGGATAGGGGACGAGGCCGACGGCGTTGCTGCCGATGCCGGCGTAGACTGCGCTCTGCCCCTAAATGATGGATAACAATTTAAGTTATGATTAATTTTTTACCTTGAAAACATCCTCAAAAATTAATAAAAAAAAAAAAAAAGGAAAACATGCACACGCAGATATGTAGTAAATAAACAAACAGGGCAAGAATGAAAACATGCACACGCAGATATGTAGTAAATAAACAAACAGGGCAAGAATGAAAACATGCACACGCAGATATGTAGTAAATAAACAAACAGGGCAAGAATGAAAACTTGCACATGCAGATATGTAGTAAATAAACAAACAGGGCAAGAATGAAAACATGCACGCGCAGATAGGGCCGCAAAATAAAAATGGAAAGCGAAAAAAAAAAACTTACTTTCAGCTATACGCTGGCGAAAACATGCCAGCAAGCGTGGCGTGCATCGTTGGAGATCCGACCACCTGCGCTCCAGCTGGCCAATCTGTCGGCATGAGCCGAAGGAGCGCAGGCGGCGGCGAACCTCCGCATAGGCGGATCGCTTTTCTCTGTTGCTGATGGGGGGAGGCTGGCTGGTTATCCGCCGGTCCATTACGTCCGTCGGGACTAGAAGCTCCCGCCTGGTGAACGCAGAGGCTCTCATGATGGCAATGGAGGATTTATGAAAAACCAGTTTTAATAAAGACCAGATAATAATTTTGATTGGCTAATGTATTTGGAAAATTAACAGGAACCATTCTATTGGTTAATGTATGAGTCATGTGTTCGACAGGCTAAAAAATCTAATGAGAGTTATGATTGGCTTAATGCAGTGACATGCGTTAGCTAATTTAACCCAAAAAATGAAACAAGTAAAATATGCGTCAGACAAAACACAGAAAACAATATGAAAAATGCCCAAAACATGTATTTTGGATAAAGGAAACCATTGTTTAAACCGTACGTATTCTGCGTGAAAAAACAAACACGGACAAGAGTAAAGTTTATTGAAAATGAAAAAAAAAAAAGAAAAAAAAAGGTGAAGAGCAATTAAGCTAACTGATCTGTTGATTGGCATGATACGATTAAAGGATGTATGCAGAATGAACGAGCAGGTAATCGAAAACTGACAGGCCCACTTCCGGTTTGGACTGGTGCGAGCGTTCCATGCATGCACAATTGGAGATGTACGGTCGCAATTTGGCTCGCTCGTTAGCTAGAGGAGGGGTTGGTAGACTATGGGGCGGAAGAATAGCTGCGTACGAAATTACGAGCGAGCGCTTGAATTTGCATTTTTCGGCTCGTACGCCGTACATGCGTCCGACCACTTGCGTCCGGGTCTATATCAGGCCCATAGACTTTACCAGATGGGCATTCTAGATGGTATTTGGTGCCCACAATGGTGCATGTAATATGGCTTGTGATTGTCCTTATCTTGTTAAATTTATCAAGGACAAATGTTTGGGAGTCATGCAACGACATGTCCACATTCCGAGAAACCATTTTTCAAGATTTTCTTCATTTGCATGGTAGAAAAGTGACTACAGTATGTACTAGTCGACCTTTGATGTTCCGAGCTCTTCTCCAGCTAGTTTCCACTTTCTGTGGTAGGATTTCTTGTAAATCCTTGTCTGTCCGTAGTATTGGCCAATGATTCTGAAGGATACTGGTTATCTCTCTCCAATGTGTATTAAAATTACCTATAAATCTGATGAATCCGCATTGGGTTTTTTTGCCTTAGGTTTATATTAGGGTCTCACGTGGATATGTTTTTACTTCTCTTGGAGCACTTCTGATTATCCTATTGCTATTTTTGAACCTCTGACCTGAATATTAATGCTAAAAAGAACAATTAGACACAATAGAAACAGATACAGTAGCTTCTTAATACACTCATTATTCATTTTGAACACCAACATTCAATCACTCATTATTTTGATTTTCATCTTTACTTTTAACAAATATATTTCACTGTAAACTGATTTAAACTGAGAGATATGGTTTAAGTCTATTTTATTGATAAATTAATAAAGATTATATTTTAAGTAATCCATTAGTGCGCCAACCAGGTACAAACGCTTTTGTTTTTTTCTTTTGTTTGGTCTCATTTGGTTGTTTAGGCTGCACCCACTATTGCATCATCTTGATATAATATTTAGGAGTATTGACAAGGTATATGAGACACTTCTAATATATTTATGTGTGCAGATATATAATTTCTGTTTTGTATTTGTAATCGCCGTATGCTAAGCTTTGCCAGGATCAAAGACTGTGGATTGATTATGATGCCTGCCACAGTCTAAATGCATTGAGTGCTGAGATGCTCATGAGGCTGACAGAGTGTGACAGTGTGAGTATGAAGCCAGCCCCTCAGCCCCTGAACCTGTGTAATTTAAGTGTCCCAGTTTTATGGGATTGTGTGACAGTGTGTGGCCCTGACAAAGTTTAACTTAGGCAAAAACCTAATCCTGTCCAAACTACACCACCCTGCCAAATTTAGTGTTGCTAGGTACAAAGCTCTGTCTGTGCATAAAGGACAAACAGACAACCTCACAGACTTTCTCACTTATTATACAGATTAATAAATTCCTGTTGTGCTAAAGTAAATTGTGTTGAGTTAGCTGAAATGTATGTGTATATACTGTGAAATGGTCTAGTTGGGATGCAGTTTATAGACTTGCGGACTAAATGCCGCTTGTCTATATCCCAACATGAGGAGCCTGATGGTGGACTTCAGATAGTCGTCAAAATACCGACGCCTATCTGAATCCCGACGACAGAATGCCGAAGGACGGCAGTGCGAACGAGGTAAGTCCCGGGCATCATTAACGTGAGCTCCGTGGAGGAGGAAGGGTTAGGTTTAGGGAGTGTAGCAGGGTTACTGTTAGGTTTTGGGGGGAAGATTATGGTTAGGCACACCTAGGGGGAGGATTTAGGGTTAGGCACTGCCGGGGGTAGGTTAGGGTTAGGCAAAACCCCAGGAGGGTTAGGTTTAGGGTGCGGGAAGGGGGGTTTGGTTTTGGCACCCCCGGGGGGGGGGGGCTTAGGGTTAGGCACCACCATGGGAGTTTTAGGGTTAGGCACCCCTAAGGGAGGGATAGGGTTAGTGGGGGGAGAGGGGAGGGTTAGGGTACTTACCAGCCAGCATCTGGATCATGTCGGGCTTCTTGTGTCGGGATTTGAACCGGCGGCTAAACAGTCGCCGGTATTACATACTGATTCCGGTCTAGTTATCTGTATTTTATCATGTGCTTTGAAGTTATGTACTAGTTATTTATTACTATATGAATTGTGGGTTGTTGCTTGGGATTTTGTCACATGGCTGCAATGGAAAAAGTGACAGCAATTGTTCCTATACCTGGGGGCTTATATAATAGGGTGCAATCTGCTGTCGCTGCGGGATCTCCTGCGAGTATTCCCGTATTATTAGAGTAATCATTCTAAAGGCAAAAACTTGCAGGTGTTCCCGCAGCAGAATATCGCACCCTTATCTTTGCTATGCATGTAATAATCCCTTCTACCCCCGAATGTTTAATGTGGCCATTCAGGCACAAACGGTGTCTTACATTAGATGTTTGACTTCCTGCTGGGTGTAATATAGAGGAAGAACATCTCCAAATTGTGCACTTTGTTACATAACCGGAATAATAATGAGCACTGTACGTAGCCAAAGAGCTACTCATAGGGTGATAAATACATGGCTAAGTACAGACAAACTGAATTATGCTGTAATTACATTACAAAGATATCGTCTTCAACAGACAAATGTAAATATTGAGAAAGGGTGAGGGCAGGAAAGGCGTAATTAATAGCGGAACAAGCAGGAAGAAAAGGCCGATAACGCAATGTACTTCCGTATTGTCACCTGGGAATAATGAGATACTATGGGAAGATATTGGAAGGCTGATGGCAATTAAGACAATTAAATTCTGTTTTCTCGTAACCACTTAACTGGGTTATATTTTAATGATAGAATTAGGTCAAGAACATCTATTTATAACTGATCCAACATGATTTTGTTAAACATTTCTTTTAAACACATAACATAAATATTGATTTTTTTTTTTTTACATATTGGTCATTGATATATTGGACTATCGACATACTTGCCGACATTCGACATTCAGCTCCCTCCTCCAGGGAGGGAGCTGAATGTCTGTATACGGCAGAGGGTGTGGCCGGCAATGATGATGTATTGGGAGCGGAACCAGGGGCGTGGCCGAGTGATCGCGTCATTATGGCTCCGTCCAATCTTCACAATGCTGAGCTTAAAGGAATTGCAAAGCAGGGGGCGGGGCTGTGATGATGCAATTCAGCACAAATTGTGTCACCAGTCAGCCCCGCTGTGGGAGGGGAGGGGGGTGACGATGGCCGGGAGATTTGCCTACTTTTCTGGGGGGCCGGGAGCACAACCCGATATTTCGGGAAACTCCCGGCCATCCTGGGAGAGTAGGCATGTATGGGTATCGATGGTCAGACCATTGCAACATTGGAACTGCCCCACCGGATGGTCCTCTCTGCATCAGCCAGGTATATACTAGAGGGTTAGAGGCTCCTGGATTTACATTTCCCCAGCGGCTGTGGAGAGTAGCAGCCAGCGGGCGGGGGGTCCTGCTGTGCTCCCCGATCAGCAAGGGTCAGCTGCAGGGCAGACACTGGTGGCGGATGCAGGGGTGCAGATGGGCCAGGAGGTGTCTCTGCCAATGGCGGATGCTGGGAGATTATCTCCTGGCAGCCTCCCGCTGTGCGTTTCCGACTGGTCGCATTGCTTGTGAGGTAACTCACAGCCTGGCGTGGTCAGAAACGATACAACCATGCCAGGTAAGTGGGTAAAGACTCGGAGAACTATTGTTTGGCGTATTTGTGTATAGCTGAGGATTACATATGCTGGAAATCATTTTAACTCTCCCTTAGAGGCTGATTCTGAGCCGTGCGCTGCCAAAGACTGCTTTATCGTCATTGGCGGCAGTTACGGCTGTGACTTTATGATAATGTAAGCATAAGCACTTTTCCTGGTGTACAGCCGTGCGTCTGAATGTGTAACACCCACTTTGTGCATCTCTATAGCGCAGAGCGCGGCCAGAATGACGTGATTGTAATGTGACACCCCACACAAAGGTCACTTAGCTCTGTGCCACACACCCCGCACATCCAACCTGATTGCTAAGTCACCAAGTATGGAGATAAGAGCATATCAATAAGGAGCCATGTGTTCCCGGGACATACCATGTTGTAATGCAACTGGTGCAAATGCCTGTACAGTATATACTGGCCGCCTCTGCATGTATCCCACTGTGTACAGCTTTTCCACTGCAATTTTAATTTGAGCTAGGACCAGGGGAGTAGCGAGGGTGGTTCCAGTGGAGCACATGCTCCAGGCGCCTGCTCCGGCCAGGGCACCGGACATCAGCCATCCAATGAATGGCAGAGCATCTGCTGAGCTGAACCTGAAACACATAAAGAGACCAGTGCCTCGAGACAGGGGTTGCTGCGCCCTCACCACACCCCCCATATGGATGCACTGATCTCTTTATGTATTTCTGGCTCAGCTCATCAGCAGGTGACTCCCTCCCCCTCCATCCTCCCCCCTAGACAAATGGCTGATCTCCGGCGCCCTGCAACAGTGAGAGAGGGAGATCTGAGTAAAAGGGGGAATATCTGTGTGTGTGAAGGGAGGGGAGCTTTGTTAAGTGGAAGAGCTGTGTGTGTATTAGAGGTGTGCACCGGCCACTTTTCATGTTTTGTGTTTTGGTTTTGGATCTGGATCTTTCTTCATGTTTTGGGTTCTGGGTTTTGTGTTTTGGATCTGTATTTTTTTTTAAAAAAGCATAAAAACAGCTAAAATCACAGAATTTGTCGGTTTTTCTGCTCCTATGCTATTATTAACCTCAATAACCTTAATTTCCACTCATTTCCAGTCTATTCTGAACACCTCACACCTCACAATAGTGTTTTTATGTCCAAAAGGTTGCACCGAGGTAGCTGGATGACTATGCTAAGAGATTCGAGTGGGCGGCACAAACACGTGACCCATCTAGGAGTGACACTGCAGTGGCAGACAGGATGGCAGTTTGAAAAACTAGGCCCCCAAACAGTACGTAATGCAAAGAAAAAAAAGAGGTGCAAGATGGAATTGTCCTTGGGCCCTCCCACCCACCCTTATGTTGTATAAACAGGACATGCACACTTTAACAAAGCAATCATTTCAGCGCCAGGGTCTGCCACACGACTGTGGCTGAAATGATTGGTTCGTTTGGGCCCCCACAAAACAAGCTGGCAATTAATCTGTCCCTGCACAAACTGGCTCTACGGAGGCAAGATGTCGTCCTCATCCTCCTCATCCACCGATTCCTCACCCTCTTCAGTGTTGTGTACATCCTCATCCTCACAGAGTATTAATTCTTCCCCGCTGGAATCCACAACCACAGGTCCCTCTGTACGTTCTGGAGGCTGGTCTCCCTGGAAGAGTTGAAAATTCATTTCTATGAACATCATCTTCTCCACATTTTGTGGAAGCAACCTCCTACGCCTTTCGCTGACAAGGTTCCCGGCTGCACTAAACACTCTTTCGGAGTACACACTGGAGGGGGGGCAACTCAGGTAAAATAGAGCCAGTTTGTACAGGGGCCTCCAAATTGCCTCTTTTTCCTGCCAGTACAGGTACGGACTGTCTGACATCCCTACTTGGATGCTGTCACCAATGTAATCTTCCACCATTCTGTCAGTGGTGACAGTATCATATGCAGTGACAGTAGACATGTCAGAAATTGTTGGCACGTCCTTCAGTCCGGACCAGATGTCCAAACCGGATCTTGACTTAAGACACAGGCGCACACTTGGCACTGCTACTGTGTTGATGCACGTGCGGCTACAGCGCACACAAGTCACAAAAACAGAAAAAAAATAGTTTTTTATTTTTGGAGCACTTTGGGGGTTACATCACCCTTTAACAGACTTATGGGACACAGGCGCATGCTTGGCGCTGCTCCTTTGTTGATGCGCGTGCAGCTACAGTGCACACAATTCACAAAGACAAAAAAAAAAGGAGAACTTTGGGGGTTACACCACCCTTTAACAGACAGACGCACGCTTGTCGCTGCTGCTTTGAGGATGCAGGTGCAGCTACAGCCCACACAATTCACAAAGACAGAAAAAAAAGGAGAATTTTAAATTTTTTGTGGAGCACACTTTGAGGGTTACACCACCCTTTAACGGACAAGCCAGCCAGCCCTTTACTTATGGGACACAGGCGCACATTTGGCGCTGCTCCTTTGTTGATGCACGTGCAGCCACAGTGCACACAATTCACAAACACAGAAAATATTTTTTTATTTGGGTTGGAGTGCACTTTGGGGGTTACAGCACCTTTTAACGGTCAAGCCAGCCGGCCCTTTACCTATGACACAGGCGAACGCTTGGCGCTACTTTGTTGATGCACGTGCGGCTACTGCGCACACAATTCACAAACACAAAAAAATATATTTTTTTATTTTTCTTGGAGTGCACTTTGGGGCTTACAGCACCCTTTAACGGTCAAGCCAGCCAGCCCTTTATCTATGACACAGGCGCACGCTTGGCGCTACTTTGTTGATGCACGTGCGGCTACTGCGCACACAATTCACAAACACAAAATTTTTTATTTACAGCACCCTTTAACGGACAAGCCAGCCGTCCCTTTACTTATGGGACACAGGCGCACGCTTGGCGCTGCTCCTTTGTTGATGCACGTGCAGCCACAGTGCACACAATTCACAAACACAGAAAATATTTTTTTATTTTGTTTGGAGTGCACTTTGGGGGTTACAGCACCCTTTAATGGTCAAGCCAGCCGGCCCTTTACTTATGACAAAGGCGCACGCTTGGCGCTACTTTGTTGATGCACGTGCGGCTACTGCGCACACAATTCACAAACACAGAAAAAATATTTATTTTGTTTGCACTTGGGAGGAGCACCCCTGATGGACAGAGCACCCCCTGGACAACACTACAGCACCCCTTTAGGACTGGGATACTGCACAGGACTTTGGAGTGGACACAGTCCCTATGGACAACTGACTGCACAACACAGTCCAGCCAGCCCCTATGGACTTTGGAGGAGTGGACACAGCTCCTATGGACAACAGCAGCACAGCACAACACAGCCAGCCCCTATGGACTTTGGAGGAATGGACACAGTCCCTATGGACAACAGCAGCACAGCACAGCACAACACTACACTGCACTACACTACACTACACTACACTACACTACACTACACTACACTACACAGCCCATCCAGCCCTAGCTCCCACCCTCCCTCTTCACTGTCCACAGCCGAGTGAGAAAAAGGCACCAACGTGGATCCTTATATAGGATCCAAAACCCGCGAGACCCGGAAGGCGGGATGATGAGGTTTTGTCTCGATTTCAGACCCGAGTCAGGCAGAAATCCGAACCCGCTCACCCCTAGTGTGTATAGGTGCGTACACACTGGGTGATTAAAGTGGACGACTGAACGATAACAATATCGTTGTCGGTGTGTTTGTGAGGGACTCAGGGGAAGCTGAGTAAGGGGGGGTGAGCTGTGTAAGTGGGAGAGCTGTGGTGGGTTCTGAATGAGGGGGGATTGTTGTGTGTGTTTGATGGGAGGAGATGTGTGTGAGAAGGTGGAAGATCTGAGTGAGTGGGGAGAGCTGTGTGAGAAACGTATACACTGTATGTATGTATTTATATATACATTAATATGTAGCCCCGAGGCAGTATTTTGTGTAGGAACCTGTGGGATCTTAATCCGGCTCTGGGACTGAACGAAAGGGAGGATTGGTGGATCCACAGGTAATAAGAAAGAGGGAGGAGGAGGCAGTCCCCTCCCATCATCACCCCGGGCTTCTCCTCTTTTCCACCTCTGAGGTGGGTCCCATCTATCACCCTGGCCCTGATGTCTGCCAGCCCGGTTTGCACAAAGGAGAGAACATGGCAGCTGTGTCCCTGCTCCTGAGGGAAGGCCTGAGCCGGTTGCTGCAGCTGAGAGTCTGGGTCGTGGGACCCATGATGGGTAGAATCCAGAGCGGTGAGTCTGGTGAGGTCACACCTGACAGCACTGATGCCAAATGCCAATAAGGGACACTACTGTGACATAACATAAATAAGGGACATTACTGTGACATAACATAAATAAGGGGCACTACTGTGACATAACATAAATAAGGGGCACTACTGTGACATAACATAAATAAGGGACACTACTGTGACATAACATAAATAAGGGACACTACTGTGACATAACATAAATAAGGGGCACTACTGTGACATAACATAAATAAGGGGCACTACTGTGACATAACATAAATAAGGGACACTACTGTGACATAACATAAATAAGGGGCACTACTGTGACATAACATAAATAAGGGGCACTACTGTGACATAACATAAATAAGGGACACTACTGTGACATAACATAATTAAGGGGCACTACTGTGACATAACATAAATAAGGGACACTACTGTGACATAACATAAATAAGGGTCACTACTGTGACATAACATAAATAAGGGGCACTATTGTTAGGCGTAATGTGAACTATGGACATGACTGTGGCATAATATGAACTATGGGGGAATACTGTGTACCATGTGAAAAAATAGCCAAAACTGTGGCATAACGCTAATTTATGGGCACTAATGTGTGGCATAACGTGCATTGTGGCCATTATTGTGTAACATAATGCGAATAAGGGACACTACTGTGGCGTAACATAAATAAAAGACACTACTGTGTGGCGTAATGTGAATAAAGGGCACTACTGTGTGGCTTGTTTCAATTGGTGGAATTACTTTAGTGGGCTGGAATATATCTAACCCGGCCAGCCGTCACTACTGGCATCGGCAAGCATGTTCGCACTTGTCAATGCAGGCACCCCGCCGGGTACCATCGCTAATGAGGTCGGTACACACTAGACACAACGCCTAGTGTGTACCGGCCTTAATAGTGAATACTTTCGGCCCAGCTGCTGGGTGCAATGTCACGCTCCTGTGAGTGGGTGTTTCTCACATACTAGACACGCCCCCAAAGAGGTGCAACCATGCCTCCAACATGCTGTGGCCACACTCCCTCCAGGGGGGGCCCCGGGAAGTTGCTGTACCGGGGCCCAGGATTTCTCTGGCTGTACTGCACAGGTACGTACTGTATATAACACTCCTCCTGTATATTCCTGTACAGCTGCTGTAACGTGCACAGAACACACTGGCTGTACTGCCCAGGTACGTACTGTATATAACACTCCTCCTGTATTACTTATATCCCTTTCACACTTACAGTACATCTAAATCCTGGGTTTTGCACAAGAACGCGCATTGATTTAGGTAAGTAAGTATGAATGCAAACAACCTGCGGTGAAGTCCCAGGTCCCCGACCGTGCTCCTTACCAAGATTGGGCTGAGACCCCGGAAATTGCCAGGTTGATACTAAAGGGGTATTGTCATATGGTTTCTACATTTCAGATCACTACTTACTAAATGTATGTCAGGTTCCTTAATGAAATATTATGATATGTATCTTGGTATCACAGACTGTTATATGCTCTGTGCGGCTCTCAGTTGTGTATGTTACTCTGTGTTTTTGTCATTCTCCCAATCTCTCACTTCCTATGCAGGAAACCGATCAAGAACATTTATTAAACATGGGACTGACATCAATGAACCTACTGATGACTTTTGGTGAGTTCATATCTGATAATA
Source organism: Taudactylus pleione (assembly GCA_031769625.1). Lineage (NCBI taxonomy): Eukaryota > Metazoa > Chordata > Amphibia > Anura > Myobatrachidae > Taudactylus > Taudactylus pleione. Next base: position 491,683 of record JAUIMM010000256.1, on the reverse strand, counting down.
CCATTCCTTTATGTATTTCATTTGTATCATAAGTAGCCCAATCTCAATACGGCCCCTTCTGGCTGCTGGTGAATTGTCCTCTTGTCTTGCTGGTAGCAGTAGTTCTTCCTGGGTGCCCGACACTTACATATGTGATTGGATGTTATCACTTTGGAATCTCTGGTTACACAGGAGAGTTAGAGAGAGATACTGTGACTACAGTGGGGCAGGTATTTGATTTTCTGGTCACAGCCCTCAGATTAGTGTATATACTGTACTGTAGGCATCTGCTGTGATGAGGTTTAAGCATTTATACTCTTTAAGAAGGCATTTACTCATGTAGACAATATGCTGGGTTGACATTTTAAACTCTGCGCTCCGTTGTGGTGGAATGTATTCCTATAGGTACCCCGACTTTGTTTATATTTTATTCTGTGGGCACTTTGCTACTACCGTATGGTACAGAACACAAACCCCTATGCCTATCTCTACAAGGATGGTACTTATTCCTATAGGCACATTGCTGCTATGGTACAGAACACAAACCCCTATGCCTATCTCTACAAGGATGGTACTTATTCCTATAGGCACTTTGCTGCTATGGTACAGAACACATACACCCCTATGCCTGTCTCTACAAGGATGGTGCTTAATCCTATAGGCACTTTGCTGCTACCGTATGCACAAACCCCTATGCCTGTCTCTAGATGGATTGTGATTATTCCTATATGTACTATGCTGCTATGGTACATTACACATACCCCTATGCCTGTCTCTACAAGGATGGTAACTAATCCAATAGGCACTTTGCTGCTATGGTACAGAACACATACCCCTATGCGTATCTCTACATGGATGGTGCTTAATCCTATAAGCACTTTTCTGCTATGGTACAGTACACATACCCCTTTGCCTATATCTACAAGGATTGTGCTTAATCCTATAGGCACATTGCATCTACCGTATGGTACAGTACACCTACCCCTATGCCTGTCTCTACAAGGATGGTAATTATTCCTATAGGCACTATGCAGCTATGGTACAGTACACATACTCCTATGCCTGTCTCTACAAGGATGGTAATTATTCCTATAGGCACTATGCAGCTATGGTACAGTGCACATACCCCTATGCCTGTCTCTACAAGGATGGTAATGATTTCTGTAAGCACTGTTGCTGGGATAATATGTAACCCTGGAGGCACCTCTAATGGGATCTTATTGAGGGTTCCATTTGGGAATGAGTCGTAACCCCTTTAGCTCTCTCTAATGGGGCTGTGATGACCTTAGTGCGGTTTTTAGCAAACAGTATTAAGCTCAGCTTGTCGCTGCTTGTGACTGAACTGCTTATGTCATGACATCTGGTGATGGCGTTAGCAGTATGGATCCCATCGCCAGCAATGTGGACCCAGCACAGCCTTCCAGCTCTTGCAGCTCAGCAGAGGACATCACAGTGGAGGGAGAGTGTGGCGTCTCTCCCCGCGGTGACACCCGGTGAGGGGAGGGATGCCATGCATGTGGTCTCAGGGAAGGGGGCGTGGCATTGTGGCCCAAATCCTGGCGCGCAGTTATCACTGGGGTGTTGGGGGTGCTGGAGGTGTGGGCAGTGCTGGCTCCCTCACTGTGACAGGAGCAGAGTGCTGCACATAATACTACAGTGCAGCACCCAGAGGAGGGGGAGGGGGAGGCTGCGCCTTGGTCTCACCCCTCAGCGGGTGACACCCGAGTGCAGCCTGCACCCCCCTTGTAATTCCACTGGAGGGAGATACCACTGCTCCTTGTCAGATAGGTACGCTATGGTAAATACCGGTGACATTGTCATTGGTATCACCGTGATACTAAATGAATTATGCTGCCAGATATTTGTACCATTGTCATATGGAGCCCATAATCTTCTGCTGGGACAGTATTTAATCATCATATTCATCATTCTACCAATACAAAACGTATAAATCTTCTCTGTTTTGCAGGTCCGGGCTTCATGCTAATAAATTCAGCAAGAACACAAAGTAAGTATACAATAACGCTACTTATTATCTGTGAGGTCTCGCTGGGAGGTGTGAGGTGTCACTGGGAGGTGTAAGGTGTCACTGGGAGCAACAACAGGGGAGACTAAGAGGAAATAGATATAACCCCTGACCTTGCCCACAGCCTGCACAGATAGAACCTAGATCTGCGCCAGTCATGTGCATTCCCCAATATGAGACATAATTACCCAAAGGACATGTGGCACCTATAGTCTCTGTAAGTACAATATCTGCTGGGAATGGATGCGGTCAGCATCTAGGCACTCATTATACTGGCTGCGGGTTTCCGATGTGTCAAAATGCTGACAACTTCAAACTTTAAGTATTATGGTTAGGCTGCGGGAGGGGAGGGGGATTAGTATGCCGAAGGGCAGGTATAGGGTAAGTGTGCATGTGCAGGGAGGCAGTTAATGTTAGGCTGTGGCAGGGGTGGGTGAGGGTTATGGTCAGTATTTAAACCATTCCGCTGCTGGCAGTCTGACCATTGGGATTCTGACCGTCGGGGTGCCGTACCCAACCCGCTGGGAAAGTCATGCATCTCCTCATTGGAGACAGGATGAATCTTTGGTCTACAGAGTCTTTTACTACTGTCACTATGTTCTCTCCACATTCCATAGCTGTAATAATAAAATAACAAAGTATATAACCCGTGTGGAAGTTCCTGTCCTCCATCCTGCATGAATTACAGAGAGTCTCCTGTCTGTATTAATGAGAAGTGTCAGGAGGGCTGTTTCTGTAATACCCCTTTTACACCGGAGCTAAATCCCTGGTTATTGCAGGGGTACATCGGGCAGCTCCTTGGTGTAAAAGGGGAGAGGGTTGGATGGCCTGGTTGAGTGACCCAGCAATCCAACCCAGGTAACTCGCAGGGTATAAGGCAGGAGTAACCCGTGAAACCCTGCAGTGTGAACGGCGCGCTCTGGGCCACGATGACCTGGAGCGCGCCACATGCTGGCCGATTGGTCCAGCTTCAGTGGCACTTGGAGATGACGTCATCTCCAAGCGTCCACTTCAATGCCGGAAAAGCCGGGTCTATGCAGACCTGATTCCGGTGTGAGCGGCGCCGATTTGGGAATAACCCGGGTCGGCGCCGGCTAAATTCCGGATCTGATCCAGATTGGAACCCTGTTCCAACTCTGGGTCAGACCCGGAATTTACGTGTAAAAGGGGTATTAGTGACCTTATCAGATTGGTCATGGTTCAGAACCATTAGTAGTAAGCATTAGCGTGTGCTTCCCTACAGACCAACATTGCAAGTGCAAAAATCAGATACACTAGTCCACAGGTTCTCAAACTCGGTCCTCAGGACCCCAAACAGTGCATGTTTTCCAGGTCTCCTCACAGAATCAATAGTAATAGAATTAGCTTTTAAAATGTGTCAGAGAGTAACGAATACACCTGTGCACCTGTGTGGGGTCCTGAGGACCGAGTTAGAGAACCACTGCACTAGTCCTTACCACCAATCTACCCAGGCCATGTCCATATTTCCCCAAAGCAATCCATATTTTTCAAGTGACAGTCCTGATTTTTCTACCTTTAAGAGGAAAGAGATGTATTTTGGGGCTGATGGTGAGTTGAGAACAAAAAAAAATAAAAGAGTAGCCGTATATCTGGAAGAAACCAAGTCACACTGCAGGGGGGGAATACATACATTATTTCCGCATGTAGAGTAAATACTAGCTGCTTTTGCTTTCTTCTTACACCGCAATTTAGATGTGACCTAGGACATGTCCCTCCCAAATCTAACTCTCTCTGCACATGTTGCACAATTTAGTGCATAGATAGACAACCAAGGCTACAGGTAAGTGGCTCCCAAACAGACTAAATCGGTAGCGCTGGGCAGAATATATAGACTGGAATTCAAATGTAAAAACCCCAATGGTTTAATAATAAGCTAACACATAAAAATAATAAAATAAGCAGCATAAAAACATTATACAGATAATAATGCATACAGAAAACGCATCCATGTAATAACTGTGCTCACCAGCTGGAAGAGAGAACCCACAATTTCATACAATGTATATGTCCAGGTCACCAGTAAAATCAGTGATAACAATGTATCCACAGTACATGTAGCAGCCTTTAGTGGAGGCCAGGGATGAGTTACTGCATGAACCCTTATGGATCCGGGAGCAGTGTAAGTCCAGAGACACCAGGTGATAAATTAAGTATCGTCTGACCTTACTGAGAAATTGCTCATCTCGTCGCACACAGTGAGTTCTCAGGCTGCGTATGCCATCGCAGTGGCTAATTTCTGGCGGAGGGTTCCCAATCAGTGATCACACAGACACATGTCTGTAGCTTTACTTATTAGTGATCTGTTAGGCTCCTAAAGTTAGTGTTAATTTCAAAGTGTTAGATTATAAGTGTACTTACAATTTAATAACTATGACGGAGTTATGCTGGAGGAAAACTGAAAGAGAACATCCTGAAACCCAGAACACTTTCTGAAGGACAACAAACATACCTGTGGGAATAAGCCAGTTCCCAGTCATTAACATCTGCTGTATATATATATATCCAGGAATCTCCTTACTGCACTCCCTGCTTATACATTGCAGGTGCTGCCCTTACTGATTGCTCTTGTTGTATAAAACATATTTGACTAGATCGGCTCTGTACATTGTAATTTTTGCATTCATGCTACTGAGAATCCTGTTTGTACTGTATTGCCTCTCTCCACTGCTTCACTACTATCTACTCTAATCATTCCTTATTCTAGTAACTAATTCCTGCACCCATTACTCACCTACTTCTCTTTATATATCACTTTTGTAGCTGGGCTCATACATTAGCAGCTCTGTTCTTTTACCTGTATTTTGAACATCTAACCACATTTATCCACACTGTACCTACATCACACTGTCCCTACATCACCCAGCCTCCCTACATCACACAGCCTCCCTACATCACACAGCCTCCCTACATCACACTGACCCTACATTACACTGTCCCTACATCACACAGCCTCCCTACATCACACAGCCTCCCTACATCACACTGTCCCTACATCACACTGTCCCTACATCACACAGCCTCCCTACATCACACTGACCCTACATCACACTGTCCCTACATCACACTGTCCCTACATCACACAGCCTCCACATCACACAGTCCCCCCACATCACACAGCCTCCCTACATCACACAGCCTCCCTACATCACACTGACCCTACATCACACTGTCCCTACATCACACTGACCCTACATCACACAGCCTCCCTACATCACACTGTCCCCCCACATCACACAGCCTCCCTACATCACACTGACCCTACATCACACTGTCCCTACATCACACTGTCCCTACATCACACAGCCTCCCTACATCACACTGACCCTACATCACACTGTCCCTACATCACACAGCCTCCACATCACACAGTCCCCCCACATCACACAGCCTCCCTACATCACACAGCCTCCCTACATCACACAGCCTCCCTACATCACACAGCCTCCACCAGTTTTCACCTCACTCATTACCACATCATGAACACCTTTACTTCAATCACCCCCCTTATTCAGTGTCTACATAATCCTCTGCTTTACCTACTTCTTCCACCACTATCCTCCCCCTCTAGTCTCCTCCACTTGCTGTTCCACCTTTTTTTCTCTCACCAGTCTCCCTTACAACCCTCTACTTCTCTCAACCACCCTTCCTGTTCCTCCACTCTTAACTACCTCCCTCCTCGATGGACTTGCTACCCCACCACTAAGCCCTATTCCCTACTGTCTCTGCTGGTCCCCTCTAGGGCTGCCATGAGAAATCCTGGACCAGAGTATAGCAACATCCCGGGGGTCCTCCCCTGGAGGGGGCATGGCCACTGCATGTTGGGCATGGCTGCACCTCTCTGTGGGTAGGCCTAGCATGTAAGAAGTACCCACTCACAGGAGCATGGCATAGCACCCACTCACAGGAGCATGGCATAGCACCCACTCACAGGAGCATGGCATAGCACCCACTCACAGGAGCATGGCATAGCACCCGGGACTATAGTACTCACTATTAGGATGGTGGGACAGTCCCATAATAGCCACATTTTAGCTGGATGTATTTAGATGCTAAAATTTAACAGACACAAATTAAAGGGCAACTACTTTATTTTGTACATTTCTCATGTAAATAATATAAATAAAATCTATTTTTGTCATAGAGATAGATGAATGAAGGACTTCATTGTGACATAACACAAGGTCATCTTATACACATTCCGCGGCACATATCCTAACCCCCTGCTCCATGCTCCTTCCTCACTGTCTGCCCCTCTGTGTTGCCCCTGTCTGTCTGCCCCCCCCCTTTAGAATGTAAGCTCTCACGAGCAGGGCCCTCTTACCTCATGTATTTTTCATCCTTTACTTACATAGTTATCTACTCTATACTCCAAATGTTTATATACCGTGTACTTGTCCTGCAATGTCTTGTACTGTATGTCACTGTTTTCTTGTTTTGTTCAAATGTTTATGTACTGTTTATGTACTTTGGTTATGTACTTTGTAAGGCGCTGCGGAACCCTTGTGGCGCCATAAAAATAAAAGATAATAATAATAATGCACGCCCCATGTAACGGTGTTCAAAGTGACAGGCACGCCTACGTTTCTCCAGCATTTGTTCCCAGCATAGAAGAAATCAGTGTCAAACGCTTGAAGCCAGGACATGGCGGCTTGCTGAACTTCACCGTCGGTTGGGAATCACCTTCCACCCAGGTACCTTCCAATGGTTGAGTCGTAACAACTCACGCCTGTAGTTGACTGGGTGTGGCCTGGCGTTATCGTGCAGCAATACGACGCCTCTTCACAGCAACCAAGATCGTTTTCAATGAATTGCCCTCCGCAACTGGCTCAATGTGTCACAAATCACAATAGTGGACAGTCACAGTATTTCCTTTGATGAGGAAATTAACAAGAAGTACGCCCTTGTGGTCCCAAAACACAGCCGCTATGACCTTTATTGCTGATGGAGATGTTTTGAATTTCTCTGACGGTGGTGATGATGTCATGGGTGCTTGCTTCATCTCTGGTGCCTCTCTGGTTTTGCTAATGTTTTCCTGTACCCTGGTTGCTCATGAACGATGTTGTGCACAGAACCTACTGAGATGTTCAGTTCGTTATTAATATCCCTAACTCGTATGGGTCTGTCCTCCTGGATCAGACCATCAATGCAGCACAAAGTGTCATATGTAAAGAACAGGGTTGGCTGGGCGGATGCATCGCTGCTCATCTTGAACGTTCTGCAGAGGCCGTGCACCAAACCCAAACCTGTCTCTGTGACATGACGCTATCACCGTACACCTGGACAAGTTGGAGATGAATTTCGGCTGCTGATGAGCCCTTTATACACATAAATCTGATTACACTACGCACCTCAATGTATGACCATATATCCATCAGCACCGCCATCTTACCTCTGATGCTGGGACAGTATGACTGACATGAGGCGCAGTACAATGGCGGTGAGGGGAAGCGTTGGGCTACCTGCTCTGGCCTGGCAGGAAATTACAATGATATAGAGAACATTACACACGTTAGAGGTCTTGTTACCTCACTTATTGTACCACCCTCATTTATATACACAAAAAATTACAAACAATAACATTTTTATTTGTATCGCCATGGAGACATTTAATAGTAGCTAGGAGACATGACAGGAGGGTGGAAGTATTAATAACATAGAGTATGAATGGTGTAGTAGGGACAGAGATGACATGGGGGAGGTAGCAGTAGTAACAGAAGCAGGGACACAGATGACAGCTGGGGGTGGTAGTAGGAGCACAGAGGATGACAGCTGGGGGTGGTAGTAGGAGCACAGAGGATGACAGCTGGGGGTGGTAGTAGGAGCACAGAGGATGACAGCTGGGGGTGGTAGTAGGAGCACAGAGGATGACAGCTGGGAGTGGTAGTAGGAGCACAAAGGATGACAGCTGGGGGTGGTAGTAGGAGCACAGAGGATGATACCTGGGGGTGGTAGTAGGAGCACAGAGGATGAGAGCTGGGGGTGGTAGTAGGAGCACAGAGGATGACAGCTGGGGGTGGTAGTAGGAGCACAGAGGATGACAGCTGGGGGTGGTAGTAGGAGCACAGAGGATGGCAGCTGGGGGTGGTAGTAGGAGCACAGAGGATGACAGCTGGGGGTGGTAGTAGGAGCACAGAGGATGACAGCTGGGGGTTGTAGTAGGAGCACAGAGGATGACAGCTGGGAGTGGTAGTAGGAGCACAGAGGATGACTGCTGGGGGTGGTAGTAGGAGCACAGAGGATGACAGCTGGGAGTAATAGAAGAGGATGGGAGTGGTAGTAGGAGCACAGGATGACAGCTGGGGCCTGTATTAGTAATTGGAGCATAGATGACAAGTTAGTGCTAATATTACAGATACTGTACATGTTGCAAATGCAAGTGGAATATACAAACCCACAATGTTAGGTGGGTATCAAACCCAAAACCTTAGTGCTGTGATACAGCAATAGTAACCATTACACCATCCGTGCTGCCCAATACATTTGCTGTTAGACTGTCAGTACTATTATTTTTTTTTATTAAACCTGAAATGTTACTGTTTTTAATACTGTGTTTGTTCTGCATTGCCTGGGGTTAGATTGCTAGGTGCAGAAATGGCCCCATGTGGACCTGACAGTTACTGCATAAGTAGTCACTTATATAACTATATATATCTATATATAACTGTGTATAACTATGCATAACTGTGTATGACTATATATAACTGTGTATAACTATGTATAACTATGTATAACTGTGTATAGCTATGTAGAACTGCGTAGAACTGCGTAGAACAGTGTAGAACTATGTCTAACTATGTCTAACTGTGTATTACTATGTATTACTATGTTTAACTGTGTATACCTAGAGCATGTTCTGCATTGCCTGGGGTTAGATTGCCAGGAGCAGAGATGGCCCCATGGGTGACCTGACAGTTACTGTATAAGTAATCACACTTGTATAACTCTGTAAAACAATTTATAACTGTGTATAATGATATATAACATTGTATAACTATGTATAACTGTGTATAACTATAACTATGTATAACTAAGTATAACTGTGTTTTACTGTGTATAACTGTAATTATGTATAACTGTATAAATATGCATTACTGTGTATAACTATGTATAACTGTGTATTACTATGTATTACTGTGTATTACTATGTATTACTATGTATTACTATGTACAACTATGTATTACTATGTATTACTGTGTATAACTGTGTATAACTATGTATTACTGTGTATTACTATGTACAACTATGTATTACTATGAATTACTATGTATAACTATGTATAACTGTGTATAACTGTAATTGTGTATAACTGTAACTATGTGTGACTGTGTATAACTGTAATTGTGTATAACTGTGTATAACTATGTATAACTATGAGTGAATGTGTATAACTGTGTATAACTATGTATTACTATGTATAACTGTGTATAACTATGTATAAGTGTATAACTATGTGTGACTGTGTATAACTATGTATAACTATGTATAACTATTTATAACTGTATAACTGTGTATAACTGTGTATAACTATATATTACTGTGTATAAAAATGTATAACTGTGTATAACTATGTATAACTGTATAACTGTATTACTATGTATAACTATGTATTACTGTGTATAACTATGTGTGACTGTGTATAACTGTGTATAACTGTGTATAACTATGTATTAATGTGTACAACTGTGTGTGACTGTGTATAACTGTGTATTACTATGTATAACTGTGTATAACTATGTATTACTGTGTATAACTATGTGTGACTGTGTATAACTGTGTATAACTGTGTATAACTATGTATTAATGTGTACAACTGTGTGTGACTGTGTATAACTGTGTATAACTATGTATAACTGTGTATAACTATGTATTACTGTGTATAACTGTGTATAACTGTAACTGTGTATAACTGTGTATAACTGTAACTATGTAAAACTGTATAACTGTATAACTGTGTATTACTATGTATAACTGTGTATAACTGTGTATAACTATGTGTGACTGTGTATAACTATGTATAACTATATTACTATGTATAACTATGTATTACTATGTATAACTGTGTATAACTATGTATAGCTGTGTATAACTATGTATAACAGTGTATAACTATGTAAAACTATGTATTGCTGTGTATAACTGTGTATAACTATGTATAACTATGTATAACTGTGTATAACTGTGTATAACTATGTATAACTGTGTATAACTATGTATAACTGTAACTGTGTATAACTGTAACTGTGTATAACTGTAACTATGTATAACTGTATAACTATGTGTGACTGTGTATTACTATGTATAACTGTGTATAACTATGTGTGACTGTGTATAACTATGTATTACTGTGTATAACTGTGTGTGACTGTGTATAACTATTTATAACTATGTATAACTGTGTATAACTATATATTGCTATGTATATCTATGAGTGACTGTGTGTAACTGTGTATAACCTTGGTATCACAGTGTATTGTATGGATTTGTGCTGTTTTCAGTTGTGTATATTCACTGTGTATATCTGTGTATAACTGTGTATAACTATGTATAACTATGAGTGACTGTGAATAACTGTGTATAACTATGTATTACTATTTATAACTGTAATTGTGTATAACTGTAACTATGTATAACTGTGTATAACTGTGTATAACTATGTATAACTATGTGTGACTGTGTATTACTATGTATAACTGTGTATTACTATGTATAACTGTGTATAACTGTGTATTACTGTGTATAACTATGTATTGCTATGTATAACTGTGTATAACTATGTGTGACTTTGTATAACTATGTATTACTATGTATAACTATGCATGGCTGTGTATAACTATGTGTTACTGTTTATACCTATGTATTACTATGTATAACTGTGTATAACAATGTATTACTATGTATAACTATGTATAACTAACTGTGTATTACTATGTATAACTGTGTATAACTATGTATTACTATGTATAACTATGTATAACTAACTGTGTATAACTGTAACTATGTATAACTATGTATAACTGTGTAAAACTATGTATAACTGTGTATAACTGTAACTATGTATAACTGTGTATAACTGTAACTGTGTATAACTGTAACTGTGTATAACTGTGTATAACTGTAACTATGTATAACTGTATAACTATCTGTGACTGTGTATTACTATGTATAACTGTGTATTACTATGTATAACTGTGTATAACTATGTATAACTGTGTATTACTGTGTATAACTATGTATTACTGTGTATAACTGTGTATAACTATGTATTACTATGTATAACTGTGTATTACTATGTATAACTGTGTATAACTATGTATAACTGTGTATAACTATGTATAACTGTGTATAATTGTAACTATGTATAACTGTGTATAACTGTAACTGTGTATAACTGTAACTGTGTATAACTGTGTATAACTGTAACTATGTATAACTGTATAACTATCTGTGACTGTGTATTACTATGTATAACTGTGTAAAACTATGTGTGACTGTGTATAACTATGTATAACTGTGAATTACTGTGTATAACTATGTATTACTGTGTATAACTGTGTATAACTATGTATTACTATGTATAACTGTGTATTACTATGTATAACTGTGTATAACTATGTATAACTGTGTATAACTGTGTATTACTATGTATAACTGTGTATTACTATGTATAACTGTGTAAAACTATGTATTACTATGTATAACTGTGTATTACTATGTATAACTGTGTATAACTATGTATAACTGTGTATTACTGTGTATAACTGTGTATTACTATGTATAACTGTGTATTACTATGTATAACTGTGTATAACTATGTATTACTATGTATAACTGTGTATTACTATGTATAACTGTGTACATCTATGTATAACTGTGTATTACTATGTATAACTGTGTATAACTATGTATAACTGTGTATTACTGTGTATAACTATGTATTACTATGTATAACTGTTTATAACTATGTATTACTATGTATTACTGTGTATAACTATGAATAACTATGTATAACTGTAACTGTTTATAACTGTGTATAACTGTATAACTATGTGTGACTGTGTATTACTATGTATAACTGTGTATAACTATGTATAACTATGTATAACTGTGTATAACTGTAACTGTGTATAACTGTGTATAACTGTAACTGTTTATAACTGTGTATAACTGTAACTGTGTATAACTGTATAACTATGTGTGACTGTGTATTACTATGTATAACTGTGTATAACTATGTGTGACTGTGTATAACTATGTATTACTGTGTATAACTGTGTATGACTGTGTATAACTATTTATAACTATGTATTACTGTGTATAACTATGTATAACTGTGTATAACTATGTATTACTGTGTATAACTATGTATAATTGTGTATAATTCCGTATAACTGTGTATAACTGTGTATAACTGTATATAACTATATATAACTGTGTATAACTGTATATAACTGTGTATAACTATATATAACTGTGTATAACTACATATAACTGTGTATAACTATATATAACTGTGTATAACTACATATAACTGTGTATAACTACATATAACTGTGTATAACTACATATAACTGTGTATAATTCCGCATAACTGTGTATAACTGTATATAACTATAGATAACTGTGTATAACTGTGTATAACTGTATATAACTATGTATAACTGTATATAACAATGTATTACTGTGTATAACTAGAGCATGTTCTGCATTTATCTGGGTGCTTTAGCAATATCATAATGTGAATGTCATAAAACTACGACTATCATCACTTCTGTATTATAGGGAAACTCCCAGGACAAGGTGTAAAGCAGAACCTAAATTATGGTTTATACACAGGACTCGCATATTACCTGACAACACCCACTCCCCAAATCCTATAAATGTCTGTAATCCTGTAATGTGATCAGACCAGGCTGGGTATACTGCACAGGTACGTACTACAGGTAACATTACTCCCCAAATCCTATAAATGTCTGTAATCCTGTAATGTGATCAGACCAGGCTGGGTATACTGCACAGGTACGTACTACAGGTAACATTACTCCCAAAATCCTATAAATGTCTGTAATCCTGTAATGTGATCAGACCAGGCTGGGTATACTGCACAGGTACGTACTACAGGTAACATTACTCCCCAAATCCTATAAATGTCTGTAATCCTGTAATATGATCAGACCACGCTGGGTATACTGCACAGGTACGTACTACAGGTAACATTACTCCCCAAATCCTATAAATGTCTGTAATCCTGTAATGTGATCAGACCACCCTGGGTATACTGCACAGGTACGTACTACAGGTAACATTACTCCCAAAATCCTATAAATGTCTGTAATCCTGTAATGTGATCAGACCACGCTGGGTATACTGCACAGGTATGTACTACAGGTAACATTACTCCCCAAATCCTATAAATGTCTGTAATCCTGTAATGTGATCAGACCAGGCTGGGTATACTGCACAGGTACGTACTGCAGGTAACATTACTCCCCAAATCCTATAAATGTCTGTAATCCTGTAATGTGATCAGACCACCCTGGGTATACTGCACAGGTACGTACTACAGGTAACATTACTCCCCAAATCCTATAAATGTCTGTAATCCTGTAATGTGATCAGACCACCCTGGGTATACTGCACAGGTACGTACTACAGGTAACATTACTCGCCAAATCCTATAAATGTCTGTAATCCTGTAATGTGATCAGACCACGCTGGGTATACTGCACAGGTACGTACTACAGGTAACATTACTCCCCAAATCCTATAAATGTCTGTAATCCTGTAATGTGATCAGACCACGCTGGGTATACTGCACAGGTACGTACTACAGGTAACATTACTCCCCAAATCCTATAAATGTCTGTAATCCTGTAATGTGATCAGACCACCCTGGGTATACTGCACAGGTACGTACTACAGGTAACATTACTCGCCAAATCCTATAAATGTCTGTAATCCTGTAATGTGATCAGACCAGGCTGGGTATACTGCACAGGTACGTACTACAGGTAACATTACTCCCCAAATCCTAAAAATGTCTGTAATCCTGTAATGTGATCAGACCACCCTGGGTATACTGCACAGGTACGTCCTACAGGTAACATTACTCCCCAAATCCTATAAATGTCTGTAATCCTGTAATATGATCAGACCACCCTGGGTATACTGCACAGGTACGTACTACAGGTAACATTACTCCCCAAATCCTATAAATGTCTGTAATCCTGTAATGTGATCAGACCACGCTGGGTATACTGCACAGGTACGTACTACAGGTAACATTACTCCCCAAATCCTATAAATGTCTGTAATCCTGTAATGTGATCAGACCACCCTGGGTATACTGCACAGGTACGTACTACAGGTAACATTACTCCCCAAATCCTATAAATGTCTGTAATCCTGTAATATGATCAGACCACGCTGGGTATACTGCACAGGTACGTACTACAGGTAACATTACTCCCCAAATCCTATAAATGTCTGTAATCCTGTAATGTGATCAGACCACGCTGGGTATACTGCACAGGTACGTACTACAGGTAACATTACTCCCCAAATCCTATAAATGTCTGTAATCCTGCAATGTGATCAGACCAGGCTGGGTATACTGCACAGGTACGTACTACAGGTAACATTACTCCCCAAATCCTATAAATGTCTGTAATCCTGTAATGTGATCAGACCAGGCTGGGTATACTGCACAGGTACGTACTACAGGTAACATTACTCCCCAAATCCTATAAATGTCTGTAATCCTGCAATGTGATCAGACCAGGCTGGGTATACTGCACAGGTACGTACTACAGGTAACATTACTCCCCAAATCCAATAAATGTCTGTAATCCTGTAATGTGATCAGACCAGGCTGGGTATACTGCACAGGTACGTACTACAGGTAAAATTACTCCCCAAATCCTATAAATGTCTGTAATCCTGTAATGTGATCAGACCACGCTGGGTATACTGCACAGGTACGTACTACAGGTAACATTACTCCCCAAATCCTATAAATGTCTGTAATCCTGTAATGTGATCAGACCACGCTGGGTATACTGCACAGGTACGTACTACAGGTAACATTACTCCCCAAATCCTATAAATGTCTGTAATCCTGTAATGTGATCAGACCAGGCTGGGTATACTGCACAGGTACGTACTACAGGTAACATTACTCCCCAAATCCTATAAATGTCTGTAATCCTGCAATGTGATCAGACCAGGCTGGGTATACTGCACAGGTACGTACTACAGGTAACATTACTCCCAAAATCCTATAAATGTCTGTAATCCTGTAATGTGATCAGACCAGGCTGGGTATACTGCACAGGTACGTACTACAGGTAACATTACTCCCCAAATCCTATAAATGTCTGTAATCCTGTAATGTGATCAGACCAGGCTGGGTATACTGCGCAGGTACGTACTACAGGCAACATTACTCCCCAAATCCTATAAATGTCTGTAATCCTGTAATGTGATCAGACCAGGCTGGGTATACTGCACAGGTACGTACTACAGGTAACATTACTCCCCAAATCCTATAAATGTCTGTAATCCTGCAATGTGATCAGACCAGGCTGGGTATACTGCACAGGTACGTACTACAGGTAACATTACTCCCCAAATCCTATAAATGTCTGTAATCCTGCAATGTGATCAGACCAGGCTGGGTATACTGCACAGGTACGTACTACAGGTAACATTAATCCCCAAATCCTATAAATGTCTGTAATCCTGTAATATGATCAGACCAGGCTGGGTATACTGCACAGGTACGTACTACAGGTAACATTACTCCCCAAATCCTATAAATGTCTGTAATCCTGTAATATGATCAGACCACCCTGGGTATACTGCACAGGTACGTACTGCAGGTAACATTACTACCACTCATTCTTCTATACATGTACAAATATTATACAATTACTTCTGATATTTTTAGGTTTTAATGATTCAAGTTAATGTAAAGCAAATAAGTTCCTTAATGCATTAGTGGTCTAACATGTTACATTTGAACAATGTTTATTTACTAAACACAAAATGTACTATGTTGTGAATATTTTCATATTTTACACATAAAACGAAGTATAATTGAATGTATCCTGGTATCACAGTGTATTATATGGATTTGTGCTGTTTTCAGTTGTGTATATTACGATGTGTTTGTCTAATTCTCCCAATCTCTCACTCCCTATGCAGGAAACCGATCAAACACATTTATTAAACATGGCGCCAACATCTCTGCAGTTATTGATGTCCTTGAGTGAGTTTATAAATTTGATAATACTTTTAATTTACTTATTTTAGTTTGGCAAACAGAAACGATTTAATTTCAGTTTTGGGGAGAATCACTTCTTATATTCCCTGAAGTAGTATTTAGTGTGAGAGTAGAGATCTGAAGCTCCTGCAATTAAAAGGTTGTGAAATGCGTCAGTTATTTGTTCGGAGAATGTAAGTACATAACTAATGTCCCCTGGCCACTAAACAATCAGTAATATCTATGCCTTGTAGATGTTTTATGTTAAGAGAAATCAACTGTGAAATCAGTAGAGGCTTTTATGGAGTTACATTGGTGATTGATAAAAATGTATTTATCTAGAAAAAGGTGGCAGGGGTTATATTAGGGGAAATTTCTGTTAGCGAATTAGGGATTTTTGGCGCAGTTTGAACTGTACTCAGATTACACAGTAACCACCAGAGGTGCGATGGGCTTTATGTCACCTCCTGATCCATCCCCTCAGTCGCCTTCAGTCGTTTGGATTAGAGCCTACTATCGCTTTAGGGAACTTCTGCAGTTTTAGGTACATGCAGAGGATGAGCCCCAATCAGTTCACACTACAGATATCCACTGTGACGGTGTATTAGGATTCAGGCAATGTGAGCTGGTATTTAGTCACACAGACAATCTGCTGGGGTTGGTGTATTACGCTGGGCACTCTGCTGTGCTGGAATGTAATCCCATGGGCACCTCAGACGGGCACTGTCTCTAGCATTCTTGTGTTGTATACACTATATGGCCAAATGCTACATTATTCAGTAACTAAGTTTATCTAAGGACAACTGTACAGAATCACTTTTCTTGATATATAACCTAGGAACAAATATTACCTATATTTCTCTCTACTGATAATGTTGAAATTGTTAATATTTTATTGATGTGAGCATTAAACATACAACAGAATAGCTTACTACAGGGGTTCCCAACCATGGTCCTCAAGGCACTCTAACAGTCCAGGTTTTGCGGATAGCCATACTGGAGCACAGGTGACTTAATTAGTACCTCAGTTATTTTGATTTAACCATCTGTGCTCAAACCTGGATATCACCCAAACCAGGACTGTTAGTGTGCCCTGAGGACCGAGGTTGGGAATCACTGGCTTAATAACTGTGCAATGTCCTTCACCTACCGTTATTAGTGTAGTTTGTGTGATATACAATTGTATAATTGTGTCAGCTGTGCTTGGTGTGTATTGAGGCGGTGCCTGAACACCTACATTATGCCTGGTGTAGACCACTTATCACTTTGTACATGGAGTGAAAGGAGAAGAACAATATAACAATATAATGTTGTGCATGTAAAGAAAAATGAACAGAAACCTGATTATAATCATTCTGTAAATACATTGTGTTTCCGTTGTGCAGGTACGGCCCTGCTGCTAATAAATGCACAAACAACTCATTCACAAAGTAAGTACTATGTACTATAATGATCTTTTAGCCCTTATTATCAAGTCTACAGAAAAATGTATTAATATAATGTTATACTTTTCAAAATGCTAACCCGAAATATATAGTTTTATATTTTCTTTTTGTATTTGTCTTATGTACATTTTGCTTAATGTAAATTTCACCGAGTACAATATTGATTCCCACAGGCGATTTACCCTGGCATGCCCCTGCTAGCTACAGCGAGCTGCCCTACCCCTGCCCCCGTCATCTCTCCTTCCCTTCCTCTGATGTCATTGTGTTTGTTAATAATAGTAATAATAATAGTAAAAATAATTATAGTAAAAATAAAATACTAATACAGGTAGAGTCTCCCATATCCAAATATTCCGAAATACGGAATATTCCGAAATACGGAATAATTTTGTCATGACTGAGATAATAAAACCTTTGA
Organism: Taudactylus pleione; assembly: GCA_031769625.1. Classification (NCBI taxonomy): domain Eukaryota; kingdom Metazoa; phylum Chordata; class Amphibia; order Anura; family Myobatrachidae; genus Taudactylus; species Taudactylus pleione. Next base: position 473,533 of record JAUIMM010000256.1, on the reverse strand, counting down.
TTTTTGATGGTTCAATGTACACAAACTTTGTTTAAGGCACAAATTATTACAAATATTGTATATAATTACCTTCAGGCTGTGTGTATAGTGTGCAAATGAAACATACATTTATTTCATGTATGTACACAAACTTTGCTTGAGCCACAAAATTATTGAAAATATTGTATAAAATGAGCTGCAGGCTGTGCGTATAAGGTGTATATAACACATATATGCATTCTGTCTGTGTATTGGGGTCCCATTCCCAAGATATTTCATTATGATATGCAAATATTCCAAAATACGGAATATTCCGTTATCCAAAATAACCCTGGTCCCAAGCATTTTGGATATGGGAGACTCAACCTGTAATAACAATAAATAATAATAATAAAAAAAAAAATAATAATAATAATAATTATGTTAGAAATATTCTTGTTAGATGATATTACATAGTTTCTGTGACGGTGCTAGCAGGTATGTTGTTAAAGTTCATCTTTCAGTAGAGCGGCCATTGTTTCTCTTGTCTTAACAAGAATTCCCATCTCTTCTCTTTTTGGGTGTAGTTATCTTCTGACAGAGCAACAGCTTGGAGGGTCTGGTCTAATAACAAAGTATATTTGCTATATTTGGGAAATGTCCAAAGATGTAACAGATAGCAGGCAAAGAGAAGCAGATGTAACCTCGGGGGTTCCTCACAGTCACCACAGAGATAGTATAAATCTGATCCAACATAGGTGACACAATTACCCAAAGGACATGTTGGACTTAAAGTCCATTTAAGTATGATTTCTATATCTGCCGTGAGAGTCATGGTTCTCCTCTTTAGAGACAAGATGAATTGTGGCTGTAGACTTTTGTTCTGCTACAGTCCTTATGCTATTTTATTTTGACAGCTACTCCTGTGACTTGTGGAAAGAACAAGGTATACGACACGTGTGGCAGTGCCAGTCCTACTAACTGCAGCCACTATGACGTAGTTGTTCCCTGTAGGAAGATCTGTGTAGCAGGCTGCTTCTGTAAGGATGGCTTCCTGCCCGATGAGAATGGAGACTGCGTGCCGAAGGAGGCCTGCGAGTCCTGTAAAGGGAACACAACGTACACTAGCTGCGGCAGCATGTGTGTTTCCCCAGGATTGTCCTTCCAAAAATCCATAGCAATAAAAATATATTGAGATACGAGGAGTCAAAGACCTGTTTCTTTCTAACCTCTGTCTTCTACTGACACCTTTTCTGACAAAGTGACCTTATTAAGTTATTATTCATATTGGTTACAGCAGTGGTTCCCACACTGTGTGCTGTGGCACCCTGGGGTGCCTCAGGACACTTGCAGGGGTGCCTCAGGTTGGTGGTCCAGCACCAAATCAAATTATTTATGGTCAATGTAATGTAAATATGTGGACAAACAGAAGCTCAAACCTGTCCAACACCACATAACTTATCCTAAGGATGACAGGTCAGCACATCCCTGTCCTCACCACCTAACTGACCCTAAGGGTGACAGGTCAGCACATCCCCATCCTCACCACATAAATGACCCTAAGGGTGACAGGTCAGCACCTCCCTGTCCTCACCACATAACTGACCCTAAGGATGACAGGTCAGCACATCCCCGTCCTCACCACATAACTGACCCTGAGGGTGACAGGTCAGCACATCCCTGTCCTCACCACATAACTGATCCTAAGGGTGACAGGTCAGCACATCCCTGTCCCCAACACATAACTGACCCTAAGGGTGACAGGTCAGCACCTCCCTGTCCCCACCACATAACTGACCCTAAGGGTGACAGGTCAGCAACTCCCCGTCCTCACCACATAACTGACCCTAAGGGTGACAGGTCAGCACATCCCTGTCCTCACCACATAATTGACCCTAAGGGTGACAGGTCAGCACCTCCCTGTCCTCACCACATAACTGACCCTAAGGGTGACAGGTCAGCACCTCCCTGTCCCCACCACATAACTGACCATAAGGATGACAGGTCAGCACATCCCTGTCTCCATCACATAACTGACCCTAAGGATGACAGGTCAGCACATCCCTGTCCCCACCACATAACTGACCCTAAGGATGACAGGTCAGCACATCCCTGTCCTCACCACATAACTGACCCTAAGGATGACAGGTCAGCACATCCCTGTCCTCACCACATAACTGACCCTAAGGATGACAGGTCAGCACATCCCTGTCCTCACCACATAACTGACCCTAAGGGTGACAGGTCAGCACATCCCTGTCTTCACCACATAACTAACCCTAAGGGTGACAGGTCAGCACATCCCTGTCCTCACCACATAACTGACCCTAAGGGTGACAGGTCAGTACATCCCTGTCCTCAACACATAACTGACCCTAAGGATGACAGGTCAGGACATCCCTGTCCCCACCACATAACTGACCCTAAGGGTGACAGGTCAGCACATCCCTGTCCCCACCACATAACTGACCCTAAGGGTGACAGGTCAGCACATCCCTGTCCTCATCACATAACTGACCCTAAGGATGACAGGTCAGCACATCCCTGTCCTCACCACACAGCTGACCCTAAGGGTGACAGGTCATCACATCCCTGTCCTCACCACATAACTGAGCCTAATGGTGACAGGTCAGCACATCCCTGTCCCCACCACATAACTGACCCTAAGGATGACAGGTCAGCACATCCCCCGTCCTCAACAAATAACTGACCCTAAGGATGACAGGTCAGCACATCCCTGTCCTCACCACATAACTGACCCTAAGGATGACCGGTCAGCACATCCCTGTCCCAACCACATAGCTGAATCTAAGGATGACAGATCAGCACATCCCTGTCCCCCACCACATAACTGACCCTAAGGGTGACAGGTCAGCACATCCCTATCCTCACCACATAGCTGACCCTAAGGGTGACAGGTCAGCACATCCCTGTCCAACACCACATAACTGACCCTAAGGATGACAGATCAGCACATCCCTGTCCTCACCACATAACTGACCCTAAGGATGACAGGTCAGCACATCCCTGTCCTCACCACATAACTGACCCTAAGGATGACAGGTCAGCACATCCCTGTCCTCACCACATAACTGACCCTAAGGATGACAGGTCAGCACATCCCTGTCCTCATCACATAACTGACCCTAAGGATGACAGGTCAGCACATCCCTGTCCTCACCACACAGCTGACCCTAAGGGTGATAGGTCATCACATCCCTGTCCTCACCACATAACTGAGCCTAATGGTGACAGGTCAGCACATCCCTGTCCCCACCACATAACTGACCCTAAGGATGACAGGTCAGCACATCCCCATCCTCACCAAATAACTGACCCTAAGGATGACAGGTCAGCACATCCCTGTCCTCACCACATAACTGACCCTAAGGATGACCGGTCAGCACATCGCTGTCCCCACCACATAGCTGAATCTAAGGATGACAGATCAGCACATCCCTGTCCAACACCACATAACTGACCCTAAGGGTGACAGGTCAGCACATCCCTGTCCAACACCACATAACTGAGCGTAAGGGTGACAGGTCAGCACATCCCCGTCCCCACCACATAACTGAGCCTAAGGATGACAGGTCAGCACATCCCCGTCCCCACCACATAACTGAGCCTAAGGGTGACAGGTCAGCACATCTCTGTCCTCACCACATAACTGACCCTAAGGATTACAGGTCAGCACATCCCTGTCCCCAGAACATAACTGACCCTAAGGGTGACAGGTCAGCACATCCCTGTCCTCACCACATAACTGACCCTAAGGGTGACAGGTCAGCACATCCCTGTCCCCCACCACATAACTGACCCTAAGGGTGACAGGTCGGCACATCCCTGTCCTCACCACATAACTGACCCTAAGGGTGACAGGTCAGCACATCCCTGTCCTCACCACATAACTGACCCTAAGGATGACAGGTCAGCACATCCCTGTCCCCAGAACATAACTGACCCTAAGGATGACAGGTCAGCACATCCCTGTCCTCACCACATAACTGTCCCTAAGGGTGACAGGCCAGCACATCCCTGTCCCCACCACATAACTGACCCTAAGGGTGACAGTCAGCACATCCCCGTCCCCACCACATTACTGACCCTAAGGGTGACAGGTCAGCACATCTCTGTCCTCACCACATAACTGACCCTAAGGGTGACAGGTCAGCACATCCCTATCCTCAACACTTAACTGAGCCTAAGGGTGACAGGTCAGCACATCCCTGTCCTCACCACATAACTGACCCTAAGGGTGACAGGTCAGCACATCCCTGTCCTCACCACATAACTGACCCTAAGGGTGACAGGTCAGCACATCCCTGTCCTCACCACATAACTGACCCTAAGGATGACAGGTCAGCACATCCCTGTCCCCACCACATAACTGACCCTAAGGGTGACAGGTCAGCACAATCCTGTTCTCACCACATAACTGATCCTAAGGGTGACCGGTCAGCACTTCCCCATCCCCACCACATAACTGAGCGTAAGGGTGACAGGTCAGCACATCCCTGTCCCCACCACATAACTGAGCCTAAGGATGACAGGTCAGCACATCCCCGTCCCCACCACATAACTGAGCCTAAGGATGACAGGTCAGCACATCCCTGTCCTCACCACATAACTGACCCTAAGGATGACAGGTCAGCACATCCCCGTCCCCACCACATAACTGAGCCTAAGGATGACAGGTCAGCACATCCCTGTCCTCACCACATAACTGACCCTAAGGGTGACAGGTCAGCACATCCCTGTCCCCACCACATAACTGACCCTAAGGGTGACAGGTCAGCACATCCCCATCCTCACCAAATAACTGACCCTAAGGATGACAGGTCAGCACATCCCTGTCCTCACCACATAACTGACCCTAAGGATGACCGGTCAGCACATCCCTGTCCCCACCACATAGCTGAATCTAAGGATGACAGATCAGCACATCCCTGTCCCCCACCACATAACTGACCCTAAGGGTGACAGGTCAGCACATCCCTATCCTCACCACATAGCTGACCCTAAGGGTGACAGGTCAGCACATCCCTGTCCAACACCACATAACTGAGCCTAAGGGTGACAGGTCAGCACATCTCTGTCCTCACCACATAACTGACCCTAAGGATTACAGGTCAGCACATCCCTGTCCCCAGAACATAATTGACCCTAAGGGTGACAGGTCAGCACATCCCTGTCCTCACCACATAACTGACCCTAAGGGTGACAGGTCAGCACATCCCTGTCCCCCACCACATAACTGACCCTAAGGGTGACAGGTCAGCACATCCCTGTCCTCACCACATAACTGACCCTAAGGGTGACAGGTCAGCATATCCCTGTCCTCACAACATAACTGACCCTAAGGATGACAGGTCAGCACATCCCTGTCCCCAGAACATAACTGACCCTAAGGATGACAGGTCAGCACATCCCTGTCCTCACCACATAACTGTCCCTAAGGGTGACAGGCCAGCACATCCCCGTCCCCACCACATAACTGACCCTAAGGGTGACAGTCAGCACATCCCCGTCCCCACCACATTACTGACCCTAAGGGTGACAGGTCAGCACATCTCTGTCCTCACCACATAACTGACCCTAAGGGTGACAGGTCAGCACATCCCTATCCTCAACACTTAACTGAGCCTAAGGGTGACAGGTCAGCACATCCCTGTCCTCACCACATAACTGACCCTAAGGGTGACAGGTCAGCACATCCCCATCCCCACCACATAACTGACCCTAAGGATGACAGGTCAGCACATCCCTGTCCCCACCACATAACTGACCCTAAGGATGACAGGTCAGCACATCCCCATCCTCACCAAATAACTGACCCTAAGGATGACAGGTCAGCACATCCCTGTCCTCACCACATAACTGACCCTAAGGATGACCGGTCAGCACATCCCTGTCCCCACCACATAGCTGAATCTAAGGATGACAGATCAGCACATCCCTGTCCAACACCACATAACTGACCCTAAGGGTGACAGGTCAGCACATCCCTGTCCAACACCACATAACTGAGCGTAAGGGTGACAGGTCAGCACATCCCCGTCCCCACCACATAACTGAGCCGAAGGATGACAGGTCAGCACATCCCCGTCCCCACCACATAACTGAGCCTAAGGGTGACAGGTCAGCACATCTCTGTCCTCACCACATAACTGACCCTAAGGATTACAGGTCAGCACATCCCTGTCCCCAGAACATAACTGACCCTAAGGGTGACAGGTCAGCACATCCCCGTCCTCACCACATAACTGACCCTAAGGGTGACAGGTCAGCACATCCCTGTCCCCCACCACATAACTGACCCTAAGGGTGACAGGTCAGCACATCCCTGTCCTCACCACATAACTGACCCTAAGGGTGACAGGTCAGCACATCCCTGTCCTCACCACATAACTGACCATAAGGATGACAGGTCAGCACATCCCTGTCCCCAGAACATAACTGACCCTAAGGATGACAGGTCAGCACATCCCTGTCCTCACCACATAACTGTCCCTAAGGGTGACAGGCCAGCACATCCCTGTCCCCACCACATAACTGACCCTAAGGGTGACAGTCAGCACATCCCCGTCCCCACCACATTACTGACCCTAAGGGTGACAGGTCAGCACATCTCTGTCCTCACCACATAACTGACCCTAAGGGTGACAGGTCAGCACATCCCTATCCTCAACACTTAACTGAGCCTAAGGGTGACAGGTCAGCACATCCCTGTCCTCACCACATAACTGACGCTAAGGGTGACAGGTCAGCACATCCCTGTCCTCACCACATAACTGACCCTAAGGGTGACAGGTCAGCACATCCCTATCCTCACCACATAACTGACCCTAAGGATGACAGGTCAGCACATCCCTGTCCACACCACATAACTGACCCTAAGGGTGACAGGTCAGCACAATCCTGTTCTCACCACATAACTGATCCTAAGGGTGACCGGTCAGTACTTCCCCATCCCCACCACATAACTGAGCGTAAGGGTGACAGGTCAGCACATCCCCGTCCCCACCACATAACTGAGCCTAAGGATGACAGGTCAGCACATCCCCGTCCCCACCACATAACTGAGCCTAAGGATGACAGGTCAGCACATCCCTGTCCTCACCACATAACTGACCCTAAGGATGACAGGTCAGCACATCCCCGTCCCCACCACATAACTGAGCCTAAGGATGACAGGTCAGCACATCCCTGTCCTCACCACATAACTGACCCTAAGGGTGACAGGTCAGCACATCCCTGTCCCCACCACATAACTGACCCTAAGGGTGACAGGTCAGCACATCCCCATCCTCACCAAATAACTGACCCTAAGGATGACAGGTCAGCACATCCCTGTCCTCACCAAATAACTGACCCTAAGGATGACAGGTCAGCACATCCCTGTCCTCACCACATAACTGACCCTAAGGATGACCGGTCAGCACATCCCTGTCCCCACCACATAGCTGAATCTAAGGATGACAGATCAGCACATCCCTGTCCCCCACCACATAACTGACCTAAGGGTGACAGGTCAGCACATCCCTATCCTCACCACATAGCTGACCCTAAGGATTACAGGTCAGCACATCCCTGTCCCCAGAACATAACTGACCCTAAGGGTGACAGGTCAGCACATCCCTGTCGTCACCACATAACTGACCCTAAGGGTGACAGGTCAGCACATCCCTGTCCAACACCACATAACTGAGCCTAAGGGTGACAGGTCAGCACATCTCTGTCCTCACCACATAACTGACCCTAAGGATTACAGGTCAGCACATCCCTGTCCCCAGAACATAACTGACCCTAAGGGTGACAGGTCAGCACATCCCTGTCGTCACCACATAACTGACCCTAAGGGTGACAGGTCAGCACATCCCTGTCCCCCACCACATAACTGACCCTAAGGGTGACAGGTCAGCACATCCCTGTCCTCACCACATAACTGACCCTAAGGGTGACAGGTCAGCATATCCCTGTCCTCACAACATAACTGACCCTAAGGATGACAGGTCAGCACATCCCTGTCCCCAGAACATAACTGACCCTAAGGATGACAGGTCAGCACATCCCTGTCCTCACCACATAACTGTCCCTAAGGGTGACAGGCCAGCACATCCCTGTCCCCACCACATAACTGACCCTAAGGGTGACAGTCAGCACATCCCTGTCCCCACCACATTACTGACCCTAAGGGTGACAGGTCAGCACATCTCTGTCCTCACCACATAACTGACCCTAAGGGTGACAGGTCAGCACATCCCTATCCTCAACACTTAACTGAGCCTAAGGGTGACAGGTCAGCACATCCCTGTCCTCACCACATAACTGACCCTAAGGGTGACAGGTCAGCACATCCCCATCCCCACCACATAACTGACCCTAAGGATGACAGGTCAGCACATCCCTGTCCCCACCACATAACTGACCCTAAGGGTGACAGGTCAGCACAATCCTGTTCTCACCACATAACTGATCCTAAGGGTGACCGGTCAGCACTTCCCCATCCCCACCACATAACTGAGCGTAAGGGTGACAGGTCTGCACATCCCTGTCCCCACCACATAACTGAGCCTAAGGATGACTGGTCAGCACATCCCCGTCCCCACCACATAACTGAGCCTAAGGATGACAGGTCAGCACATCCCTGTCCTCACCACATAACTGACCCTAAGGATGACAGGTCAGCACATCCCTGTCCTCACCACATAACTGACCCTAAGGGTGACAGGTCAGCACATCCCTGTCCCCACCACATAACTGACCCTAAGGGTGATAGGTCAGCACATCCCTGTCCCCACCACTTAACTGACCCTAAGGGTGACAGGTCAGCACATCCCTGTCCTCACCACATAACTGACCCTAAGGGTGACAGGTCAGCACATCCCTGTCCTCACCACATAACTCACCCTAAGGATGACAGGTCAGCACATCCCTGTCCTCACCACATAACTGACCCTAAGGGTGACAGGTCAGCACATCCCTGTCCTCACCACATAACTGACCCTAAGGATGACAGCACATCCCTGTCCCCACCACATATCTGACCCTAAGGATGACCGGTCAGCACATCCCTGTCCTCACCACATAGCTGACCCTAAGGATGACAGGTCAGCATATCCCTGTCCTCACCACATAACTGACCCTAAGGATGACAGGTCAGCACATCCCCATCCTCACCAAATAACTGACCCTAAGGATGACCGGTCAGCACATCCCTGTCCCCACCACATAGCTGAATCTAAGGATGACAGATCAGCACATCCCTGTCCCCCACCACATAACTGACCCTAAGGGTGACAGGTCAGCACATCCCTATCCTCACCACATAGCTGACCCTAAGGGTGACAGGTCAGCACATCCCTGTCCAACACCACATAACTGAGCGTAAGGGTGACAGGTCAGCACATCCCCGTCCCCACCACATAACTGAGCCTAAGGATGACAGGTCAGCACATCCCCGTCCCCACCACATAACTGAGCCTAAGGGTGACAGGTCAGCACATCTCTGTCCTCACCACATAACTGACCCTAAGGATTACAGGTCAGCACATCCCTGTCCCCAGAACATAACTGACCCTAAGGGTGACAGGTGACAGGTCAGCACATCCCTGTCCTCACCACATAACTGACCCTAAGGGTGACAGGTCAGCACATCCCTGTCCCCCACCACATAACTGACCCTAAGGGTGACAGGTCAGCACATCCCTGTCCTCACCACATAACTGTCCCTAAGGGTGACAGGCCAGCACATCCCTGTCCCCACCACATAACTGACCCTAAGGGTGACAGTCAGCACATCCCTGTCCCCACCACATTACTGACCCTAAGGGTGACAGGTCAGCACATCTCTGTCCTCACCACATAACTGACCCTAAGGGTGACAGGTCAGCACATCCCTATCCTCAACACTTAACTGAGCCTAAGGGTGACAGGTCAGCACATCCCTGTCCTCACCACATAACTGACCCTAAGGGTGACAGGTCAGCACATCCCCATCCCCACCACATAACTGACCCTAAGGATGACAGGTCAGCACATCCCTGTCCCCACCACATAACTGACCCTAAGGGTGACAGGTCAGCACAATCCTGTTCTCACCACATAACTGATCCTAAGGGTGACCGGTCAGCACTTCCCCATCCCCACCACATAACTGAGCGTAAGGGTGACAGGTCAGCACATCCCTGTCCCCACCACATAACTGAGCCTAAGGATGACTGGTCAGCACATCCCCGTCCCCACCACATAACTGAGCCTAAGGATGACAGGTCAGCACATCCCTGTCCTCACCACATAACTGACCCTAAGGATGACAGGTCAGCACATCCCTGTCCTCACCACATAACTGACCCTAAGGGTGACAGGTCAGCACATCCCTGTCCCCACCACATAACTGACCCTAAGGGTGACAGGTCAGCACATCCCTGTCCCCACCACTTAACTGACCCTAAGGGTGACAGGTCAGCACATCCCTGTCCTCACCACATAACTGACCCTAAGGGTGACAGGTCAGCACATCCCTGTCCTCACCACATAACTCACCCTAAGGATGACAGGTCAGCACATCCCTGTCCTCACCACATAACTGACCCTAAGGGTGACAGGTCAGCACATCCCTGTCCTCACCACATAACTGACCCTAAGGATGACAGCACATCCCTGTCCCCACCACATATCTGACCCTAAGGATGACCGGTCAGCACATCCCTGTCCTCACCACATAGCTGACCCTAAGGATGACAGGTCAGCATATCCCTGTCCTCACCACATAACTGACCCTAAGGATGACAGGTCAGCACATCCCCATCCTCACCAAATAACTGACCCTAAGGATGACCGGTCAGCACATCCCTGTCCCCACCACATAGCTGAATCTAAGGATGACAGATCAGCACATCCCTGTCCCCCACCACATAACTGACCCTAAGGGTGACAGGTCAGCACATCCCTATCCTCACCACATAGCTGACCCTAAGGGTGACAGGTCAGCACATCCCTGTCCAACACCACATAACTGAGCGTAAGGGTGACAGGTCAGCACATCCCCGTCCCCACCACATAACTGAGCCTAAGGATGACAGGTCAGCACAACCCCGTCCCCACCACATAACTGAGCCTAAGGGTGACAGGTCAGCACATCTCTGTCCTCACCACATAACTGACCCTAAGGATTACAGGTCAGCACATCCCTGTCCCCAGAACATAACTGACCCTAAGGGTGACAGGTCAGCACATCCCTGTCCTCACCACATAACTGACCCTAAGGGTGACAGGTCAGCACATCCCTGTCCCCACCACATAACTGACCCTAAGGGTGACAGTCAGCACATCCCCGTCCCCACCACATTACTGACCCTAAGGGTGACAGGTCAGCACATCTCTGTCCTCACCACATAACTGACCCTAAGGGTGACAGGTCAGCACATCCCTATCCTCAACACTTAACTGAGCCTAAGGGTGACAGGTCAGCACATCCCTGTCCTCACCACATAACTGACCCTAAGGGTGACAGGTCAGCACATCCCCATCCCCACCACATAACTGACCCTAAGGGTGACAGGTCAGCACATCCCTGTCCTCACCACATAACTGACCCTAAGGGTGACAGGTCAGCACATCCCTGTCCTCACCACATAACTGACCCTAAGGATGACAGGTCAGCACATCCCTGTCCCCACCACATAACTGACCCTAAGGGTGACAGGTCAGCACATCCCTGTCCTCACCACATAACTGACCCTAAGGATGACAGGTCAGCACATCCCTGTCCTCACCACATAACTGACCCTAAGGGTGACAGGTCAGCACATCCCTGTCCCCACCACATAACTGACCCTAAGGGTGACAGGTCAGCACATCCCTGTCCCCACCACTTAACTGACCCTAAGGGTGACAGGTCAGCACATCCCTGTCCTCACCACATAACTGACCCTAAGGGTGACAGGTCAGCACATCCCTGTCCTCACCACATAACTCACCCTAAGGATGACAGGTCAGCACATCCCTGTCCTCACCACATAACTGACCCTAAGGGTGACAGGTCAGCACATCCCTGTCCTCACCACATAACTGACCCTAAGGATGACAGCACATCCCTGTCCCCACCACATATCTGACCTTAAGGATGACCGGTCAGCACATCCCTGTCCTCACCACATAGCTGACCCTAAGGATGACAGGTCAGCACATCCCTGTCCTCACCACATAACTGACCCTAAGGATGACAGGTCAGCACATCCCTGTCCTCACCACATAACTGACCCTAAGGGTGACAGGTCAGCACATCCCTGTCCCCACCACATAACTGACCCTAAGGGTGACAGGTCAGCACATCCCTGTCCCCACCACTTAACTGACCCTAAGGGTGACAGGTCAGCACATCCCTGTCCTCACCACATAACTGACCCTAAGGGTGACAGGTCAGCACATCCCTGTCCTCACCACATAACTCACCCTAAGGATGACAGGTCAGCACATCCCTGTCCTCACCACATAACTGACCCTAAGGGTGACAGGTCAGCACATCCCTGTCCTCACCACATAACTGACCCTAAGGATGACAGCACATCCCTGTCCCCACCACATATCTGACCCTAAGGATGACCGGTCAGCACATCCCTGTCCTCACCACATAGCTGACCCTAAGGATGAAAGATCAGCATATCCCTGTCCTCACCACATAGCTGACCCTAAGGATGAAAGGTCAGCATATCCCTGTCCTCACCACATAACTGACCCTAAGGATGACAGGTCAGCACATCCCCGTCCCCACCACATAACTGACCCTAAGGGTGACAGGTCAGCACATCCCTGTCCCCCACCACATAGCTGACCCTAAGGATGACAGGTCAGCACAATTTACTTCACTTTACTAAATTTTTTTCTGAATTTCTCAATAACAAACATTTGACTTAGGGGTGCCATGAAAACTGTGCTGTTAGTCTAGGGTGCCATGATTCAATAAAGTTTGGGAACCCCTGTGTTACAGCCTTTACCAATGAGTATTGGAGAGAAGATGTCCAACTCCAGACATTCCCAATTCCGGATACAGAGCAGAATTCAGAGATGTAAGTAAACCTGATTGTTTCCGTACATCTCCGATGGTTTCCGTACATCTCCGATGGTTAGAGATCTGCTCATGTGTAGGATCTGTACTGTGCAGGTCTCTTTCTCCGACTATGGGCGCAGTGACCCTAAGCCGCAGTATGACATGTCTGGGGTTAGGGATGGGGTGACACTAGGCTGCGTTACCAAAAATGGGGATGTGTCAGCCCCATTTTCTGGGAGGCCCCAGTGTTTGTCCCTTCCAACACAGACTTATTGGACGCCAGACACATGCACAGTGTCGGATGGCACAAAGACTGGCCTCGCCCCTCCCAGAAAATGGGGCCAACAAAATCACCCTAAAAAAAGGACTATAAGCATTTATTGCAGTTTTAAATAAATGATTTAGATTTTTATTTATCCTTTCTCACAATTCCATTAGCGCCTATTATTATTAGCTATATTTGCTCCATGTAATTGAGCAGCTTCCCCCTTTCCTTCCCTCCCCAACATACATCACAAGTGCAGTATACTATTGTCTTTATACAGAGTAAAAAGAAGCAGTAATAATAATAATTTTTATATATATATATATATATATATATAAATAAAACTGGTATAAAACTTAATTGATCCAATAAAATGTTTATACAGTAATATCCAAATAAATGTCTCCTTGAAGATGCAAAATCAAGTTTACATGAACATACTGAAGGTAACTAATTGCGGATATCAGTTCATTGGCGGTAGAGAAGTATGGCGAGGACAGAGCAGTGCTTCTTCCTACAACACCACTTCCTATGACACTTTCCACGGGGAGTTTAGCAACCTGGAAGGGTAGATCACTGGGGTCTTCTTTTGTCTACCTGGAGGGGGTTTTGGTAATACCGCTTTTCCACTGCTGCAATAACCCGGGTTATTGCCGTGGCTCAGTGGAGAAGGGTCCCTGAAAAATAACCTGGGTCGTGACCTGGAAATCCAACCCAGATAGCTACCAGGATCAGACACAGGATGGACCTGGGTAATGGTGCAGTGTAAATGGCACGACCTGGTTTATCCGACCCGGGTCATGCCTAAAATGAGCTGATTGGTGGTTGCGGAGCAGTCACCTAGGTTTAGCAGTGCAGACCCAGGATCAGTGTGAATGTGGCTGACCTGGGAATAACCCAGATTGAAGGTGCAGTGTAAACGGGGTTTGACTTGTGTTGGAACCATGTCCGAAAATTAGGGATGAGTGGGTTCGGATTTACTCGGTTCTCAAAACAGCATTTTATTGGCTATCGGCTATCACGTGTTTTGGATAGCCAATAAAATAAATCTGAACTAATACGAACTTGCGGTAAAGTGGCAATAAGAACCGAGTAAATCCGAACCCGCTCATCCCTACCGAAGACCCAGGTTGGACCCGGGTTTCTGGTGGAAAGTGGATATAAGCAATTTAAGTGCCCCATCCAATTTACCCAGGTCACATTGATAATGCACCAAATTAACAAGCTCTTTCTTTTAAATTCAACCAGGACTGCCTCTTGCAAAATGGGGATTTGTTAGGGGGAATGTGGACATGACCTGGTTTAGAAAATTGTGGGCCTAATTCATAGATGGAGGCAGTAGTGCTGTAACTGCAACTTAGGGTAATGGTGCAGGAGAGCCATCTTGCGTAAATAAGTATCTCCTGTTGGCTTTGGTGATCCGGTGCTGCGTCCAAAGACAGCACTGGATCACTTGCGTGAACATCGGTCATATGAGGTCATCATGACACTTGACAAAGCCCACTTGTGTGAAACGCGTTGGTTACAGTGGGAGCAAAAGAACAAAGAGACAGGCATCAATCAGATAGAGTGGCACCAGCAGACTCCATTATCAGCAATTACCTGACTCCTTGGGAAGTGAAGCCGCGGTCATCCCGGACTGAGTCACCGCTAATAAACATAAAGTGACCAGAAGAAGAGAAGAGATTCTGCTGCACCTGCAGTCTGCAGGTAGGGATACAGAGGGCAAGTCAGTGCCGCAGCCCACATTCAAATGGACAAAAGCGGACTGTCCTTTACAGTAGACACAGGACAACCTGTTCTCTTGCCAAACCCAGCTCCAACAAAATCACCCTAAAAAGGGCTATAAGCATTTGTTGCAGTTTTAAATAAATAATTAATGGTTTCTCACAACTCCATTAGCGCATTTTTATTCAGTTAAAGATTTATTAGATACATTTTAACTCCACCAATCAAATGGCAACAAATAGCATTCATCGGACACAGCGATAGTCAGCACCTTTGGCTCGATTTAGAGATGGACGTAAATATTATCGCAGCTGCGATCTCTAATGGATCACAAATACACAAATAGGCTGATGACTCACTCGCCACCCAGTGCTTAGAGGCGCCTACTGACATCATCTCACATCCGCCGCTCACGCACAAAACCGGAAACATCGAGTGCAGATCCGGCGGCCATCAACTTTCTGAATAAGTCTAAGCTGTCGCAGACACAGCGGTTTCCAGACACACAGAGGGCTCTCCTGCTGCCACACACACAGCCAGTGACCAGACACACAGAGGGATCTCCTGCTGCCACACACACAGCCGGTCACCAGACACACAGAGGACTCTCCTGCTGCCACACACACACAGCCGGTCACCAGACACACAGAGGACTCTCCTGCTGCCACACACACAGCCGGTCACCAGACACACAGAGGGCTCTCCTCCTGCCACACACAGCCGGTCACCAGACACACAGAGGGCTCTCCTGCTGCCACACACACAGCCGGTCCCCAGAAACACAGAGTGCTCTCCTGCTGCCACATACACAGCCGCTCACCAGACACACAGAGGGCTCTCCTGCTGCCACATACACAGCCGCTCACCAGACACACAGAGGGCTCTCCTGCTGCAACACACACAGCCGGTCACCAGACACAAAGAGAGATCTCCTGCTGCCACACACACATACAGCCGGTCACCAGACACACAGAGGGCTCTCCTGCTGCCACATACACAGCCGCTCACCAGACACACAGAGGGCTCTCCTGCTGCCACATACACAGCCGCTCACCAGACACACAGAGGGCTCTCCTGCTGCCACACACACATACAGCCGGTCGCCACACACACGGCCAGTGACCAGACACACAGAGGGATCTCCTGCTGCCACACACACAGCCGGTCACCAGACACACAGAGGACTCTCCTGCTGCCACACACACACAGCCGGTAACCAGACACACAGAGGACTCTCCTGCTGCCACACACACAGCCGGTCACCAAACACACAGAGGGCTCTCCTCCTGCTACACACAGCCGGTCACCAGACACACAGAGGGCTCTCCTGCTGCCACACACACAGCCGGTCCCCAGAAACACAGAGGGCTCTCCTGCTGCCACATACACAGCCGCTCACCAGACACACAGAGGGCTCTCCTGCTGCCACATAGACAGCCGCTCACCAGACACACAGAGGGCTCTCCTGCTGCCACACACACAGCCGGTCACCA
Source organism: Taudactylus pleione (assembly GCA_031769625.1). Lineage (NCBI taxonomy): Eukaryota > Metazoa > Chordata > Amphibia > Anura > Myobatrachidae > Taudactylus > Taudactylus pleione. The sequence goes on along the minus strand of JAUIMM010000256.1, from coordinate 457,035 downwards.
GACACACAGAGGGATCTCCTGCTGCCACACACACATACAGCCGGTCACCAGACACACAGAGGGCTCTCCTGCTGCCACATACACAGCCGCTCACCAGACACACAGAGGGCTCTCCTGCTGCCACATACACAGCCGGTCACCAGACACACAGAGGGCTCTCCTCCTGCCACACACAGCCGGTCACCAGACACACAGAGGGCTCTCCTCCTGCCACACACAGCCGGTCACCAGACACACAGAGGGCTCTCCTGCTGCCACACACACAGCCAGTGACCAGACACACAGAGGGATCTCCTGCTGCCACACACACAGCCGGTCACCAGACACACAGAGGACTCTCCTGCTGCCACACACACACAGCCGGTCACCAGACACACAGAGGACTCTCCTGCTGCCACACGCACAGCCGGTCACCAGACACACAGAGGGCTCTCCTCCTGCCACACACAGCCGGTCACCAGACACACAGAGGGCTCTCCTGCTGCCACACACACAGCCGGTCCCCAGAAACACAGAGTGCTCTCCTGCTGCCACATACACAGCCGCTCACCAGACACACAGAGGGCTCTCCTGCTGCCACATACACAGCCGCTCACCAGACACACAGAGGGCTCTCCTGCTGCCACACACACAGCCGGTCACCAGACACAAAGAGAGATCTCCTGCTGCCACACACACATACAGCCGGTCACCAGACACACAGAGGGCTCTCCTGCTGCCACATACACAGCCGCTCACCAGACACACAGAGGGCTCTCCTGCTGCCACATACACAGCCGCTCACCAGACACACAGAGGGCTCTCCTGCTGCCACACACACATACAGCCGGTCGCCACACACACGGCCAGTGACCAGACACACAGAGGGATCTCCTGCTGCCACACACACAGCCGGTCACCAGACACACAGAGGACTCTCCTGCTGCCACACACACACAGCCGGTAACCAGACACACAGAGGACTCTCCTGCTGCCACACACACAGCCGGTCACCAAACACACAGAGGGCTCTCCTCCTGCTACACACAGCCGGTCACCAGACACACAGAGGGCTCTCCTGCTGCCACACACACAGCCGGTCCCCAGAAACACAGAGGGCTCTCCTGCTGCCACATACACAGCCGCTCACCAGACACACAGAGGGCTCTCCTGCTGCCACATAGACAGCCGCTCACCAGACACACAGAGGGCTCTCCTGCTGCCACACACACAGCCGGTCACCAGACACACAGAGGGATCTCCTGCTGCCACACACACATACAGCCGGTCACCAGACACACAGAGGGCTCTCCTGCTGCCACATACACAGCCGCTCACCAGACACACAGAGGGCTCTCCTGCTGCCACATACACAGCCGCTCACCAGACACACAGAGGGCTCTCTTGCTGCCACACACACAGCCGGTCACCAGACACACAGAGGGATCTCCTGCTGCCACACACACATACAGCCAGTCACCAGACACACAGAGGGCTCTCCTGCTGCCCCCCACACACAGCCGGTCCCCACACGCACAGAGGCCTCTCCTGCTGCCACACACAAAGCAAGGTCACCAGACACACAGAGGCCTCTCCTGCTGCCACACACACAGCCGGTCACCAGACACACAGAGGCCTCTCCTGCTGCCAGATACACAGCCGGTCCCCAGACACACAGAGGGCTCTCCTGCTGCCACCAGACACACAGAGGGCTCTCCTGCTGCCACACACACAGCCGGTCAACAGACACACAGAGGCCTCTCCGGCTGCCACACACACAGCCGGTCACCAGACACACAGAGGACTCTCCTGCTGCCACACACACACAGCGATCACCAGACACACAGAGGGCTCTCCTGCTGCCACATACACAGCCAGTCACCAGACACACAGAGGACTCTCCTGCTGCCACACACACAGCAGGCACCAGATACACAGAGGCCTCTCCTGCTGCCCCACACACACACAGCCGGTCCCCAGACACACAGAGGGCTCTCCTACTGCTACACACACAGCCGGTCTCCAGACACACAGAGGGCTCTCCTGCTGCCACACACACAGCCGGACACCACACACACAGAGGGCTCTCCTGCTGCCAAACACACAGCCGGTTACCAGACACACAGAGGCCTCTCTTTCTGCCGCACACACAGCCGGTCACCAGACACACAGAGGGCTCTCCTCCTGCCACACACAGCCGGTCACCAGACACACAGAGGGCTCTCCTGCTGCCACACACACAGCCGGTCCCCAGAAACACAGAGTGCTCTCCTGCTGCCACATACACAGCCGCTCACCAGACACACAGAGGGCTCTCCTGCTGCCACATACACAGCCGCTCACCAGACACACAGAGGGCTCTCCTGCTGCCACACACACAGCCGGTCACCAGACACAAAGAGAGATCTCCTGCTGCCACACACATACAGCCGGTCACCAGACACACAGAGGGCTCTCCTGCTGCCACATACACAGCCGCTCACCAGACACACAGAGGGCTCTCCTGCTGCCACATACACAGCCGCTCACCAGACACACAGAGGGCTCTCCTGCTGCCACACACACATACAGCCGGTCGCCACACACACGGCCAGTGACCAGACACACAGAGGGATCTCCTGCTGCCACACACACAGCCGGTCACCAGACACACAGAGGACTCTCCTGCTGCCACACACACACAGCCGGTAACCAGACACACAGAGGACTCTCCTGCTGCCACACACACAGCCGGTCACCAAACACACAGAGGGCTCTCCTCCTGCTACACACAGCCGGTCACCAGACACACAGAGGGCTCTCCTGCTGCCACACACACAGCCGGTCCCCAGAAACACAGAGGGCTCTCCTGCTGCCACATACACAGCCGCTCACCAGACACACAGAGGGCTCTCCTGCTGCCACATAGACAGCCGCTCACCAGACACACAGAGGGCTCTCCTGCTGCCACACACACAGCCGGTCACCAGACACACAGAGGGATCTCCTGCTGCCACACACACATACAGCCGGTCACCAGACACACAGAGGGCTCTCCTGCTGCCACATACACAGCCGCTCACCAGACACACAGAGGGCTCTCCTGCTGCCACATACACAGCCGCTCACCAGACACACAGAGGGCTCTCCTGCTGCCACACACACAGCCGGTCACCAGACACACAGAGGGATCTCCTGCTGCCACACACACATACAGCCAGTCACCAGACACACAGAGGGCTCTCCTGCTGCCCCCCACACACAGCCGGTCCCCACACGCACAGAGGCCTCTCCTGCTGCCACACACAAAGCAAGGTCACCAGACACACAGAGGCCTCTCCTGCTGCCACACACACAGCCGGTCACCAGACACACAGAGGCCTCTCCTGCTGCCAGATACACAGCCGGTCCCCAGACACACAGAGGGCTCTCCTGCTGCCACCAGATACACAGAGGGCTCTCCTGCTGCCACACACACAGCCGGTCAACAGACACACAGAGGCCTCTCCGGCTGCCACACACACAGCCGGTCACCAGACACACAGAGGACTCTCCTGCTGCCACACACACACAGCGATCACCAGACACACAGAGGGCTCTCCTGCTGCCACATACACAGCCAGTCACCAGACACACAGAGGACTCTCCTGCTGCCACACACACAGCAGGCACCAGATACACAGAGGCCTCTCCTGCTGCCCCACACACACACAGCCGGTCCCCAGACACACAGAGGGCTCTCCTACTGCTACACACACAGCCGGTCTCCAGACACACAGAGGGCTCTCCTGCTGCCACACACACAGCCGGACACCACACACACAGAGGGCTCTCCTGCTGCCAAACACACAGCCGGTTACCAGACACACAGAGGCCTCTCTTTCTGCCGCACACACAGCCGGTCACCAGACACACAGAGTGCTCTCCTGCTGTCACACAAACAGCCTGTCACCAGACACACAGAGGCCTCTCCTGGTGCCACACACACAGCCGGTCACCAGACACACAGAGGCCTCTCCTGCTGCCACACACACAGCCGGTCATCAGACACACAGAGGCCTCTCCTGCTGCCACACACACTGCCGGTCACCAGACACACAGAGGGCTCTCCTGCTGCCACACACACAGCCGGTCACCAGACACACGGAGGCCTCTCCTGCTGCCACACACACACAGCCGGTCACCAGACACACAGAGGGCTCTCCTGCTGCCACACACACAGCCGGTCACCAGACACACAGAGGCCTCTCCTGCTGCCACACACACAGCCGGTCACCAGACACACAGAGGCCTCTCCTGCTGCCACACACACACAGCCGCTCACCAGACACACAGAGGGCTCTCCTGCTGCCACACACACAGCCGGTCACCAGACACACAGAGGGCTCTCCTGCTGCCACACACACAGCCGGTCATAAGACACACAGAGGCCTCTCCTGGTGCCACACACACAGCCGGTCACCAGACACACAGAGGCCTCCCCTGCTGCCACACACACAGCGGTCACCAGACACACAGAGGCCTCTCCTGCTGCCACACAAACAGCCGGTCACCAGACACACAGAGGGCTCTCCTGCTGCCACACACACAGCCGGTCACCAGACACACAGAGGGCTCTCCTGCTGCCACACACACAGCCGGTCACCAGACACACAGAAGGCTCTCCTGCTGCCACACACACAGCCGGTCACCAGACACACAGAGGACTCTCCTGCTGCCACACACACACAGCCGGTCACCAGACACACAGAGGACTCTCCTGCTGCCACACACACAGCCGGTCACCAGACACACAGAGGGCTCTCCTCCTGCCACACACAGCCGGTCACCAGACACACAGAGGCATCTCCTGCTGCCATGCACACAGCGATCACCAGACACACAGAGGGCTCTCCTGCTGCCACACACACAGCCGGTCCCCAGACACACAGAGGGCTCTCCTGCTGCCACACACACAGCCGGTCCCCAGACACACAGAGGGCTCTCCTGCTGCCACACACACAGCCGGTCCACAGACACACAGAGGGCTCTCCTGCTGCCACATACACAGCCGCTCACCAGACACACAGAGGGCTCTCCTGCTGCCACATACACAGCCGCTCACCAGACACACAGAGGGCTCTGCTGCTGCCACACACACAGCCGGTCCCCACACACACAGAGGCCTCTCCTGCTGCCACACACACAGCAAGGTCACCAGACACACAGAGGGCTCTCCTGCTGCCACACACACAGCCGGTCACCAGACACACAGAGGCCTCTCCTGCTGCCAGATACACAGCCGGTCCCCAGACACACAGAGGGCTCTCCTGCTGCCACCAGACACACAGAGGGCTCTCCTGCTGCCACACACACAGCCGGTCAACAGACACACACAGGCCTCTCCTGCTGCCACACACACAGCCGGTCAACAGACACACAGAGGCCTCTCCAGCTGCCACACACATACAGCGATCACCAGACACACAGAGGGCTCTCCTGCTGCCACATACACAGCCAGTCACCAGACACACAGAGGACTCTCCTGCTGCCACACACACAGCAGGCACCAGATACACAGAGTGCTCTCCTGCTACCACACGCACAGCCGGTCACCAGACACACAGAGGCCTCTCCTGCTGCCACACACACATAGCGGTCACCAGACACACAGAGGCCTCTCCTGTTGCCACACACACAGCCGGTCCCCAGACACACAGAGGGCTCTCCTACTGCCACACACACAGCCGGTCACCAGACACACAGAGGGCTCTCCTGCTGCCACACACACAGCCGGACACCACACACACAGAGGGCTCTCCTGCTGCCAAACACACAGCCGGTTACCAGACACACAGAGGCCTCTCTTTCTGCCGCACACACAGCCGGTCACCAGACACACAGAGGGCTCTCCTGCTGTCACACACACAGCCTGTCACCAGACACACAGAGGCCTCTCCTGGTGCCACACACACAGCCGGTCACCAGACACACAGAGGCCTCTCCTGCTGCCACACACACAGCCGGGTCACCAGACACACAGAAGGATCTCCTGTGCCACACACACAGCCGGTCCCCAGACGCACAGAGGCCTCTCCTGCTGCCACATACACAGCCGCTCACCAGACACACAGAGGGCTCTCCTGCTGCCACACACACACAACCGGTCACCATTTACTATACTGTTTGTATGTGATCGTAGGGTTTATTGTGCTTCAGAAACCTGGCATATTTTTTGTGGAGCTCTCCCCTATTCCAAATGTTGACAGTATGCAAATACTTAACCCCTCTGATGTACATGTATTTATCACAATAGCTTACTTAGGCCACAACAGAAAAAAGGTATGTGGATATTTCTTTTATGCTACACCCCTCCCCCTGAGATCTGCCAGATACACAGCCGGTCCCCAGACACACAGAGGGCTCTCCTGCTGCCACCAGACACACAGAGGGCTCTCCTGCTGCCACACACACAGCCGGTCAACAGACACACAGAGGCCTCTCCGGCTGCCACACACACAGCCAGTCACCAGACACACATAGGCTCTCCTGCTGCCAAACACACAGCTGGTCATCAGACACACAGAGGCCTCTCCTGCTGCCACACACACTGCCGGTCACCAGACACACAGAGGGCTCTGCTGCTGCCACACACACAGCCGGTCACCAGACACACAGAGGCCTCTCCTGCTGCCACACACACACAGCCGGTCACCAGACACACAGAGGGCTCTCCGGCTGCCACACACACAGCCGGTCACCAGACACACAGAGGCCTCTCCTGCTGCCACACACACAGCCGGTCACCAGACACACAGAGGCCTCTCCTGCTGCCACACACACAGCCGGTCACCAGACACACAGAGGGCTCTCCTGCTGCCACACACACAGCCGGTCACCAGACACACAGAGGGCTCTCCTGCTGCCACACACACAGCCGGTCACCAGACACACAGAGGCCTCTCCTGGTGCCACACACACAGCCGGTCACCAGACACACAGAGTGCTCTCCTGCTGCCACACACACAGCCGGTCACCAGACACACAGAGGCCTCTTCTGCTGCCACACACACAGCCGGTCCCCAGACACACAGAGGCCTCTCCTGCTGCCACACACACAGCCGGTCACCAGACACACAGAGGGCTCTCCTGCTGCCACACATAGTCTGTCACCAGACACACAGAGGCCTCTCCTGCTGCCACACACACAGCCGGTCACCAGACACACAGAGGCTCTTCTGCTGCCACACACAGCCGGTCACCAGGCACACAGAGGGCTCTCCTGCTGCCACACATACACAGCCGGTCACCAGACACACATAGACCTCTCCTGCTGCCACTCACACAACCGGTCACCAGACACACAGAGGACTCTCCTGCTGCCACACACACAGCCAGTCACCAGACACACAGAGGCCTCTCCTGCTGCCACACACACAGCCGCTCACCAGACAAACAGAGGGCTCTCCTGCTGCCACACACACAGCCGGTCTACAGACACACAGAGGCCTCTCCTGCTGCCACACACACAGCTGGTCACCAGACACACAGAGGCCTCTCCTGCTACCACACACACAGCTGGTCACAAGACACACAGAGGGCTCTCCTGCTGCCACCCACACACAGCCAGTCACCAGACACACAGAGGGCTCTCCTGCTGCCACACACACAGCCAGTCACAAGACACACAGAGGGCTCTTCTGCTGCCACACACACACAGCCGGTCACCAGACACACAGAGGGCTCTCCTTCTGCCGCACACACAGCGGTCACCAGACACACAGAGGCCTCTCCTGCTGCCACACACACAGCCGGTCACCAGACACACAGAGGGCTCTCCTGCTACCACACACAGCCACTCACCAGACACACAGAGGCCACTCCTGCTGCCACACACACACAGCCGGTCACCAGACACACAGTGGCCTCTCCTGCTGCTACACACACAGCCAGTCCCCAGACACACAGAGGCCTCTCCTGCTGCCACATACACAGCCGCTCACCAGACACACAGAGGGCTCTCCTGCTGCCACACACACAGCCGGTCACCAGACACACAGAGGACTCTCCTGCTACCACACACACAGCCGGTCAGCAGACACACAGAGGGCTCTCCTGCTGCCACACACACACAGCGATCACCAGACACACAGAGGGCTCTCCTGCTGCCACACACACAGCAGTCACCAGACACACAGAGGCCTCTCCTGCTGCCACACACACAGCCGGTCACCAGACACACAGAGGACTCTCCTGCTGCCACACACACACAGCGATCACCAGACACACAGAGGACTCTCCTGCTGCCACACACACACAGCGGTCACCAGACACACAGAGCCATCTCCTGCTGCCACACACACAGCCGGTCACCAGACACACAGAGGACTCTCCTGCTGCCACACACACACAGCGATGACCAGACACACAGAGGGCTCTCCTGCTGCCACATACACAGCCGGTCACCAGACACACAGAGGACTCTCCTGCTGCCACACACACAGCAGTCACCAGACACACAGAGTGCTCTCCTGCTGCCACACACACAGCCGGTCACCAGACACACAGAGGCCTCTCCTGCTGCCACACACACATAGCGGTCACCAGACACACAGAGGCCTCTCCTGCTGCCACACACACACACAGCTGGTCCCCAGACACACAGAGGGCTCTCCTGCTGCCACACACACAGCCGGTCACCAGACACACAGAGGCCTCTCCTGCTGCCACACACACATAGCGGTCACCAGACACACAGAGGCCTCTCCTGCTGCCCCACACACACACAGCCGGTCCCCAGACACACAGTGGGATTTCCTACTGCCACACACACAGCCAGTCACCAGACACACAGAGGGCTCTCCTGCTGCCACACACACAGCGGGTCACCAGACACACAGAGGCCTCTCCTTCTGCCGCACACACAGCCGGTCACCAGACACACAGAGGGCTCTCCTGCTGCCACACACACAGCCAGTCACCAGACACACAGAGGGCTCTTCTGCTGCCACACACACACAGCCGGTCACCAGACACACAGAGGGCTCTCCTGCTGCCACACACACAACCGGTCACCAGACACACAGAGGACTCTCCTGCTACCACACACACAGCCGGTCACCAGACACACAGAAGGCTCTCCTGCTGCCACATCCACAGCGATCACCAGACACACAGAGGGCTCTCCTGCTGCCACATACACAGCCGGTCACCAGACACACAGAGGCCTCTCCTGCTGCCACACACACAGCAGTCACCAGACACACAGAGGCCTCTCCTGCTGCCACACACACAGCCGGTCACCAGACACACAGAAGGCTCTCCTGCTGCCACATACACAGCGATCACCAGACACACAGAGGACTCTCCTGCTACCACACACACAGCCGGTCACCAGACACACAGAGGACTCTCCTGCTACCACACACACAGCCGGTCACCAGACACACAGAAGGCTCTCCTGCTGCCACATACACAGCGATCACCAGACACACAGAGGGCTCTCCTGCTGCCACATACACAGCCGGTCCCCAGACACACAGAGGCCTCTCCTGCTGCCACACACACTGCCGGTCACCAGACACACAGAGGGCTCTCCTGCTGCCACACATAGTCTGTCACCAGACACACAGAGGCCTCTCCTGCTGCCACACACACAGCCGGTCACCAGACACACAGAGGCTCTTCTGCTGCCACACACAGCCGGTCACCAGGCACACAGAGGGCTCTCCTGCTGCCACACATACACAGCCGGTCACTAGACACACATAGACCTCTCCTGCTGCCACTCACACAACCGGTCACCAGACACACAGAGGACTCTCCTGCTGCCACACACACAGCCGCTCACCAGACAAACAGAGGGCTCTCCTGCTGCCACACACACAGCCGGTCTACAGACACACAGAGGCCTCTCCTGCTGCCACACACACAGCCGGTCACCAGACACACAGAGGACTCTCCTGCTGCCACACACACACAGCGATCACCAGAAACAAAGAGGGCTCTCCTTCTGCCACATACACAGCCAGTCATCAGACACACAGAGGACTCTCCTGCTGCCACACACACAGCAGGCACCAGATACACAGAGTGTTCTCCTGCTGCCACACGCACAGCCGGTCACCAGACACACAGAGGCCTCTCCTGCTGCCACACACACATAGCGGTCACCAGACACACAGAGGCCTCTCCTCCTGCCCCACACACACACAGCCGGTCCCCAGACACACAGAGGGCTCTACTACTGCCACACACACAGACGGTCTCCAGACACACAGAGGGCTCTCCTGCTGCCACACACACAGCCAGTCACCAGACACACAGAGGCCTCTCCTGCTGCCACACACACAGCCGCTCACCAGACAAACAGAGGGCTCTCCTGCTGCCACACACACAGCCGGTCTACAGACACACAGAGGCCTCTCCTGCTGCCACACACACAGCCGGTCACCAGACACACAGAGGCCTCTCCTGCTGCCACACACACAGCCGGTCACCAGACACACAGAGGCCTCTCCTGCTGCCACACACACAGCCGGTCACCAGACACACAGAAGGCTCTCCTGCTGCCACATACACAGCGATCACCAGACACACAGAGGGCTCTCCTGCTGCCACATACACAGCCGGTCACCAGACACACAGAGGCCTCTCCTGCTGCCACACACACAGCCGGTCACCAGACACACAGAGGCCTCTCCTGCTGCCACACACACAGCTGGTCCCCAGACACACAGAGGACTCTCCTGCTGCCACACACACAGCAGTCACCAGACAGACAGAGGGCTCTTCTGCTGCCACACACACACAGCCGGTCACCAGACACACAGAGGGCTCTCCTGCTGCTGCACACACAGCGGTCACCAGACACACAGAGGCCTCTCCTGCTGCCACACACACAGCCGGTCACCAGACACACAGAGGGCTCTCCTGCTACCACACACAGCCGCTCACCAGACACACAGAGGCCTCTCCTGCTGCCACACACACACAGCCTGTCACCAGACACACAGTGGCCTCTCCTGCTGCCACACACACAGCCGGTCCCCACACACACAGAGGCCTCTCCTGCTGCCACACACACAGCGGTCACCAGACACACAGAGTGCTCTCCTGGTGCTACACACACAGCCGGTCACCAGACATTCAGAGGCCTCTCCTGCTGCCACACACACAGCCGGTCCCCAGACACACAGAGGACTCTCCTGCTGCCACACACACAGCCGGTCACCAGAGACACAGAGGCTTCTCCTGCTGCCACACACACAGCCGGTCACCAGACACACAGAGGACTCTCCTGCTGCCACACACACACAGCGATCACCAGACACACAGAGGACTCTCCTGCTGCCACACACACAGCGGTCACCAGACATACAGAGGCCTCTCCTGCTGCCACACACACAGCCGGTCACCAGACACACAGAGGACTCTCCTGCTGCCACACACACACAGCGATCACCAGACACACAGAGGGCTCTCCTGCTGCCACATACACAGCCGGTCACCAGACACACAGAGGACTCTCCTGCTGCCACACACACAGCAGTCACCAGACACACAGAGTGCTCTCCTGCTGCCACACACACAGCCGGTCACCAGACACACAGAGGCCTCTCCTGCTGCCACACACACATAGCGGTCACCAGACACACAGAGGCCTCTCCTGCTGCCACACACACACACAGCCGGTCCCCAGACACACAGAGGGCTCTCCTGCTGCCACACACACAGCCGGTCACCAGACACACAGAGGCCTCTCCTGCTGCCCCACACACACACAGCCGGTCCCCAGACACACAGAGGGATTTCATACTGCCACACACACAGCGGTCACCAGACACACAGAGGGCTCTCCTGCTGCCACACACACAGCCGGTCACCACACACACAGAGGGCTCTCCTGCTGCCAAACACACAGCCGCTCACCAGACACACAGAGGCCTCTCCTTCTGCCGCACACACAGCCGGTCACCAGACACACAGAGGGCTCTCCTGCTGCCACACACACACAGCCGGTCACCAGACACACAGAGGGCTCTCCTGTTGCCACACACACAGCCGGTCACCAGACACACAGAGGCCTCTCCTGCTGCCACACACACAGCCGGTCACCAGACACACAGAGGCCTCTCCTGCTGCCACACACACAGCCGGTCACCAGACACACAGAGGGCTCTACTGCTGCCACACACACAGCCGGTCACCAGACACACAGAGGGCTCTCCTGCTGCCACACACACAGCCGGTCACCAGACACACAGAGGCCTCTCCTGGTGCCACACACACAGCCGGTCACCAGACACACAGAGTGCTCTCCTGCTGCCACACACACAGCCGGTCACCAGACACACAGAGGCCTCTCCTGCTGCCACACACACAGCCGGTCCCCAGACACACAGAGGCCTCTCCTGCTGCCACACACACAGCCGGTCACCAGACACACAGAGGGCTCTCCTGCTGCCACACATAGTCTGTCACCAGACACATAGAGGCCTCTCCTGCTGCCACACACACAGCCGGTCACCAGACACACAGAGGCTCTTCTGCTGCCACACACAGCCGGTCACCAGGCACACAGAGGGCTCTCCTGCTGCCACACATACACAGCCGGTCACCAGACACACATAGACCTCTCCTGCTGCCACTCACACAACCGGTCACCAGACACACAGAGGACTCTCCTGCTGCCACACACACAGCCAGTCACCAGACACACAGAGGCCTCTCCTGCTGCCACACACACAGCCGCTCACCAGACAAACAGAGGGCTCTCCTGCTGCCACACACACAGCCGGTCTACAGACACACAGAGGCCTCTCCTGCTGCCACACACACAGCCGGTCACCAGACACACAGAGGACTCTCCTGCTGCCACACACACACAGCGATCACCAGAAACAAAGAGGGCTCTCCTTCTGCCACATACACAGCCAGTCACCAGACACACAGAGGACTCTCCTGCTGCCACACACACAGCAGGCACCAGATACACAGAGTGTTCTCCAGCTGCCACACGCACAGCCGGTCACCAGACACACAGAGGCCTCTCCTGCTGCCACACACACATAGCGGTCACCAGACACACAGAGGCCTCTCCTCCTGCCCCACACACACACAGCCGGTCCCCAGACACACAGAGGGCTCTACTACTGCCACACAAACAGATGGTCTCCAGACACACAGAGGGCTCTCCTGCTGCCACACACACAGCCAGTCACCAGACACACACAGAGGCCTCTCCTGCTGCCACACACACAGCCGCTCACCAGACAAACAGAGGGCTCTCCTGCTGCCACACACACAGCCGGTCTACAGACACACAGAGGCCTCTCCTGCTGCCACACACACAGCCGGTCACCAGACACACAGAGGCCTCTCCTGCTGCCACACACACAGCCGGTCACCAGACACACAGAGGCCTCTCCTGCTGCCACACACACACAGCCGGTCACCAGACACACAGAGGGCTCTCCTGCTGCCACACACACAGCCGGTCACCAGACACACAGAGGACTCTCCTGCTACCACACACACAGCCGGTCACCAGACACACAGAGGGCTCTCCTGCTGCAACACACACACAGCGATCACCAGACACACAGAGGGCTCTCCTGCTGCCACCTACACAGCCGGTCACCAGACACACAGAGGCCTCTCCTGCTGCCACACACACAGCGGTCACCAGACACACAGAGTGCTCTCCTGCTGCCACGCACACAGCCGGTCACCAGACACACAGAGGCCTCTCCTGCTGCCACACACACAGCCGGTCCCCAGACACACAGAGGACTCTCCTGCTGCCACACACACAGCAGTCACCAGACACACAGAGGGCTCTCCTGCTGCCACACACACAGCCGGTCAACAGACACACACAGGCCTCTCCTGCTGCCACACACACAGCCGGTCAACAGACACACAGAGGCCTCTCCAGCTGCCACACACATACAGCGATCACCAGACACACAGAGGGCTCTCCTGCTGCCACATACACAGCCAGTCACCAGACACACAGAGGACTCTCCTGCTGCCACACACACAGCAGGCACCAGATACACAGAGTGCTCTCCTGCTACCACACGCACAGCCGGTCACCAGACACACAGAGGCCTCTCCTGCTGCCACACACACATAGCGGTCACCAGACACACAGAGGCCTCTCCTGTTGCCACACACACAGCCGGTCCCCAGACACACAGAGGGCTCTCCTACTGCCACACACACAGCCGGTCACCAGACACACAGAGGGCTCTCCTGCTGCCACACACACAGCCGGACACCACACACACAGAGGGCTCTCCTGCTGCCAAACACACAGCCGGTTACCAGACACACAGAGGCCTCTCTTTCTGCCGCACACACAGCCGGTCACCAGACACACAGAGGGCTCTCCTGCTGTCACACACACAGCCTGTCACCAGACACACAGAGGCCTCTCCTGGTGCCACACACACAGCCGGTCACCAGACACACAGAGGCCTCTCCTGCTGCCACACACACAGCCGGGTCACCAGACACACAGAGGGATCTCCTGTGCCACACACACAGCCGGTCCCCAGACGCACAGAGGCCTCTCCTGCTGCCACATACACAGCCGCTCACCAGACACACAGAGGGCTCTCCTGCTGCCACACACACACAACCGGTCACCAGACACACAGAGGGATCTCCTGCTGCCACACACACATACAGCCAGTCACCAGACACACAGAGGGCTCTCCTGCTGCCCCACACACACAGCCGGTCCCCACACACACAGAGGCCTCTCCTGCTGCCACACACACAGCAAGGTCACCAGACACACAGAGGGCTCTCCTGCTGCCACACACACAGCCGGTCACCAGACACACAGAGGCCTCTCCTGCTGCCAGATACACAGCCGGTCCCCAGACACACAGAGGGCTCTCCTGCTGCCACCAGACACACAGAGGGCTCTCCTGCTGCCACACACACAGCCGGTCAACAGACACACAGAGGCCTCTCCGGCTGCCACACACACAGCCAGTCACCAGACACACAGAGGACTCTCCTGCTGCCACACACACACAGCGATCACCAGAAACAAAGAGGGCTCTCCTTCTGCCACATACACAGCCAGTCACCAGACACACAGAGGACTCTCCTGCTGCCACACACACAGCAGGCACCAGATACACAGAGTGTTCTCCTGCTGCCACACGCACAGCCGGTCACCAGACACACAGAGGCCTCTCCTGCTGCCACACACACATAGCGGTCACCAGACACACAGAGGCCTCTCCTCCTGCCCCACACACACACAGCCGGTCCCCAGACACACAGAGGGCTCTACTACTGCCACACACACAGACGGTCTCCAGACACACAGAGGGCTCTCCTGCTGCCACACACACAGCCGGACACCACACACACAGAGGGCTCTCCTGCTGCCAAACACACAGCCAGTTACCAGACACGCAGAGGCCTCTCTTTCTGCCGCACACACAGCCAGTCACCAGACACACAGAGGGCTCTCCTGCTGTCACACACACAGCCTGTCACCAGACACACAGAGGCCTCTCCTGGTGCCACACACACAGCCGGTCACCAGACACACAGAGGCCTCTCCTGCTGCCACACACACAGCCGGTCACCAGACACACATAGGCTCTCCTGCTGCCAAACACACAGCTGGTCATCAGACACACAGAGGCCTCTCCTGCTGCCACACACACTGCCGGTCACCAGACACACAGAGGGCTCTGCTGCTGCCACACACACAGCCGGTCACCAGACACACAGAGGCCTCTCCTGCTGCCACACACACACAGCCGGTCACCAGACACACAGAGGGCTCTCCTGCTGCCACACACACAGCCGGTCACCAGACACACAGAGGCCTCTCCTGCTGCCACACACACAGCCGGTCACCAGACACACAGAGGCCTCTCCTGCTGCCACACACACAGCCGGTCACCAGACACACAGAGGGCTCTCCTGCTGCCACACACACAGCCGGTCACCAGACACACAGAGGGCTCTCCTGCTGCCACACACACAGCCGGTCACCAGACACACAGAGGCCTCTCCTGGTGCCACACACACAGCCGGTCACCAGACACACAGAGTGCTCTCCTGCTGCCACACACACAGCCGGTCACCAGACACACAGAGGCCTCTTCTGCTGCCACACACACAGCCGGTCCCCAGACACACAGAGGCCTCTCCTGCTGCCACACACACAGCCGCTCACCAGACAAACAGAGGGCTCTCCTGCTGCCACACACACAGCCGGTCCCCAGACACACAGAGGCCTCTCCTGGTGCCACACACACAGCCGGTCACCAGACACACAGAGTGCTCTCCTGCTGCCACTCACACAACCGGTCACCAGACACACAGAGGACTCTCCTGCTGCCACACACACAGCCAGTCACCAGACACACAGAGGCCTCTCCTGCTGCCACACACACAGCCGCTCACCAGACAAACAGAGGGCTCTCCTGCTGCCACACACACAGCCGGTCTACAGACACACAGAGGCCTCTCCTGCTGCCACACACACAGCTGGTCACCAGACACACAGAGGCCTCTCCTGCTACCACACACACAGCTGGTCACAAGACACACAGAGGGCTCTCCTGCTGCCACCCACACACAGCCAGTCACCAGACACACAGAGGGCTCTCCTGCTGCCACACACACAGCCAGTCACAAGACACACAGAGGGCTCTTCTGCTGCCACACACACACAGCCGGTCACCAGACACACAGAGGGCTCTCCTTCTGCCGCACACACAGCGGTCACCAGACACACAGAGGCCTCTCCTGCTGCCACACACACAGCCGGTCACCAGACACACAGAGGGCTCTCCTGCTACCACACACAGCCACTCACCAGACACACAGAGGCCACTCCTGCTGCCACACACACACAGCCGGTCACCAGACACACAGAGGCCTCTCCTGCTGCTACACACACAGCCAGTCCCCAGACACACAGAGGCCTCTCCTGCTGCCACATACACAGCCGCTCACCAGACACACAGAGGGCTCTCCTGCTGCCACACACACAGCCGGTCACCAGACACACAGAGGACTCTCCTGCTACCACACACACAGCCGGTCAGCAGACACACAGAGGGCTCTCCTGCTGCCACACACACACAGCGATCACCAGACACACAGAGGGCTCTCCTGCTGCCACACACACAGCAGTCACCAGACACACAGAGGCCTCTCCTGCTGCCACACACACAGCCGGTCACCAGACACACAGAGGACTCTCCTGCTGCCACACACACACAGCGATCACCAGACACACAGAGGACTCTCCTGCTGCCACACACACACAGCGGTCACCAGACACACAGAGCCATCTCCTGCTGCCACACACACAGCCGGTCACCAGACACACAGAGGACTCTCCTGCTGCCACACACACACAGCGATGACCAGACACACAGAGGGCTCTCCTGCTGCCACATACACAGCCGGTCACCAGACACACAGAGGACTCTCCTGCTGCCACACACACAGCAGTCACCAGACACACAGAGTGCTCTCCTGCTGTCACACACACAGCCGGTCACCAGACACACAGAGGCCTCTCCTGCTGCCACACACACATAGCGGTCACCAGACAAACAGAGGGCTCTCCTGCTGCCACACACACAGCCGGTCTACAGACACACAGAGGCCTCTCCTGCTGCCACACACACAGCCGGTCACCAGACACACAGAGGACTCTCCTGCTGCCACACACACACAGTGATCACCAGAAACAAAGAGGGCTCTCCTTCTGCCACATACACAGCCAGTCATCAGACACACAGAGGACTCTCCTGCTGCCACACACACAGCAGGCACCAGATACACAGAGTGTTCTCCTGCTGCCACACGCACAGCCGGTCACCAGACACACAGAGGCCTCTCCTGCTGCCACACACACATAGCGGTCACCAGACACACAGAGGCCTCTCCTCCTGCCCCACACACACACAGCCGGTCCCCAGACACACAGAGGGCTCTACTACTGCCACACACACAGACGGTCTCCAGACACACAGAGGGCTCTCCTGCTGCCACACACACAGCCAGTCACCAGACACACAGAGGCCTCTCCTGCTGCCACACACACAGCCGCTCACCAGACAAACAGAGGGCTCTCCTGCTGCCACACACACAGCCGGTCTACAGACACACAGAGGCCTCTCCTGCTGCCACACACACAGCCGGTCACCAGACACACAGAGGCCTCTCCTGCTGCCACACACACAGCCGGTCACCAGACACACAGAGGCCTCTCCTGCTGCCACACACACAGCCGGTCACCAGACACACAGAAGGCTCTCCTGCTGCCACATACACAGCGATCACCAGACACACAGAGGGCTCTCCTGCTGCCACATACACAGCCGGTCACCAGACACACAGAGGCCTCTCCTGCTGCCACACACACAGCCGGTCACCAGACACACAGAGGCCTCTCCTGCTGCCACACACACAGCTGGTCCCCAGACACACAGAGGACTCTCCTGCTGCCACACACACAGCAGTCACCAGACAGACAGAGGGCTCTTCTGCTGCCACACACACACAGCCGGTCACCAGACACACAGAGGGCTCTCCTGCTGCTGCACACACAGCGGTCACCAGACACACAGAGGCCTCTCCTGCTGCCACACACACAGCCGGTCACCAGACACACAGAGGGCTCTCCTGCTACCACACACAGCCGCTCACCAGACACACAGAGGCCTCTCCTGCTGCCACACACACACAGCCTGTCACCAGACACACAGTGGCCTCTCCTGCTGCCACACACACAGCCGGTCCCCACACACACAGAGGCCTCTCCTGCTGCCACACACACAGCCGTCACCAGACACACAGAGTGCTCTCCTGGTGCTACACACACAGCCGGTCACCAGACATTCAGAGGCCTCTCCTGCTGCCACACACACAGCCGGTCCCCAGACACACAGAGGACTCTCCTGCTGCCACACACACAGCAGTCACCAGACACACAGAGGCTTCTCCTGCTGCCACACACACAGCCGGTCACCAGACACACAGAGGACTCTCCTGCTGCCACACACACACAGCGATCACCAGACACACAGAGGACTCTCCTGCTGCCACACACACAGCGGTCACCAGACATACAGAGGCCTCTCCTGCTGCCACACACACAGCCGGTCACCAGACACACAGAGGACTCTCCTGCTGCCACACACACACAGCGATCACCAGACACACAGAGGGCTCTCCTGCTGCCACATACACAGCCGGTCACCAGACACACAGAGGACTCTCCTGCTGCCACACACACAGCAGTCACCAGACACACAGAGTGCTCTCCTGCTGCCACACACACAGCCGGTCACCAGACACACAGAGGCCTCTCCTGCTGCCACACACACATAGCGGTCACCAGACACACAGAGGCCTCTCCTGCTGCCACACACACACACAGCCGGTCCCCAGACACACAGAGGGCTCTCCTGCTGCCACACACACAGCCGGTCACCAGACACACAGAGGCCTCTCCTGCTGCCCCACACACACACAGCCGGTCCCCAGACACACAGAGGGATTTCATACTGCCACACACACAGCCGGTCACCAGACACACAGAGGGCTCTCCTGCTGCCACACACACAGCCGGTCACCACACACACAGAGGGCTCTCCTGCTGCCAAACACACAGCCGCTCACCAGACACACAGAGGCCTCTCCTTCTGCCGCACACACAGCCGGTCACCAGACACACAGAGGGCTCTCCTGCTGCCACACACACACAGCCGGTCACCAGACACACAGAGGGCTCTCCTGTTGCCACACACACAGCCGGTCACCAGACACACAGAGGCCTCTCCTGCTGCCACACACACAGCCGGTCACCAGACACACAGAGGCCTCTCCTGCTGCCACACACACAGCCGGTCACCAGACACACAGAGGGCTCTACTGCTGCCACACACACAGCCGGTCACCAGACACACAGAGGGCTCTCCTGCTGCCACACACACAGCCGGTCACCAGACACACAGAGGCCTCTCCTGGTGCCACACACACAGCCGGTCACCAGACACACAGAGTGCTCTCCTGCTGCCACACACACAGCCGGTCACCAGACACACAGAGGCCTCTCCTGCTGCCACACACACAGCCGGTCCCCAGACACACAGAGGCCTCTCCTGCTGCCACACACACAGCCGGTCACCAGACACACAGAGGGCTCTCCTGCTGCCACACATAGTCTGTCACCAGACACACAGAGGCCTCTCCTGCTGCCACACACACAGCCGGTCACCAGACACACAGAGGCTCTTCTGCTGCCACACACAGCCGGTCACCAGGCACACAGAGGGCTCTCCTGCTGCCACACATACACAGCCGGTCACCAGACACACATAGACCTCTCCTGCTGCCACTCACACAACCGGTCACCAGACACACAGAGGACTCTCCTGCTGCCACACACACAGCCAGTCACCAGACACACAGAGGCCTCTCCTGCTGCCACACACACAGCCGCTCACCATACAAACAGAGGGCTCTCCTGCTGCCACACACACAGCCGGTCTACAGACACACAGAGGCCTCTCCTGCTGCCACACACACAGCCGGTCACCAGACACACAGAGGACTCTCCTGCTGCCACACACACACAGCGATCACCAGAAACAAAGAGAGCTCTCCTTCTGCCACATACACAGCCAGTCACCAGACACACAGAGGACTCTCCTGCTGCCACACACACAGCAGGCACCAGATACACAGAGTGTTCTCCAGCTGCCACACGCACAGCCGGTCACCAGACACACAGAGGGCTCTCCTGCTGCCACCTACACAGCCGGTCACCAGACACACAGAGGCCTCTCCTGCTGCCACACACACAGCGGTCACCAGACACACAGAGTGCTCTCCTGCTGCCACGCACACAGCCGGTCACCAGACACACAGAGGCCTCTCCTGCTGCCACACACACAGCCGGTCCCCAGACACACAGAGGACTCTCCTGCTGCCACACACACAGCAGTCACCAGACACACAGAGGCCTCTCCTGCTGCCACACACACAGCCGGTCACCAGACACACAGAGGACTCTCCTGCTGCCACACACACACAGCGATCACCAGACACACAGAGGACTCTCCTGCTGCCACACACACACAGCGGTCACCAGACACACAGAGCCCTCTCCTGCTGCCACACACACAGCCGGTCACCAGACACACAGAGGACTCTCCTGCTGCCACACACACACAGCGATGACCAGACACACAGAGGGCTCTCCTGCTGCCACATACACAGCCGGTCACCAGACACACAGAGTGCTCTCCTGCTGCCACACACACAGCCGGTCACCAGACACACAGAGGCCTCTCCTGCTGCCACACACACATAGCGGTCACCAGACACACAGAGGCCTCTCCTGCTGCCACACACACACACAGCCGGTCCCCAGACACACAGAGGGCTCTCCTGCTGCCACACACACAGCCAGTCACCAGACACACAGAGGCCTCTCCTGCTGCCACACACACAGCCGCTCACCAGACAAACAGAGGGCTCTCCTGCTGCCACACACACAGCCGGTCTACAGACACACAGAGGCCTCTCCTGCTGCCACACACACAGCCGGTCACCAGACACACAGAGGCCTCTCCTGCTGCCACACACACAGCCGGTCACCAGACACACAGAGGCCTCTCCTGCTGCCACACACAGCCGCTCACCAGACACACAGAGGCCTCTCCTGCTGCCACACACACACAGCCTGTCACCAGACACACAGTGGCCTCTCCTGCTGCCACACACACAGCCGGTCCCCACACGCACAGAGGCCTCTCCTGCTGCCACACACACAGCGGTCACCAGACACACAGAGTGCTCTCCTGGTGCTACACACACAGCCGGTCACCAGACACTCAGAGGCCTCTCCTGCTGCCACACACACAGCCGGTCCCCAGACACACAGAGGACTCTCCTGCTGCCACACACACAGCAGTCACCAGACACACAGAGGCTTCTCCTGCTGCCACACACACAGCCGGTCACCAGACACACAGAGGACTCTCCTGCTGCCACACACACACAGCGATCACCAGACACACAGAAGACTCTCCTGCTGCCACACACACAGCGGTCACCAGACATACAGAGGCCTCTCCTGCTGCCACACACACAGCCGGTCACCAGACACACAGAGGCCTCTCCTGCTGCCACACACACACAGCGATCACCAGACACACAGAGTGCTCTCCTGCTGCCACACACACAGCCGGTCACCAGACACACAGAGGCCTCTCCTGCTGCCACACACACAGCCGGTCCCCAGACACACAGAGGCCTCTCCTGCTGCCACACACACAGCCGGTCACCAGACACACAGAGGGCTCTCCTGCTGCCACACATAGTCTGTCACCAGACACACAGAGGCCTCTCCTGCTGCCACACACACAGCCGGTCACCAGACACACAGGCTCTTCTGCTGCCACACACAGCCGGTCACCAGGCACACAGAGGGCTCTCCTGCTGCCACACATACACAGCCGGTCACCAGACACACATAGACCTCTCCTGCTGCCACTCACACAACCGGTCACCAGACACACAGAGGACTCTCCTGCTGCCACACACACAGCCAGTCACCAGACACACAGAGGCCTCTCCTGCTGCCACACACACAGCCGCTCACCAGACAAACAGAGGGCTCTCCTGCTGCCACACACACAGCCGGTCTACAGACACACAGAGGCCTCTCCTGCTGCCACACACACAGCCGGTCACCAGACACACAGAGGACTCTCCTGCTGCCACACACACACAGCGATCACCAGAAACAAAGAGGGCTCTCCTTCTGCCACATACACAGCCAGTCACCAGACACACAGAGGACTCTCCTGCTGCCACACACACAGCAGGCACCAGATACACAGAGTGTTCTCCAGCTGCCACACGCACAGCCGGTCACCAGACACACAGAGGCCTCTCCTGCTGCCACACACACATAGCGGTCACCAGACACACAGAGGCCTCTCCTCCTGCCCCACACACACACAGCCGGTCCCCAGACACACAGAGGGCTCTACTACTGCCACACAAACAGACGGTCTCCAGACACACAGAGGGCTCTCCTGCTGCCACACACACAGCCAGTCACCAGACACACACAGAGGCCTCTCCTGCTGCCACACACACAGCCGCTCACCAGACAAACAGAGGGCTCTCCTGCTGCCACACACACAGCCGGTCTACAGACACACAGAGGCCTCTCCTGCTGCCACACACACAGCCGGTCACCAGACACACAGAGGCCTCTCCTGCTGCCACACACACAGCCGGTCACCAGACACACAGAGGCCTCTCCTGCTGCCACACACACACAGCCGGTCACCAGACACACAGAGGGCTCTCCTGCTGCCACACACACAGCCGGTCACCAGACACACAGAGGACTCTCCTGCTACCACACACACAGCCGGTCACCAGACACACAGAGGGCTCTCCTGCTGCAACACACACACAGCGATCACCAGACACACAGAGGGCTCTCCTGCTGCCACCTACACAGCCGGTCACCAGACACACAGAGGCCTCTCCTGCTGCCACACACACAGCGGTCACCAGACACACAGAGTGCTCTCCTGCTGCCACGCACACAGCCGGTCACCAGACACACAGAGGCCTCTCCTGCTGCCACACACACAGCCGGTCCCCAGACACACAGAGGACTCTCCTGCTGCCACACACACAGCAGTCACCAGACACACAGAGGCCTCTCCTGCTGCCACACACACAGCCGGTCACCAGACACACAGAGGACTCTCCTGCTGCCACACACACACAGCGATCACCAGACACACAGAGGACTCTCCTGCTGCCACACACACACAGCGGTCACCAGACACACAGAGCCCTCTCCTGCTGCCACACACACAGCCGGTCACCAGACACACAGAGGACTCTCCTGCTGCCACACACACACAGCGATGACCAGACACACAGAGGGCTCTCCTGCTGCCACATACACAGCTGGTCACCAGACACACAGAGTGCTCTCCTGCTGCCACACACACAGCCGGTCACCAGACACACAGAGGCCTCTCCTGCTGCCACACACACATAGCGGTCACCAGACACACAGAGGCCTCTCCTGCTGCCACACACACACACAGCCGGTCCCCAGACACACAGAGGGCTCTCCTGCTGCCACACACACAGCCAGTCACCAGACACACAGAGGCCTCTCCTGCTGCCACACACACAGCCGCTCACCAGACAAACAGAGGGCTCTCCTGCTGCCACACACACAGCCGGTCTACAGACACACAGAGGCCTCTCCTGCTGCCACACACACAGCCGGTCACCAGACACACAGAGGCCTCTCCTGCTGCCACACACACAGCCGGTCACCAGACACACAGAGGCCTCTCCTGCTGCCACACACACAGCCGGTCACCAGACACACAGAAGGCTCTCTTGCTGCCACATACACAGCGATCACCAGACACACAGAGGGCTCTCCTGCTGCCACATACACAGCCGGTCACCAGACACACAGAGGCCTCTCCTGCTGCCACACACACAGCCGGTCACCAGACACACAGAGGCCTCTCCTGCTGCCACACACACAGCTGGTCCCCAGACACACAGAGGACTCTCCTGCTGCCACACACACAGCAGTCACCAGACAGACAGAGGGCTCTTCTGCTGCCACACACACACAGCCGGTCACCAGACACACAGAGGGCTCTCCTGCTGCCGCACACACAGCGGTCACCAGACACACAGAGGCCTCTCCTGCTGCCACACACACAGCCGGTCACCAGACACACAGAGGGCTCTCCTGCTACCACACACAGCCGCTCACCAGACACACAGAGGCCTCTCCTGCTGCCACACACACACAGCCTGTCACCAGACACACAGTGGCCTCTCCTGCTGCCACACACACAGCCGGTCCCCACACGCACAGAGGCCTCTCCTGCTGCCACACACACAGCGGTCACCAGACACACAGAGTGCTCTCCTGGTGCTACACACACAGCCGGTCACCAGACACTCAGAGGCCTCTCCTGCTGCCACACACACAGCCGGTCCCCAGACACACAGAGGACTCTCCTGCTGCCACACACACAGCAGTCACCAGACACACAGAGGCTTCTCCTGCTGCCACACACACAGCCGGTCACCAGACACACAGAGGACTCTCCTGCTGCCACACACACACAGCGATCACCAGACACACAGAGGACTCTCCTGCTGCCACACACACAGCGGTCACCAGACATACAGAGGCCTCTCCTGCTGCCACACACACAGCCGGTCACCAGACACACAGAGGACTCTCCTGCTGCCACACACACACAGCGATCACCAGACACACAGAGGGCTCTCCTGCTGCCACATACACAGCCGGTCACCAGACACACAGAGGACTCTCCTGCTGCCACACACACAGCAGTCACCAGACACACAGAGTGCTCTCCTGCTGCCACACACACAGCCGGTCACCAGACACACAAAGGCCTCTCCTGCTGCCACACACACATAGCGGTCACCAGACACACAGAGGCCTCTCCTGCTGCCACACACACACACAGCCGGTCCCCAGACACACAGAGGGCTCTCCTGCTGCCACACACACAGCCGGTCACCAGACACACAGAGGCCTCTCCTGATGCCACACACACATAGCGGTCACCAGACACACAGAGGCCTCTCCTGCTGCCCCACACACACACAGCCGGTCCCCAGACACACAGAGGGATTTCATACTGCCACACACACAGCCGGTCACCAGACACACAGAGGGCTCTCCTGCTGCCACACACACAGCCGGTCACCACACACACAGAGGGCTCTCCTGCTGCCAAACACACAGCCGCTCACCAGACACACAGAGGCCTCTCCTTCTGCCGCACACACAGCCGGTCACCAGACACACAGAGGGCTCTCCTGCTGCCACACACACACAGCCGGTCACCAGACACACAGAGGGCTCTCCTGTTGCCACACACACAGCCGGTCACCAGACACACAGAGGCCTCTCCTGCTGCCACACACACAGCCGGTCACCAGACACACAGAGGCCTCTCCTGCTGCCACACACACAGCCGGTCACCAGACACACAGAGGGCTCTACTGCTGCCACACACACAGCCGGTCACCAGACACACAGAGGGCTCTCCTGCTGCCACACACACAGCCAGTCACCAGACACACAGAGGCCTCTCCTGGTGCCACACACACAGCCTGTCACCAGACACACAGAGTGCTCTCCTGCTGCCACACACACAGCCGGTCACCAGACACACAGAGGCCTCTCCTGCTGCCACACACACAGCCGGTCCCCAGACACACAGAGGCCTCTCCTGCTGCCACACACACAGCCGGTCACCAGACACACAGAGGGCTCTCCTGCTGCCACACATAGTCTGTCACCAGACACACAGAGGCCTCTCCTGCTGCCACACACACAGCCGGTCACCAGACACACAGAGGCTCTTCTGCTGCCACACACAGCCGGTCACCAGGCACACAGAGGGCTCTCCTGCTGCCACACATACACAGCCGGTCACCAGACACACATAGACCTCTCCTGCTGCCACTCACACAACCGGTCACCAGACACACAGAGGACTCTCCTGCTGCCACACACACAGCCAGTCACCAGACACACAGAGGCCTCTCCTGCTGCCACACACACAGCCGCTCACCAGACAAACAGAGGGCTCTCCTGCTGCCACACACAGCCGGTCTACAGACACACAGAGGCCTCTCCTGCTGCCACACACACAGCCGGTCACCAGACACACAGAGGACTCTCCTGCTGCCACACACACACAGCGATCACCAGAAACAAAGAGGGCTCTCCTTCTGCCACATACACAGCCAGTCACCAGACACACAGAGGACTCTCCTGCTGCCACACACACAGCAGGCACCAGATACACAGAGTGTTCTCCTGCTGCCACACGCACAGCCGGTCACCAGACACACAGAGGCCTCTCCTGCTGCCACACACACATAGCGGTCACCAGACACACAGAGGCCTCTCCTCCTGCCCCACACACACACAGCCGGTCCCCAGACACACAGAGGGCTCTACTACTGCCACACAAACAGACGGTCTCCAGACACACAGAGGGCTCTCCTGCTGCCACACACACAGCCAGTCACCAGACACACACAGAGGCCTCTCCTGCTGCCACACACACAGCCGCTCACTAGACAAACAGAGGGCTCTCCTGCTGCCACACACACAGCCGGTCTACAGACACACAGAGGCCTCTCCTGCTGCCACACACACAGCCGGTCACCAGACACACAGAGGCCTCTCCTGCTGCCACACACACAGCCGGTCACCAGACACACAGAGGCCTCTCCTGCTGCCACACACACACAGCCGGTCACCAGACACACAGAGGGCTCTCCTGCTGCCACACACACAGCCGGTCACCAGACACACAGAGGACTCTCCTGCTACCACACACACAGCCGGTCACCAGACACACAGAGGGCTCTCCTGCTGCAACACACACACAGCGATCACCAGACACACAGAGGGCTCTCCTGCTGCCACCTACACAGCCGGTCACCAGACACACAGAGGCCTCTCCTGCTGCCACACACACAGCGGTCACCAGACACACAGAGTGCTCTCCTGCTGCCACGCACACAGCCGGTCACCAGACACACAGAGGCCTCTCCTGCTGCCACACACACAGCCGGTCCCCAGACACACAGAGGACTCTCCTGCTGCCACACACACAGCAGTCACCAGACACACAGAGGCCTCTCCTGCTGCCACACACACAGCCGGTCACCAGACACACAGAGGACTCTCCTGCTGCCACACACACACAGCGATCACCAGACACACAGAGGACTCTCCTGCTGCCACACACACACAGCGGTCACCAGACACACAGAGCCCTCTCCTGCTGCCACACACACAGCCGGTCACCAGACACACAGAGGACTCTCCTGCTGCCACACACACACAGCGATGACCAGACACACAGAGGGCTCTCCTGCTGCCACATACACAGCCGGTCACCAGACACACAGAGTGCTCTCCTGCTGCCACACACACAGCCGGTCACCAGACACACAGAGGCCTCTCCTGCTGCCACACACACACACAGCCGGTCCCCAGACACACAGAGGGCTCTCCTGCTGCCACACACACAGCCGGTCACCAGACACACAGAGGCCTCTCCTGCTGCCACACACACATAGCGGTCACCAGACACACAGAGGCCTCTCCTGCTGCCCCACACACACACAGCCGGTCCCCAGACACACAGTGGGATTTCCTACTGCCACACACACAGCCGGTCACCAGACACACAGAGGGCTCTCCTGCTGCCACACACACAGCCGGTCACCACACACACAGATGGCTCTCCTGCTGCCAAACACACAGCCGGTCACCAGACACACAGAGGCCTCTCCTTCTGCCGCACACACAGCAGGTCACCAGACACACAGAGG
This sequence comes from Taudactylus pleione, assembly GCA_031769625.1. Classification (NCBI taxonomy): domain Eukaryota; kingdom Metazoa; phylum Chordata; class Amphibia; order Anura; family Myobatrachidae; genus Taudactylus; species Taudactylus pleione. Next base: position 428,622 of record JAUIMM010000256.1, on the reverse strand, counting down.
GCTCTCCTGCTTCCACACACACAGCCAGTCACCAGACACACAGAGGGCTCTTCTGCTGCCACACACACACAGCCGGTCACCAGACACACAGAGGGCTCTCCTGTTGCCGCACACACAGCGGTCACCAGACACACAGAGGCCTCTCCTGCTGCTACACACACAGCCGGTCACCAGACACACAGTGGGCTCTCCTGCTACCACACACAGCCGCTCACCAAACACACAGAGGCCTATCCTGCTGCCACACACACACAGTCTGTCACCAGACACACAGTGGCCTCTCCTGCTGCCACACACACAGCCGGTCCCCAGACACACAGAGGCCTCTCCTGCTGCCACATACACAGCCGCTCACCAGACACACAGAGGGCTCTCCTGCTGCCACACACACAGCCGGTCACCAGACACACAGAAGGCTCTCCTGCTGCCACATACACAGCGATCACCAGACACACAGAGGGCTCTCCTGCTGCCACATACACAGCCGGTCACCAGACACACAGAGGCCTCTCCTGCTGCCACACACACAGCAGTCACCAGACACACAGAGGACTCTCCTGCTGCCACACACACAGCAGGCACCAGACAGACAGAGGGCTCTTCTGCTGCCACACACACACAGCCGGTCACCAGACACACAGAGGCCTCTCCTGCTGCCACACACACATAGCGGTCACCAGACACACAGAGGCCTCTCCTGCTGCCACACACACACACAGCCGGTCCCCAGACACACAGAGGGCTCTCCTGCTGCCACACACACAGCCGGTCACCAGACACACAGAGGCCTCTCCTGCTGCCACACACACATAGCGGTCACCAGACACACAGAGGCCTCTCCTGCTGCCCCACACACACACAGCCGGTCCCCAGACACACAGTGGGATTTCCTACTGCCACACACACAGCCGGTCACCAGACACACAGAGGGCTCTCCTGCTGCCACACACACAGCCAGTCACCACACACACAGATGGCTCTCCTGCTGCCAAACACACAGCCGGTCACCAGACACACAGAGGCCTCTCCTTCTGCCGCACACACAGCAGGTCACCAGACACACAGAGGGCGCTCCTGCTGCCACACACACACAGCCAGTCACCAGACACACAGAGGGCTCTTCTGCTGCCACACACACACAGCCGGTCACCAGACACACAGAGGGCTCTCCTGTTGCCGCACACACAGCGGTCACCAGACACACAGAGGCCTCTCCTGCTGCTACACACCCAGCCGGTCACCAGACACACAGAGGACTCTCCTGCTACCACACACAGCCGCTCACCAAACACACAGAGGCCTCTCCTGCTGCCACACACACACAGTCTGTCACCAGACACACAGTGGCCTCTCCTGCTGCCACACACACAGCCGGTCCCCAGACACACAGAGGCCTCTCCTGCTGCCACATACACAGCCGCTCACCAGACACACAGAGGGCTCTCCTGCTGCCACACACACAGCCGGTCACCAGACACACAGAGGACTCTCCTGCTACCACACACACAGCCGGTCACCAGACACACAGAAGGCTCTCCTGCTGCCACATACACAGCGATCACCAGACACACAGAGGGCTCTCCTGGTGCCACATACACAGCCGGTCACCAGACACACAGAGGCCTCTCCTGCTGCCACACACACAGCAGTCACCAGACACACAGAGGACTCTCCTGCTGCCACACACACAGCAGTCACCAGACAGACAGAGGGCTCTTCTGCTGCCACACACACACAGCCGGTCACCAGACACACAGAGGGCTCTCCTGCTGCCGCACACACAGCGGTCACCAGACACACAGAGGCCTCTCCTGCTGCCACACACACAGCCGGTCACCAGACACACAGAGGGCTCTCCTGCTACCACACACAGCCGCTCACCAGACACACAGAGGCCTCTCCTGCTGCCACACACACACAGCCTGTCACCAGACACACAGTGGCCTCTCCTGCTGCCACACACACAGCCGATCCCCACACACACAGAGGCCTCTCCTGCTGCCACACACACAGCGGTCACCAGACACACAGAGTGCTCTCCTGGTGCTACACACACAGCCGGTCACCAGACACTCAGAGGCCTCTCCTGCTACCACATACACAGCCGGTCCCCAGACACACAGAAGACTCTCCTGCTGCCACACACACAGCAGTCACCAGACACACAGAGGCCTCTCCTGCTGCCACACACACAGCCAGTCACCAGACACACAGAGGACTCTCCTGCTGCCACACACACACAGCGATCACCAGACACACAGAGGACTCTCCTGCTGCCACACACACAGCGGTCACCAGACATACAGAGGCCTCTCAAGCTGCCACACACACAGCCGGTCACCAGACACACAGAGGACTCTCCTGCTGCCACACACACACACAGCGATCACCAGACACACAGAGGGCTCTCCTGCTGCCACATACACAGCCGGTCACAAGACACACAGAGGACTCTCCTGCTGCCACACACACAGCAGTCACCAGACACACAGAGTGCTCTCCTGCTGCCACACACACAGCCGGTCACCAGACACACAGAGTGCTCTCCTGCTGCCACACACATAGCGGTCACCAGACACACAGAGGCCTCTCCTGCTGCCACACACACACACAGCTGGTCCCCAGACACACAAAGGGCTCTCCTGCTGCCACACACACAGCCGGTCACCAGACACACAGAGGCCTCTCCTGATGCCACACACACATAGCGGTCACCAGACACACAGAGGCCTCTCCTGCTGCCCCACACCCACACAGCCGGTCCCCAGACACACAGAGGGATTTCATACTGCCACACACACAGCCGGTCACCAGACACACAGAGGGCTCTCCTGCTGCCACACACACAGCCGGTCACCACACACACAGAGGGCTCTCCTGCTGCCAAACACACAGCCGCTCACCAGACACACAGAGGCCTCTCCTTCTGCCGCACACACAGCCGCTCACCAGACACACAGAGGGCTCTCCTGCTGCCACACACACACAGCCGGTCACCAGACACACAGAGGGCTCTCCTGCTGCCACACACACAGCCGGTCAACAGACACACAGAGGCCTCTCCTGCTGCCACACACACAGCCGGTCACCAGACACACAGAGGCCTCTCCTGCTGCCACACACACAGCCGGTCACCAGACACACAGAGGGCTCTCCTGCTGCCACACACACAGCCGGTCACCAGACACACAGAGGGCTCTCCTGCTGCCACACACACAGCCGGTCACCAGACACACAGAGGCCTCTCCTGGTGCCACACACACAGCCGGTCACCAGACACACAGAGTGCTCTCTTGCTGCCACACACACAGCCGGTCACCAGACACACAGAGGCCTCTCCTGCTGCCACACACACAGCCGGTCCCCAGACACACAGAGGCCTCTCCTGCTGCCACACACACAGCCGGTCACCAGACACACAGAGGGCTCTCCTGCTGCCACACATAGTCTGTCACCAGACACACAGAGGCCTCTCCTGCTGCCACACACACAGCCGGTCACCAGACACATAGAGGCTCTTCTGCTGCCACACACAGCCGGTCACCAGGCACACAGAGGGCTCACCTGCTGCCACACATACACAGCCGGTCACCAGACACACATAGACCTCTCCTGCTGCCACTCACACAACCGGTCACCAGACACACAGAGGACTCTCCTGTTGCCACACACACAGCCAGTCACCAGACACACAGAGGCCTCTCCTGCTGCCACACACACAGCCGCTCACCAGACAAACAGAGGGCTCTCCTGCTGCCACACACACAGCCGGTCTACAGACACACAGAGGCCTCTCCTGCTGCCACACACACAGCCGGTCACCAGACACACAGAGGGCTCTCCTGCTGCCAGATACACAGCCGGTCCCCAGACACACAGAGGTCTCTACTGCTGCCACACACACAGCCGGTCACCAGACACACAGAGAGCTCTCCTGCTGCAGCACACACAGCGGTCACCAGACACACAGAGGCCTCTCCTGCTGCCACACACACAGCCGGTCACCAGACACACAGAGGGCTCTCCTGCTACCACAAACAGCCGCTCACCAGACACACATAGGCCTCTCCTGCTGCCACACACACACAGCCGGTCACCAGACACACAGTGCCCAGGGCTCTCCTGCTGCCACACACACAGCCACTCACCAGACACACAGAGGCCTCTCCTGCTGCCACACACACACAGCCGGTCACCAGACACACAGTGGCCTCTCCTGCTGCCACACACACAGCCAGTCCCCAGACACACAGAGGCCTCTCCTGCTGCCACATACACAGCCGCTCACCAGACACACAGAGGGCTCTCCTGCTGCCACACACACAGCCGGTCACCAGACACACAGAGGACTCTCCTGCTACCACACACACAGCCGGTCACCAGACACACAGAGGGCTCTCCTGCTGCCACACACACACAGCGATCACCAGACACACAGAGGGCTCTCCTGCTGCCACATACACAGCCGGTCACCAGACACACAGAGGCCTCTCCTGCTGCCACACACACAGCGGTCACCAGACACACAGAGTGCTCTCCTGCTGCCACGCACACAGCCGGTCACCAGACACACAGAGGCCTCTCCTGCTGCCACACACACAGCCGGTCCCCAGACACACAGAGGACTCTCCTGCTGCCACACACACAGCAGTCACCAGACACACAGAAGCCTCTCCTGCTGCCACACACACAGCCGGTCACCAGACACACAGAGGACTCTCCTGCTGCCACACACACACAGCGATCACCAGACACACAGAGGACTCTCCTGCTGCCAAACACACACAGCGGTCACCAGACACACAGAGCCCTCTCCTGCTGCCACACACACAGCCGGTCACCAGACACACAGAGGACTCTCCTGCTGCCACACACACACAGCGATGACCAGACACACAGAGGGCTCTCCTGCTGCCACATACACAGCCGGTCACCAGACACACAGAGGACTCTCCTGCTGCCACACACACAGCAGTCACCAGACACACAGAGTGCTCTCCTGCTGCCACACACACAGCCGGTCACCAGACACACAGAGGCCTCTCCTGCTGCCACACACACATAGCGGTCACCAGACACACAGAGGCCTCTCCTGCTGCCACACACACACACAGCCGGTCCCCAGACACACAGTGGGATTTCCTACTGCCACACACAAAGCCGGTCACCAGACACACAGAGGGCTCTCCTGCTGCCACACACACAGCCGGTCACCACACACACAGATGGCTCTCCTGCTGCCAAACACACAGCCGGTCACCAGACACACAGAGGCCTCTCCTTCTGCCGCACACACAGCCGGTCACCAGACACACAGAGGGCTCTCCTGCTGCCACACACACAGCCAGTCACCAGACACACAGAGGGCCCTTCTGCTGCCACACACACACAGCCGGTCACCAGACACACAGAGGGCTCTCCTGCTGCCGCACACACAGCGGTCACCAGACACACAGAGGCCTCTCCTGCTGCTACACACACAGCCGGTCACCAGACACACAGAGGGCTCTCCTGCTGCCACACACACACAGCCAGTCACCAGACACACAGAGGGCTCTCCTGCTGCCACACACACAGCTGGTCCCCAGACACACAGAGGGCTCTCCTGCTGCCACACACACAGCCGGTCACCAGACACACAGAGGGCTCTCCTGCTGTCACACAAACACAGCCGGTCCCCAGACACACAGAGGGCTCTCCTGCTGCCACACACACAGCCGGTCACCAGACACACAGAGGGCTCTCCTGCTGCCAGATACACAGCCGGTCCCCAGACACACAGAGGTCTCTACTGCTGCCACACACACAGCCGGTCACCAGACACACAGAGAGCTCTCCTGCTGCAGCACACACAGCGGTCACCAGACACACAGAGGCCTCTCCTGCTGCCACACACACAGCCGGTCACCAGACACACAGAGGGCTCTCCTGCTACCACAAGCAGCCACTCACCAGACACACAGAGGCCTCTCCTGCTGCCACACACACACAGCCGGTCACCAGACACACAGTGCCCAGGGCTCTCCTGCTGCCACACACACAGCCACTCAGCAGACACACAGAGGCCTCTCCTGCTGCCACACACACACAGCCGGTCACCAGACACACAGTGGCCTCTCCTGCTGCTACACACACAGCCAGTCCCCAGACACACAGAGGCCTCTCCTGCTGCCACATACACAGCCGCTCACCAGACACACAGAGGGCTCTCCTGCTGCCACACACACAGCCGGTCACCAGACACACAGAGGGCTCTCCTGCTGTCACACACACACAGCCGGTCCCCAGACACACAGAGGGCTCTCCTGCTGCCACACACACAGCCGGTCACCAGACACACAGAGGGCTCTCCTGCTGCCAGATACACAGCCGGTCCCCAGACACACAGAGGTCTCTACTGCTGCCACACACACAGCCGGTCACCAGACACACAGAGAGCTCTCCTGCTGCAGCACACACAGCGGTCACCAGACACACAGAGGCCTCTCCTGCTGCCACACACACAGCCGGTCACCAGACACACAGAGGGCTCTCCTGCTACCACAAGCAGCCACTCACCAGACACACAGAGGCCTCTCCTGCTGCCACACACACACAGCCGGTCACCAGACACACAGTGCCCAGGGCTCTCCTGCTGCCACACACACAGCCACTCAGCAGACACACAGAGGCCTCTCCTGCTGCCACACACACACAGCCGGTCACCAGACACACAGTGGCCTCTCCTGCTGCTACACACACAGCCAGTCCCCAGACACACAGAGGCCTCTCCTGCTGCCACATACACAGCCGCTCACCAGACACACAGAGGGCTCTCCTGCTGCCTCACACACAGCCGGTCACCAGACACACAGAGGACTCTCCTGCTACCACACACACAGCCGGTCACCAGACACACAGAGGTCTCTCCTGCTGCCACACACACACAGCGATCACCAGACACACAGAGGGCTCTCCTGCTGCCACATACACAGCCGGTCACCAGACACACAGAGGCCTCTCCTGCTGCCACACACACAGCGGTCACCAGACACACAGAGTGCTCTCCTGCTGCCAGGCACACAGCCGGTCACCAGACACACAGAGGCCTCTCCTGCTGCCACACACACAGCCGGTCCCCAGACACACAGAGGACTCTCCTGCTGCCACACACACAGCAGTCACCAGACACACAGAGGCCTCTCCTGCTGCCACACACACAGCCGGTCACCAGACACACAGAGGACTCTCCTGCTGCCACACACACACAGCGATCACCAGACACACAGAGGACTCTCCTGCTGCCAAACACACACAGCGGTCACCAGACACACAGAGCCCTCTCCTGCTGCCACACACACAGCCGGTCACCAGACACACAGAGGACTCTCCTGCTGCCACACACACACAGCGATGACCAGACACACAGAGGGCTCTCCTGCTGCCACATACACAGCCGGTCTCCAGACACACAGAGGACTCTCCTGCTGCCACACACACATAGCGGTCACCAGACACACAGAGGCCTCTCCTGCTGCCACACACACACACAGCCGGTCCCCAGACACACAGAGGGCTCTCCTGCTGCCACACACACAGCCGGTCACCAGACACACAGAGGCCTCTCCTGCTGCCACACACACATAGCGGTCCCCAGACACACAGAGGCCTCTCCTGCTGCCCCCCACACACACAGCCGGTCCCCAGACACACAGTGGGATTTCCTACTGCCACACACACAGCCGGTCACCAGACACACAGAGGGCTCTCCTGCTGCCACACACACAGCCGGTCACCACACACACAGATGGCTCTCCTGCTGCCAAACACACAGCCGGTCACCAGACACACAGAGGCCTCTCCTTCTGCCGCACACACAGCCGGTCACCAGACACACAGAGGGCTCTCCTGCTGCCACACACACAGCCAGTCACCAGACACACAGAGGGCTCTTATGCTGCCACACACACACAGCCGGTCACCAGACACACAGAGGGCTCTCCTGCTGCCACACACACAGCGGTCACCAGACACACAGAGGCCTCTCCTGCTGCTACACACACAGCCGGTCACCAGACACACAGAGGGCTCTCCTGCTACCACACACAGCCGCTCACCAAACACACAGAGGCCTCTCCTGCTGCCACACACACACAGCCTGTCACCAGACACACAGTGGCCTCTCCTGCTGCCACACACACAGCCGGTCCCCACACACACAGAGGCCTCTCCTGCTGCCACACACACAGCGGTCACCAGACACACAGAGGACTCTCCTGCTGTCACACACACAGCCGGTCACCAGACACACAGAGGGCTCTCCTGCTGCCACACACACACAGCCGGTCACCAGACACACAGAGGGCTCTCCTGCTGCCACACACACAGCTGGTCCCCAGACACACAGAGGGCTCTCCTGCTGCCACACACACAGCCGGTCACCAGACACACAGAGGGCTCTCCTGCTGTCACACACACACAGCCGGTCCCCAGACACACAGAGGGCTCTCCTGCTGCCACACACACAGCCGGTCACCAGACACACAGAGGGCTCTCCTGCTGCCAGATACACAGCCGGTCCCCAGACACACAGAGGTCTCTACTGCTGCCACACACACAGCCGGTCACCAGACCCACAGAGGCCTCTCCTGCTGCCACACACACAGCCGGTCACCAGACACACAGAGGTCTCTACTGCTGCCACACACACAGCCGGTCACCAGACACACAGAGGGCTCTCCTGCTGCCACACACACAGCCGGTCACCAGACACACAGAGGGCTCTCCTGCTGCCACACACACACAGCCGGTCACCAGACACACAGAGGGCTCTCCTGCTGCCACACACACAGCTGGTCCCCAGACACACAGAGGGCTCTCCTGCTGCCACACACACAGCCGGTCCCCAGACACACAGAGGGCTCTCCTGCTGCCACACACACAGCCGGTCACCAGACACACAGAGGGCTCTCCTGCTGCCACACACACAGCCGGTCACCAGACACACAGAGGGCTCTCCTGCTGCCACACACACACAGCCGGTCACCAGACACACAGAGGGCTCTCCTGCTGCCACACACACAGCTGGTCCCCAGACACACAGAGGGCTCTCCTGCTGCCACACACACAGCCGGTCCCCAGACACACAGAGGGCTCTCCTGCTGCCACACACACAGCCGTTCCCCAGACACACAGAGGGCTCTCCTGCTGCCACACACACAGCCGGTCACCAGACACACAGAGGGCTCTCCTGCTGCCACACACACAGCCGGTCACCAGACACACAGAGGGCTCTCCTTCTGCCACACACAGCCGGTCACCAGACACACAGAGGGCTCTCCTGCTGTCACACACACATCAGCCAGCAAGGATGCAGGGGCTGATATATGCTCCCCAGAAAACTGCATTTCTCTAATCCTCCCTCACACACTGACTTCCTGCCACTCACTGTACGAATAGATCCTCTGTGTGGGCGCATTTTTAATTTAGTCCCTGCACACACACAGTGCGGCTTATATGTGCATGCAATGGCTCACAATCGTTCAATCTGCGTAATTATCCGCATTGCGGCAATCTCTGAATCAGGCCATAATCTTTTCTGACACCTGCCCTCCACCTGACTCCTGGGGGCTTCTTTGCTCCCTTATATTTCACAAAAGTGTAAATCACAGCATTGTGAACATTAGTAGTAACGTTTGGGGATGGCGAGGTAACCAGGGGCCTATTCATCATCACTTATTGGCCTGATACAAATGCGGAAAGGCCAGTTTCCGCCTGTTTAAAGTAACGGTCCCCGTGATTATATAGGAATACTCAGTATTCAGTAAGCGGTGAAAAACTGAATGTTTTTGGAGTTTGTTTGCGGGAACCAGCGTCTTCTTCATATTATTTATATATATTCTATATAAATAATATATTATGCAATTGGCCATTTCTGATTGTTATTTGAAGATTGTTTTGAAGCCCAAATGACTACTTAGGAATCATTAGTTATTTTCACATTCATTGAAGTTGGTCCAATCACGATGTGAGTGACATCACCCTGGTTGGGCATATAATGCCCACATTCAATATGGCCACCACTGACTCCGTGACGAAGGGCCAGACAGGCTGATACGCGTAGGAGCACGAAGATTCAACACACCTACCAAGTACATTACGTTACTTCACTAGGAAGTGGGCAGAATGCAGGAGAAGTGCCTACCCTTCCAGGGGTGCGGGGGGTTACCCGAAAAATCGGAAGCCTCCCGCGAAAACCGGGAGGGTAGGCATGTATGTTAAAGGGTCCGCTGGTACCTACAGTCACCCTGTAAAGGAAAAAAATAAAATAATGACAATACACACACACCGAATGTTTTATAGTATTTTATTACACATTCACTTAGTCACCCACCCCCACCCTACATACTAACTACGCCCTGCCGCCCCCACCCTACATACTAACTACGCCCTGCCGCACCCACCCTACATACTAACTACGCCCTGCCGCACCCACCCTACATACTAACTACGCCCTGCCGCCCCCACCCTACATACTAACTACTCCCTGCCGCACCCACCCTACATACTAACTACGCCCTGCCGCACCCGCCCTACATACTGACTACTCCCTGCCGCACTCACCCTACACACTGACTACGCCCTGCCGCACCCACCCTACACACTGACTACGCCCTGCCGCACCCACCCTACACACTAACTACGCCCTACCGCCCCCACCCTACATACTGACTACGCCCTGCCGCACCCACCCTACATACTGACTACGCCCTGCCGCACCCACCCTACATACTGACTACGCCCTGCCGCCCCCACCCTACATACTGACTACGCCCTGCCGCCCCCACCCTACATACTGACTACGCCCTGCCGCACCCACCCTACATTCTGTCAGGTGACTGCTGTGTGTGTGGCAGCAGGAGAGTCCTCTGCCGCCCCCACCCTACATACTGACTACGCCCTGCCGCACCCACCCGGTCTGTCTGGTGACTGCTGTGTGTGTGGCAGCAGGAGAGTCCTCTGTGTGTCTGGGGACCAGCTGTGTGTGTGGCAGCAGGAGAGTCCTCTGTGTGTCTGGGGACCAGCTGTGTGTGTGGTAGCAGGAGAGGCCTCTGTGTGTCTGGTGACCGGCTGTGTGTGTGGCAGCAGGAGAGGCCTCTGTGTGTCTGGTGACTGCTGTGTGTGTGGCAGCAGGAGAGGCCTCTGTGTGTCTGGTGACCGGCTGTGTATGTGGCAGCAGGAGAGGCCTCTGTGTGTCTGGTGACCGGCTGTGTATGTGGCAGCAGGAGAGCCCTCTGTGTGTCTGGTGATCGCTGTGTATGTGGCAGCAGGAGAGCCTTCTGTGTGTCTGGTGACCGGCTGTGTGTGTGGTAGCAGGAGAGTCCTCTGTGTGTCTGGTGACCGGCTGTGTGTGTGGCAGCAGGAGAGGCCTCTGTGTGTCTGGGGACCGGCTGTGTGTGTGGCAGCAGGAGAGGCCTCTGTGTGTCTGGGGACCGGCTCTGTGTGTGGCAGCAGGAGAGGCCTCTGTGTGTCTGCTGACCGGCTGTGTGTGTGGCAGCAGGAGAGGCCTCTGTGTGTTTGGTGAGCGGCTGTGTGTGGTAGCAGGAGAGCCCTCTGTGTGTCTGGTGACCGGCTGTGTGTGTAGCAGCAGGAGAGGCCTCTGTGTGTCTGGTGACCGCTGTGTGTGCGGCAGCAGGAGAGGCCTCTGTGTGTCTGGTGACCGCTGTGTGTGCGGCAGCAGGAGAGCCCTCTGTGTGTCTGGTGACCGGCTGTGTGTGTGGGGCAGCAGGAGAGGCCTCTGTGTGTCTGGTGACCGCTATGTGTGTGTGGCAGCAGGAGAGGCCTCTGTGTGTCTGGTGACCGGCTGTGTGTGTGGCAGCAGGAGAGCACTCTGTGTGTCTGGTGACTGCTGTGTGTGTGGCAGCAGGAGAGTCCTCTGTGTGTCTGGTGACCGGCTGTGTATGTGGCAGCAGGAGAGCCCTCTGTGTGTCTGGTCATCGCTGTGTGTGTGTGGCAGCAGGAGAGTCCTCTGTGTGTCTGGTGACCGGCTGTGTGTGTGGCAGCAGGAGAGGGCTCTGTGTGTCTGGTGACCGCTGTGTGTGTGTGGCAGCAGGAGAGTCCTCTGTGTGTCTGGTGATCGCTGTGTGTGTGTGGCAGCAGGAGAGTCCTCTGTGTGTCTGGTGACCGGCTGTGCCCTGCAGCACCCACCCTACATAATAACTACGCCCTGCCGCACCCACACTACATAATAACTACGCCCTGCCGCACCCACACTACATACTGACTACGCTCTGCCGCACCCACCCTACATACTAACTACGCCCTGCCGCTCCCACCCTACATACTGACTACGCCCTGCCGCACCCACCCTACATACTGACTACGCTCTGCCGCACCTACCCTACATACTAACTACGTCCTGCCGCACCCACCCTACATACTAACTACGCCCTGCCGCACCCACCCTACATACTAACTACGCCCTGCCGCACCCACCCTACATACTGACTACGCCCTGCCGCACCCACCTTACATACTGACTACGCCCTGCCGCACCCACCCTACATACTGACTACGCCCTGCCGCACCCACCCTACATACTAACTACGCCCTGCCGCCCCCACCCTACATACTGACTACACCCTGCCGCACCCACCCTACATTCTGACTACGCCCTGCCGCACCCACCCTACACACTGACTACGCCCTGCCGCACCCACCCTACACACTAACTACGCCCTGCCGCACCCACCCTACATACTAACTACGCCCTGCTGCCCCCACCCTACATACTAACTACTCCCTGCCGCACCCACCCTACATACTAACTACGCCCTGCCGCACCCGCCCTACATACTAACTACTCCCTGCCGCACTCACCCTACATACTGACTACGCCCTGCCGCACCCACCCTACACACTGACTACGCCCTGCCGCACCCACCCTACACACTAACTACGCCCTACCGCCCCCACCCTACATACTGACTACGCCCTGCTGCACCCACCCTACATACTGACTACGCCCTGCCGCACCCACCCTACATACTGACTACGCCCTGCCGCACCCACCCTACATACTGACTACGCCCTGCCGCACCCACCCTACATACTAACTACGCCCTGCCGCCCCCACCCTACATACTGACTACGCCCTGCCGCCCCCACCCTACATTCTGACTACGCCCTGCCGCACCCACCCTACATACTGACTACGCCCTGCCGCCCCCACCCTACATACTAACTACGCCCTGCCGCACCCACCCTACATACTAACTACGCCCTGCTGCCCCCACCCTACATACTGACTACGCCCTGCCGCACCCACCCTACATACTGACTACACTCCTTGGATCCGGTCCTCTTCGGTCCATGTAGCATCCAGGGTCTAGGTAATAAAAAAGAAATACATAGCAGAACCCCACCGACTTATTACTGTCCTATAAAGACAGTTTTTGGCAAATGAGCCTTCAGCTGCGTCTTCTTCACAGAAATGTATGTCATTGGCTGAGAAGGACGAGCCCCCGGCTCTCTCAGCCAATAAACGCTTCCCCCATAGGCTTCAATGGCGGCAATGACTTGGCAAATTTGTACATTTTCCATCAATTGATATTGATCACATGTAAATGTCACTATTCGGGCACAGACTGTTATCTGCCTGATGGATGTATTATGGAGGAAGCACATAGTGTCCCTAATTATGCAGAACAGGATCATTCAGTAGTGTATTTGCACGTCAATAGACAATGTTAATATTGAGAAAGGGTGAAGACGGGAGAAGGAAGCGGAACAACGAGGAACATAAAGATGTTCCAGCGATTTTCCTTCTGCAGAAATTTGAATAATCAGATTTGTAAACAGAAAATTAAAAAATTTAAAAAAGACAACTGAATCCTGTTTTGCCTTAAAAGCACAGTGACGGCGCCATAGCACAGTGACGGCGGCACCATAGCACAGTGACGGCGGCACCATAGCACAGTAACGGCGGCACCATAGCACAGTAACGGCGGCACCATAGCACAGTAACGGCAGCACCATAGCACAGTAACAGCGGCACCATAGCACAGTAACGGCACCATAGCACAGTAACGGCACCATAGCACAGTGACGGCGCCATAGCACAGTGACGGCGCCAAAACACAGTAACGGCGCCATAGCACAGTAACGGCGCCATAGCACAGTAACGGCGGCACCATAGTACAGTAAAGGCGGCACCATAGCACAGTAAAGGCGGCACCATAGCACAGTTACGGCGCCATGGCACAGTAACGGCACCATGTCACAGTAACGGCACCATAGCACAGTAACGGCACCATGGCACAGTAACGGCACCATGGCACAGTAACGGCGCCATGGCACAGTAACAGCACCATGGCACAGTAACGGCGCCATGGCACAGTAACAGCACCATACCACAGTAACGGCACCATAGCACAGTAACGGCGCCAAAGCACAGTAACGGCGCCATAGCACAGTAACGGCGCCATAGCACAGGGACGGCGCCATAGCACAGTGACGGCGCCATAGAGGTATGGAAATGCCAGGAATACTGTGATGTCTTCTCTCCCCTAATGTGCTCTCTACATTTCAGCCCCTAATGACAAGAGATCAGTCAAAGTCAGTAATGCTTCCAAGCTGTGGTGTTAAGTAAAGGAATACTGAGTAACCAAAGAGAGGATTATGGGTACATAGGGCACGGTGAACTCAGCTACGAGCAGGGTTAGTAAAACTTTTAAGCAGACTACAGTAGGTACATTTCTGCACAAATGACATTCTTAAACACTAATTACATGCCACTAGTATCAGCATCTGTAATTACACGGTCTAACGTGTAGGGTAGCTATGACTTCAACACATACTTTGTGTGTGTGCGTGCACCCGCGGGCATGTGCAGGGTCTTGTCACTGTGGGATCTATTACCACTATGGTATTGGGGGGTAATGCAATTGGCATGAGTGAAGCTAGGCCTTCTCTCACCTGGGGCATCCCCCCTCCCCACTCAATATTGTAAAGACTGTTTGTAGGGTTAGGGCAAAACAAATGACATTAAGGTGCATTTATTCTGTGCTTCTGTCATGTCTTCACTTTTACATGGAGCATGCAAGATCCACTGTTGTAAGGCTCAAAGGTAAATATTACTGCCTGTAGTAGTGTAACCGGTGCCAACGCAAGAGCGCAAAGCATCGTTGCCCCATAGCCTTTGCGTCTGGCTAGCAGGGTGCCTGGAATGGCACCCTGCAGAAAGTAACGCTGCAGCAGTGCCACCCGAAGCATCCTATGGATGCTACAGGCAAACAACCTGCTATGTTATATAGTTGCCCAGAGTGTCTGCAGTGCTTCCCTCAAGCGCAAAGTAGGTAGGGTCTGCACAGGGTGCATTAAAGCCTTGTTATGGCACTGGCCTGTACTACACTATCTGAGGACCACAGAGCATCACGGTGACTGCCATACTATACAGAAAGCAACAGTAGTCTCCATATAATGCAGAGAGCATCACAGTGACCGCCATATAATACAGAGAGCATCACAGTGACCACCATAAATACAGTGAGCATCACAGTGACTGTCATATAATACAGAGAGCATCACAGTGACTGCTATATAGTACAGAGAGCATCACAGAGAAAACAATATAATACAGAGAGCATCACAGAGACCACCATATAATACAAAGACCATCACAGTGACCACCACAAATACAGTGAGCATCACAGTGACTGCCATATAATACAGAGAGCATCACAGTGACTGCCATACAGTACAGGGAGCATCACAGAGACCACAATATAATACAGACAGCATCACAGTGACCACCATATAATATAGAGAGCATCACAGTGACTGCCATATATTACAGAAAGCATCAGAGTGACTGCCATATAGTACAGAGAGCATCACAATGACTGCCATATAATACAGAGAGCATCACAGTGACTGCCATACTATACAAAAACCATTAGTAACCTCTATATAATGAAGAGAGCATCACAGTGACCATCATATAATAAAGAGGCATCATGGTGACTGCCATACTATACAAAAAGCATTAGTAACCTCCATATAATACAGAGAGCATCACAGTGACTGCCATATAATGAAGGAAGCATTACAGTGACTGCCATATAATACAGAGAGCATTACAGTGACTGCCATATAATACAGACTGCCATATAACACAGAGAGCCTCACAGTGACTGCCATATAATACAGAGAGCATCACAGTGACTGCCATATAATACAGAGAGCATCACAGTGATCGCCATATAGTACAGAGAACTTCACAGTGACTGCCATATAATACAGAGAGCATTACAGTGACTGCCATATATTACAGAGAGCATAACAAGGAAATGCTCATGCCTATACCTCACAACAGTCACTACTGTTGTTGATGGGGTCAGAGCAGAAGGGAAGCAGGGAAAATTAGGTGAAGGCTTAAAGGGGTAGAGGAGAAGGAGAAGAAAAGCAGGGGCTAAGGCAGCAAGGGATGCCTGGGGGAGGGGGTGAGGACAAGAAGAAGTAAATCAGAGGGGATGAGACAAGGGATGCCCAGGGGCTTGAGGACAAGTAGAAGGAAAGCAGGGGGGAGGAGGTGAGAGTTGATGGGGGGAATAAGGAAAGCAGGGGGGAGGAGGTGAGGGATGCTGGGGGGAGAATAAGGAAAGCAGGGGGTGGAGGTGAGGTGATGGGAGAGAGAATAAGGAAAGCAGGGGGGAGGAGGTGAGGAATGCTGGGGGAAGAATAAGGAAAGCAGGGGGAGGAGGTGAGGGATGCTGGGGGAAGATTAAGGAAAGAAGGTGGGAGGAGGTGAGTGGTGATGGGGGTAGAATACGGAAAGCAGGGGGGAGGAGGTGAGGAATGCTGAGGGGAAGAATACGGAAAGCAGGGGGGAGGAGGTGAGGGATGCTGGGGGGAGAATAAGGAAAGCGGGGGGAGGAGGTGATCGATGCTGGGGGGGGAAATATGGAAAGCAGGGGGGAGCAGGTGAGGGATACTGAGGGGAAGAATACGGAAAGCATGGGGGGAGGAGGTGAAAGATGCTGGGGGTAAGAATAAGTAAAGTAGGGGGGAGGCGGTGAGAGATGCTGGGGGGGAGAATAAGGAAAGCAGGGGGGAGGAGGTGAGGGATGCTGGGGGGAGAATAAGGAAAGCGGGGGGAGGAGGTGATCGATGCTGGGGGGGAACATATGGAAAGCAGGGGGGAGCAGGTGAGGGATACTGAGGGGAAGAATATGGAAAGCATGGGGGGAGGAGGTGAAAGATGCTGAGGGTGAGAAAAGTAAAGTAGGGGGGAGGAGGTGAGAGATGCTGGGGGGGAGGAGGTGAGAGATGCTGGGGGGGAGGAGGTGAGAGATGCTGGGGGGGAGAATAAGGAAAGTAGGGAGATGAGGTGAGAGATGCTAGGCAGGAGAATAAGGAAAGCAGGGGGGAGGAGGTGATTGATGCTGGGGAGGAGGATTAGGAAAGTAGGAGGGAGGAGGTGAGAGATGCTGGGGGGAGAATATGGAAAGCAGGGGGGAGGAGGTGATTGATGCTGGGGAAGAGGATTAGGAAAGTAGGAGGTAGGAGGTGAGAGATGCTGGGGGGGAGAATAAGGAAAGTAGGGAGATGAGGTGAGAGATGCTAGGCAGGAGAATAAGGAAAGCACGGGGGAGGAGGTGAGAGACGCTGGGTAGGGAGGATTAGGAAAGCAGGGGGGAGGAGGTGAGAGATGCTGGGGGGGAGAATAAGGAAAGCACGGGGGAGGAGGTGAGAGATGCTGGGGGGAGAATAAGTAAAGTAGGGGGGAGGAGGTGAGGGATGCTGGGGAGGAGAATATGGAAAGCAGGGGGGAGGAGGTGAGAGATGCTGGGGGGAGAATAAGTAAAGTAGGGGGGAGGAGGTGAGAGATGCTGGGGAGGAGGATTAGGAAAGCGGGGGTAGGAGGAAAGAGATACTGGGGGGGAGAATAAGGACAGCAGGGGGGAGGAGGTGAGAGATGCTGGGGGGGAGAATAAGGAAAGCAGGGGGGAGGAGGTGAGGGATGCTGGGGGGGAGAATTAGGAAAGTAGGGGGAGGAGGTGAGGGACGCTGGGGGGGAGAATAAGGAAAGCAGGGGGAGGAGGTGAGGGATGCTGGGGGGGAGAATAAGGAAAGCAGGGGGGAGGAGGTAAGGTGATGGGAGGGAGAATAAGGAAAGCGGGGGGAGGAGGTGAGGGATGCTGGGGGGGAGAATAAGGAGAGCAGGGGGGAGGAGGTGAGGGATACAGAGGGGAAGAATACAGAAAGCAGGCGGGAGGAGGTAAGAGGTGATGGGGGAGAATAAGGAAAGCAGGGGGAGGAGGTGAGGGATGCTGGGGGGGAGAATAAGTAAAGCAGGGGGCAGGAGATGAGGTGAAGGAAGGGAGAATAAGGATATCAGGGGGAGAAGGTGAGGGATGCTGGGAGTGGGGAGTATAAGGAAAGCAGGGGGGAGGATTCGAGGGATGCTGGGGGGGAGAATAAGGAAAGCAGGGGGGAGGAGGTGAGGGGTGCTGGGGGGGAGAAGAAGGAAAGCAGGGGGAAGAGGTGAGGGATGCTGGGGGGGAGAAGAAGGAAAGCAGGGGGGAGGAGGTGAGGGATGCTGGGGGGTAGAATAAGGAAAGCAGGGGGAGGAGGTGAGGGATGCTGGCAGGGAGAATAAGGAAAGCAGGGGAGAGGAGGTGAGGGATGCTGCGGGGAGAATAAGTAAAGCATGGGTGGAGGAGGTGAGAGATGCTGGGGGGAGAATAAGGAAAACAGGTGGAAGGAGGTGAGAGTTGCTGGGGGGAGATAAAGGAAAGCAGGGGGGAGGAGGTGAGGGAAGCAGGGGGGAGAATAAGGAAAGCAGGGGGGAGGAGGTGAGGGATGCTGGGGGGGGGGAATAAGGAAAGCATTGGGGAGGAGGATAAGGAAAGCAGGGGGGAGGAGGTGAGGGATGCTGGGGGGGAGAAAAAGGAAAGCAGGGGGAGGAGGTGAGGGATGCTGGGGGGGAGAATAAGGAAAGCAGGGGGGAGGAGGAAAAGGAAAGCAGGGGGCAGGAGGTGAGATATGCTGGGGGGAAGAATAAGCTAAGCAGGGAGAGGAGGTGAGGGATGTAAAGGGGGAGACTAAGGAGAGCAGGGAGGAGGAGGTGAGAGATGCTGGGGAGGAGGATTAGGAAAGCGGGGGGAGGAGGAAAGAGATACTGGGGGGGAGAATAAGGAAAGCAGGGGGGAGGTGGTGAGGGATGCTGGGGGGGAGAATGAGGAAAGCAGGGGGGAGGAGGTGAGAGATGCTGGGGGGGAGAATAAGGAAAGCAGGGGGGAGGAGGTGAGGGATGCTGGGGGGAGAATAAGGAAAGCAGGGGGAGGAGGTGAGGGATGCTGGGGGGGAGAATAAGGAAAGCAGGGGGTGGAGGTGAGGGATGCTGGGGGGGAGAATAAGGAAAGCAGGGGGGAGGAGGTAAGGTGATGGGAGGGAGAATAAGGAAAGCGGGGGTAGGAGGTGAGGGATGCTGGGGGGGAGAATAAGGAGAGCAGGGGGGAGGAGGTGAGGGATACTGAGGGGAAGAATACAGAAAGCAGGCGGGAGGAGGTAAGAGGTTATGGGGGAGAATAGGGAAAGCAGGGGGAGGAGGTGAGGGACGCTGGGGGGGGAGAATAAGTAAAGCAGGGTGCTGGAGATGAGGTGAAGGAAGGGAGAATAAGGATATCAGGGAGAGAAAGTGAGGGATGCTGGGGGGAGAATAAGGAAAGCAGGGGGAGGAGGGGAGGGGTGATGGGGGGAGAATAGGGAAAGCAGGGGGGGAGGATTCGAGGGATGCTGGGGGGGAGAATAAGGAAAGCAGGGGGGAGGAGGTGAGGGGTGCTGGGGGGGAGAAGAAGGAAAGCAGGGGGAAGAGGTGAGGGATGCTGGGGGGGAGAAGAAGGAAAGCAGGGGGGAGGAGGTGAGGGATGCTGGGGGGAGAATAAGGAAAGCAGGTGGAAGGAGGTGAGAGTTGCTGGGGGGAGATATAGGAAAGCAGGGGGGAGGAGGTGAGGGAAGCAGGGGGGAGAATAATGAAAGCAGGGGGGAGGAGGTGAGGGATGCTGGGGGGAGGAATAAGGAAAGCATTGGGGAGGAGGATAAGGAAAGCAGGGGGGAGGAGGTGAGGGATGCTGGTGGGGAGAAAAAGGAAAGCAGGGGGCAGGAGGTGAGATATGCTGGGGGGAAGAATAAGGGAAGCAGGGGGAGGAGGTGAGGGATGTAAAGGGGAGACTAAGGAGAGCAGGGAGGAGGAGGTGAGGGATGTAGGGGGTAGAATAAGGAAAGCAGGGGGAGGAGCTGAGAGATTCTGGGGGGGAGAAAAAGGAAAGCAGGGGGAGGTGGAGGTGAGCGATCCTGGGGGGGAGGATAAGGAAAGCAGGGGGGAGCAGGTGAGAGGTGATGGGGGTAGAATAAGGAAAGCTGGGGGAGGAGGTGAGGGATGCTGGGGGGAGAATAAGGAAAGTAGGAGGGAGGAGGTGTGGGATGCTGGGGGGAGAATAAGGAAAGCAGGGGGGAGGAGGTTAGAGATGCTGGGGGGGAGAATAAGGAAAGCAGGGGGGAGGAGGTGAGGGATGCTGGGGGGAGAATAAGGAAAGCATGGGGGAGGAGGATAAGGAAAGCATGGTGAGGAGGTGAGGGATGCTGTGGGGGAGAAAAAGGAAAGCAGGGGGAGGAGGTGAAGGATGCAGGAGGGGGAGAATGAGGAAAGTAAGCGGAGGAGGTGAGAGATGCTGGGGGGGAGAATAAGGAAAGCAGAGGGAAGAGGTGAGGGATGTAAGGGGGGAGAATAAGGAAAGCAAGGGGGAGGAGGTGAGGGATGCTGGGGGGGAGAATAAAGAAAGCAGGATGGAGGATGTGAGGGATGCTGGGGGAGAATAAGGAAAGCAGGGGGGAGGAGGATAAGGAAAGCAGGGGGAGGAGGTGAGGGATGCTGAGGGTAGAATAAGGAAAGCATGGGGGAAGAGGTGAGGGATGCTGGTGGGGAGAAAAAGGAAAGCAGGGGGAGGAGGATAAGGAAAGCAGGGGGCAGGAGGTGAGAGATGCTGTGGGGGAGAATAAGGAAAGTAGGAGGAGGAGGTGAGAGATGCTGGGGGGAGAATACGGAAAGCAGGGGGGAGTAGGTGAGAGATGCTGTGGGGGGAGAAAAAGGAAAGCAGGGGGGAGGAGGTAAGAGTTGATGGGGAGAATAAGGAAAGAAGGGGGGAGGAGGTGAGGGATGCTGGGGGGGAGAATAAGGAAAGAAGGGGGGAGGTGGTGGGGTATGCTGGGTGGGAGAATAAGGAAAGCAGGGGGGAGGAGGTGAGGAATGCTGGGGGGGAGAATACGGAAAGCAGGGGGGAGGAGGTGAGAGATGCAGTGGGGGAGAAAAAGGAAAGCAGGGGGGAGGAGGTAAGAGTTGATGGGGAGAATAAGGAAAGAAGGGGGGAGGAGGTGAGGAATGCTGGGGGGGAGAATACGGAAAGCAGGGGGGAGGAGGTGAGAGATGCAGTGGGGGAGAAAAAGGAAAGCAGGGGGGAGGAGGTAAGAGTTGATGGGGAGAATAAGGAAAGAAGGGGGGAGGAGGTGAGGGATGCTGGGGGGGAGAATAAGGAAAGAAGGGGGGAGGAGGTGGAGGATGCTGGGTGGGAGAATAAGGAAAGCAGGGGGGATGAGGTGAGAGATGCTGGAGGGCAGATTAAGGAAAGCAGGTTGGAGGCGGTGAGAGGTGATGGGGGGAGAATACAGAAAGCAGGGGGGAGGAGGTGAGGGATGCTGGGGGGGAGAATAAGGAATGCAGGGGGGAGGAGGTGGGGTTGCTGGGTGGGAGAATAAGGAGAGCAGGGGGGAGGAGGTGAGGAATTCTGGGGGGCAGATTAAGGAAAGCAGGAGGGTGGAGGTGAGGTGATGGGAGGGAGAATAAGGAAAGCATGGGGGGAGGAGATGAGGGATGCTGGGGGAAGAATATGGAAATCAGGGGGAGGAGGTGAGGAATGCTGGGGGAAGAATAAGGAAAGCAGGGAGAGGAGGTGAGGGATGCTGGGGGGCAGATTAAGGAAAGCAGGGGGAGGAGGTGAGAGGTTATGGGGGGAGAATACGGAAAGCAGGGGGGAGGAGGTGAGGGATACTGGAGGGGAGAATAAAGAAAGCAGAGGGGAGGAGGCGAGGGATGCTGATGGGGAGGATAAGGAAAGCAAGGGGGAGGAGATGAGAGATGCTGGGGGGGAGAAAAAGGAAAGCAGGGGGGAGGAGGTGAGATATGCTTGGGGGAGAATTAGGAAAGCAGGTGGGAGGAGGTGAGAGATGTTGTGGGGGAGAGTAAGGAAAGCAGGGGGGAGGAGGTGAGAGATCCTGGGGGGAGAATATGGAAAGCAGGGGGGATGAGGTGAGAGATGCTGGAGGGGAGAATAAGGAAAGCAGGGGGGAGGAGGTGAGATATGCTGGGGGGGGAGAATAAGGAAAGCAGGTGGGAGGAGGTGAGAGATGTTGGGGGGGAGAATAAGGAAAGCAGGGGGGAGGAGGTGAGGGATGCTGGGGGGAGAATAAGGAAAGCAGGTGGGAGGAGGTGAGGGATGCTGGGGGGGAGAATAAGGAAAGCAGGGGGGAGGAGGATAAGGAAAGCAGGGGGCAGGAGGAGAGAGATGCTGTGGGGGAGAAAAAGGAAAGCAGGGGGGAGGAGGTAAGAGTTGATGGGGGAGAATAAGGAAAGCAGGGGGGAGGAGGTGAGGGATGCTGGGGGGAGAATAAGGAAAGCAGGGGGAGGAGGTGAGTTGATGGGAGGGAGAATAAGGAAAGCAGGGGGGAGGTGGTGAGGAATGCTGGGGGGCAGATTAAGGAAAGCAGGGGGGTGGAGGTGAGGTGATGGGAGGAAGAATAAGGAAAGCATGTGGGGAGGAGGTGAGGGATGTTGGGGAAGAATATGGAAAGCAGGGGGGAGGAGGTGAGGGATACTGGGGGGGAGAATAAAGAAAGCAGGGGGGAGGAGATGAGGGATGCTGGGGGGAGAATATGGAAAGCAGGGGGAGGAGGTGAGGGATGCTGGGGGGTGGAGAATGAGGAAAGGAGGGGAAAAGGTGAGGTATGCAGGGGGGAGAATAAGGAAAGCAGTGGGGGAGGAGGTGAGAGGTGGTGGGGAGGTGAATAAGGAAAGCAGGGGGGGAGGAGGTGAGAGGTTGTGGGGAGGAGAATAAGGAAAGCAGGGGGGAAGAGGTGACGGATGCTGGGGGGGAGAATAAGGAAATCAGGGGGGAGGAGGTGAGATATGCTGGGGGGAGAATTAGGAAAGCAGGGGGGAGGAGGCGAGAGGTCCTGGGGGGGAGAATAAGGAAAGCAGGGGGGAGGAGGTGAGAGATGCTGGAGGGAAGAATAATGAAAGCAGGGGGTAGGAGGTGAGGGATGCAGGGGGGGAGAATAAGGAAAGCAGGGGGGAGGAGGATAAGGAAAGCAGGGGGCAGGAGGTGAGAGATGCTGGGGGGGGAGAATAAGGAAAGCAGGGGGGAGGAGGATAAGGAAAGCAGGGGGCAGGAGGTGAGAGATCCTGGGGGGGAGAATAAGGAAAGCAGGGGGGATGAGGTGAGAGATGCTGGAGGGGAGAATAAGGAAAGCAGGGGGGAGGAGATGAGTAATGCGGGGGAGGGAGAATAAGGATAGCAGGGGGGAGGAGGTGAGGGATGCTGGGGGGAGAATAAGGAAAGCAGGGGGGAGGAGGTGAGGGATGCTGGGGGGAGAATAAGGAAAGCAGGGGGGAGGAGGTGAGGGATGCTGGGGGGGAGAATAAGGAAAGCAGGGGGAGGAGGATAAGGAAAGCAGGGGGAGGAGGTGAGGGATGCTGGGGGGGAGAATAAGGAAAGCAGGGGGGAGGAGGTAAGGTGAAGGGAGGGAGAATAAGGAAAGCGGGGGGAGGAGGTGAGGGATGCTGGGGGGGAGAATAAGGAGAGCAGGGGGGAGGAGGTGAGGGATACTGAGGGGAAGAATACAGAAAGCAGGCGGGAGGAGGTAAGAGGTGATGGGGAGAATAAGGAAAGCAGGGGGAGGAGGTGAGGGACGCTGGGGGGGAGAATAAGTAAAGCAGGGGGCAGGAGATGAGGTGAAGGAAGGGAGAATAAGGATATCAGGGGGAGAAGGTGAGGGATGCTGGGAGTGGGGAGTATAAGGAAAGCAGGGGGGAGGATTCGAGGGATACTGGGGGGGAGAATAAGGAAAGCAGGGGGGAGGAGGTGAGGGGTGCTGGGGGGGAGAAGAAGGAAAGCAGGGGGAAGAGTTGAGGGATGCTGGGGGGGAGAAGAAGGAAAGCAGGGGGGAGGAGGTGAGGGATGCTGGGGGGTAGAATAAGGAAAGAAGGGGGAGGAGGTGAGGGATGCTGGCAGGGAGAATAAGGAAAGCAGGGGAGAGGAGGTGAGGGATGCTGGGGGGAGAATAAGTAAAGCATGGGGGGAGGAGGTGAGAGATGCTGGGGGGGAGAATAAGGAAAACAGGTGGAAGGATGTGAGAGATGCTGGGGGGAGATAAAGGAAAGCAGGGGGGAGGAGGTGAGGGAAGCAGGGGGGAGAATAAGGAAATCAGGGGGGAGGAGGTGAGGGATGCTGGGGGGGGGAATAAGGAAAGCATTGGGGAGGAGGATAAGGAAAGCAGAGGGGAGGAGGTGAGGGATGCTGGGGGGGAGAAAAAGGAAAGCAGGGGGAGGAGGTGAGGGATGCTGGGGGGAGAATAAGGAAAGCAGGGGGGAGGAGGAAAAGGAAAGCAGGGGACAGGAGGTGAGATATGCTGGGGGGAAGAATAAGGGAAGAAGGGGGAGGAGGTGAGGGATGTAAAGGGGGAGACTAAGGAGAGCAGGGAGGAGGAGGTGAGAGATGCTGGGGAGGAGGATTAGGAAAGCGGGGGGAGGAGGAAAGAGATACTGGGGGGGAGAATAAGGAAAGCAAGGGGGAGGTGGTGAGGGATGCTGGGGGGGAGAATAAGGAAAGCAGGGGGAGGAGGTGAGAGATGCTGGGGGGGAGAATAAGGAAAGCAGGGGGGAGGAGGTGAGGGATGCTGGGGGGGAGAATAAGGAAAGCAGGGGGGAGGAGGTAAGGTGATGGGAGGGAGAATAAGGAAAGCGGGGGTAGGAGGTGATGGATGCTGGGTGGGAGAATAAGGAGAGCAGGGGGGAGGAGGTGAGGGATACTGAGGGGAAGAATACAGAAAGCAGGTGGGAGGAGGTAAGAGGTTATGGGGGAGAATAAGGAAAGCAGGGGGAGGAGGTGAGGGACGCTGGGGGGGAGAATAAGTAAAGCAGGGGGCAGGAGATGAGGTGAAGGAAGGGAGAATAAGGATATCAGGGGGAGAAGGTGAGGGATGATGGGGGGGAGAATAAGGAAAGCAGGGGGAGGAGGTGAGGGGTGATGGGGGGAGAATAAGGAAAGCAGGGGGGAGGATACGAGGGATGCTGGGGGGGAGAATAAGGAAAGCAGGGGGGAGGAGGTGAGGGGTGCTGGGGGGGAGAAGAAGGAAAGCAGGGGGAAGAGGTGAGGGATGCTGGGGGGGAGAAGAAGGAAAGCAGGGGGGAGGAGGGGAGGGATGTTGGGGGGTAGAATAAGGAAAGCAGGGGAGGAGGTGAGGGATGCTGGCAGGGAGAATAAGGAAAGAAGGGGAGAGGAGGTGAGGGATGCTGGGGGGAGAATAAGTAAAGCATGGGGGGAGGAGGTGAGAGATGCTGGGGGGAGAATAAGGAAAGCAGGTGGAAGGAGGTGAGAGTTGCTGGGGGAGATAAAGGAAAGCAGGGGGGAGGAGGTGTTGGAAGCAGGGGGGAGAATAAGGAAAGCAGGTGGGAGGAGGTGAGAGATGCTGGGGGGGGAATAAGGAAAGCAGGGGGGAGGAGGTGGGGGTTGCTGGGTGGGAGAATAAGGAGAGCAGGGGGGAGGAGGAGAGGAATTCTGGGGGGCAGATTAAGGAAAGCAGGAGGGTGGAGGTGAGGTGATGGGAGGGAGAATAAGGAAAGCATGGGGGGAGAAGATGAGGGATGCTGGGGGAAGAATATGGAAATCAGGGGGAGGAGGTGAGGAATGCTGGGGGAAGAATAAGGAAAGCAGGGAGAGGAGGTGAGGGATGCTGGGGGGCAGATTAAGGAAAGCAGGGGGGAGGAGGTGAGAGGTGATGGGGGGAGAATACGGAAAGCAAGGGGGAGGAGGTGAGGGATACTGGAGGAGAGAATAAAGAAAGCAGAGGGGAGGAGGCAAGGGATACTGATGGGGAGGATAAGGAAAGCAAGGGGGAGGAGATGAGAGATGCTGGGGGGGATAATAAGGAAAGCAGGGGGGAGGAGGTGAGATATGCTGGGGGGAGAATTAGGAAAGCAGGTGGGAGGAGGTGAGAGATGTTGGGGGGGAGAATAAGGAAAGCAGGGGGGAGGAGGTGAGAGATCCTGGGGGGAGAATAAGGAAAGCAGGGGGGATGAGGTGAGAGATGCTGGAGGGGAGAATAAGGAAAGCAGGGGGGTGGAGGTGAGATATGCTGGGGGGGGAGAATAAGGAAAGCAGGTGGGAGGAGGTGAGAGATGTTGGGGGGGAGAATAAGGAAAGCAGGGGGGAGGAGGTGAGGGATGCTTGGGGGAGAATAAGGAAAGCAGGGGGGAGGAGGTGAGGGATGCTGGGGGGGAGAATAAGGAAAGCAGGGGGGAGGAGGATAAGGAAAGCAGGGGGCAGGAGGAGAGAGATGCTGTGGGGGAGAAAAAGGAAAGCAGGGGGGAGGAGGTGAGGGATGCTGGGGGGAGAATAAGGAAAGCAGGGGGAGGAGGTGAGTTGATGGGAGGGAGAATAAGGAAAGCAGGGGGGAGGTGGTGAGGAATGCTGGGGGGCAGATTAAGGAAAGCAGGGGGGTGGAGGTGAGGTGATGGGAGGGAGAATAAGGAAAGCATGCGGGGAGGAGGTGAGGGATGTTGGGGAAGAATATGGAAAGCTGGGGGGAGGAGGTGAGGGATACTGGGGGGGAGAATAAAGAAAGCAGGGGGGAGGAGGCAAGGGATGCTGGGGGGGAGAATATGGAAAGCAGGGGGGAGGAGGTGAGCGATGCTGGTGGGGAGGATAAGGAAAGCAGGGGGAGTAGGTGAGGGATGCTGGTGGGAGAATATGGAAAGCAGGGGGAGGAGGTGAGGGATGCAGGGGGGTGGAGAATGAGTAAAGGAGGGGAAAAGGTGAGGTATGCAGGGGGGAGAATAAGGAAAGCAGTGGGGGAGGAGGTGAGAGGTGGTGGGGAGGTGAATAAGGAAAGCAGGGGGGAGGAGGTGAGAGGTGGTGGGGAGGAGAATAAGGAAAGCAGGGGGAAGAGGTGACGGATGCTGGGGGGGAGAATAAGGAAATCAGGGGGGAGGAGGTGAGATATGTTGGGGAAAGAATTAGGAAAGCAGGGGGGAGGAGGCGAGAGGTCCTGGGGGGAAGAATAAGGAAAGCAGGGGGGAGGAGGTGAGAGATGCTGGAGGGAAGAATAATGAAAGCAGGGGGTAGGAGGTGAGGGATGCTGGGGGGGAGAATAAGGAAAGCAGGGGGGAGGAGGATAAGGAAAGCAGGGGGCAGGAGGTGAGAGATCGTGGGGGGGAGAATAAGGAAAGCAGGGGGGATGAGGTGAGAGATGCTGGAGGGGAGAATAAGGAAAGCATTGGGGAGGAGATGAGTAATGCGGGGGGGGAGAATAAGGAAAGCAGGGGGGAGGAGGTGAGGGATGCTGGGGGGAGAATAAGGAAAGCAGGGGGGAGGAGGTGAGGGATGCTGGGGGGAGAATAAGGAAAGCAGGGGGGAGGAGATGAGGGATGCTGGGGGGAGAATAAGGAAAGCAGGGGGGAGGAGGATAAGGAAAGCAGGGGGGAGGAGGTGAGAGATGATGGGGGGGAGAATAAGGAAAGTAGGGGGGAGGAGGTGAGAGATGCTGGGGTGAGAATACGGAAAGCAGGGGGGAGGAGGTGAGGGGTGCTGGGGGGAGAAAAAGGAAAGCAGGGGGGAGGAGGTAAGAGTTGAAGGGAAAAATAAGGATAG
Source organism: Taudactylus pleione (assembly GCA_031769625.1). Classification (NCBI taxonomy): domain Eukaryota; kingdom Metazoa; phylum Chordata; class Amphibia; order Anura; family Myobatrachidae; genus Taudactylus; species Taudactylus pleione. Next base: position 400,660 of record JAUIMM010000256.1, on the reverse strand, counting down.
AAGGGGGGAGGAGGTGAGGGATGCTGGGGGGGAGAATAAGGAAAGCAAGGGTGGAGGTGAGGTGATGGGAGGGAGAATAAGGAAAGCAGGGGGGAGGAGGTGAGGAATGCTGGGGGGCAGATTAAGGAAAGCAGGGGGGAGGAGGTGAGATGTGATGGTGGGAGAATACGGAATGCAGGGGGGAGGAGGTGAGGTATGCTGGGGGGGAGAATAAGGAAAGCATGGGGGGAGGAGATGAGGGATGCTGGGGGAAGAATATGGAAAGCTGGGGGGAGTAGGTGAGGGATGCTGGGGGAGAGAATAAGTAAAGTAGGGGTTGGAGGTGAGGGATCCTGAGGGGGGGGAGGAGGTGAGGGGGAGGATAAGGAAAGTAGGGGGGATTACAATAATGGGGCTAGATTGGTTTTCTTATTGTGAACGTCCTGTTCTATATCTGTAGAAATAGTAATTTAAGGTACTGCACACAGCTAGAACATATTTCCCATTTATCTGAGTCATGCACTTTATTAATGTCACAATGTGGCAGTTATAGAACTTACACTATAATCATTTGCGTATTGCAAACCAGTATATTAGGTAAACATGATTTGCCTATAACCTAACCACACCCACACCCTAAAATCCTATATAAATTCTCTACCAAAGTCAGATAAGCATTCCAGATATACTACACAGGTATGTATCCCATGCAGCATTACTCTTACCTAGCTATGTACCCCATGCAGCATTACTCTTACCTAGGTATGTACCCCATGCAGCATTACTCTTACCTAGCTATGTACCGAATGCAGCATTACTCTTACCTAGCTATGTACCCCATGCAGCATTACTCTTACATAGCTATGTACCGAATGCAGCATTACTCTTACCTAGCTATGTACCCCATGCAGCATTACTCTTACCTAGGTATGTACCCCATGCAGCATTACTCTTACCTAGGTATGTACCCCATGCAGCATTACTCTTACCTATCTATGTACCCCATGCAGCATTACTCTTACCTAGCTATGTACCGAATGCAGCATTACTCTTACCTAGCTATGTACCCATGCAGGATTACTCTTACCTAGCTATGTACCACCTGCAGCATTACTCTAACCTAGGTATGTACCCCATGCAGCATTACTCTTACCTAGCTATGTACCCTTTGCAGCATTACTCTTACCTAGCTATGTACCCCATGCAGCATTACTCTTACCTAGCTATGTACCCCATGCAGGATTACTCTTACCTAGCTATGTACCGAATGCAGCATTACTCTTACCTAGCTATGTACCCCATGCAGGATTACTCTTACCTAGTTATGTACCACCTGCAGCATTACTCTTACCTAGGTATGTACCCCATGCAGCATTACTCTTACCTTGCTTTGTACCACATGCAGCATTACTCTTACCTAGCTATGTACCCCATGCAGCATTACTCTTACCTAGCTATGTACCGAATGCAGCTTTACTCTAACCTAGCTATGTACCCCATGCAGCATTACTCTTACCTAGGTATGTACCCCATGCAGCATTACTCTTACCTAGGTATGTACCCCATGCAGCATTACTCTTACCTAGCTATGTACCCCATGCAGCATTACTCTTACCTATCTATGTACCGAATGCAGCATTACTCTTACCTAGCTATGTACCCATGCTGGATTACTCTTACCTAGCTATGTACAACCTGCAGCATTACTCTTTCCTAGGTATGTACCCCATGCAGTATTACTCTTACCTAGCTATGTACCCCATGCAGCATTACTCTTAACTAGCTTTGTACCCCATGCAGCATTACTCTTACCTAGCTATGTACCCCATGCAGCATTACTCTTACCTAGCTATGTACCTCATGCAGCATTACTCTTACCTAGCTATGTACAACATACAGGATTACTCTTACCTAGCTATGTACCGAATGCAGCATTACTCTTACCTAGCTATGTACCCCATGCAGGATTACTCTTACCTAGGTATGTACCGCATGCAGCATTACTCTTACCTAGCTATGTACCACCTGCAGCATTACTCTTACCTAGCTATGTACCACCTGCAGCATTACTCTTACCTAGGTATGTACCACCTGCAGCATTACTCTTACCTAGGTATGTACCCCATGTAGCATTACTCTTACCTAGCTATGTACCCTTTGCAGCATTACTCTTACCTAGCTATGTACCCCATGCAGCATTACTCTTACCTAGCTATGTACCCCATGCAGGATTACTCTTACCTAGCTATGTACCGAATGCAGCATTACTCTTACCTAGCTATGTACCCCATGCAGGATTACTCTTACCTAGTTATGTACCACCTGCAGCATTACTCTTACCTAGGTATGTACCCCATGCAGCATTACTCTTACCTTGCTTTGTACCACATGCAGCATTACTCTTACCTAGCTATGTACCCCATGCAGCATTACTCTTACCTAGCTATGTACCGAATGCAGCTTTACTCTAACCTAGCTATGTACCCCATGCAGCATTACTCTTACCTAGGTATGTACCCCATGCAGCATTACTCTTACCTAGGTATGTACCCCATGCAGCATTACTCTTACCTAGCTATGTACCCCATGCAGCATTACTCTTACCTATCTATGTACCGAATGCAGCATTACTCTTACCTAGCTATGTACCCATGCTGGATTACTCTTACCTAGCTATGTACAACCTGCAGCATTACTCTTTCCTAGGTATGTACCCCATGCAGTATTACTCTTACCTAGCTATGTACCCCATGCAGCATTACTCTTAACTAGCTTTGTACCCCATGCAGCATTACTCTTACCTAGCTATGTACCCCATGCAGCATTACTCTTACCTAGCTATGTACCTCATGCAGCATTACTCTTACCTAGCTATGTACAACATACAGGATTACTCTTACCTAGCTATGTACCGAATGCAGCATTACTCTTACCTAGCTATGTACCCCATGCAGGATTACTCTTACCTAGGTATGTACCGCATGCAGCATTACTCTTACCTAGCTATGTACCACCTGCAGCATTACTCTTACCTAGCTATGTACCACCTGCAGCATTACTCTTACCTAGGTATGTACCACCTGCAGCATTACTCTTACCTAGGTATGTACCCCATGTAGCATTACTCTTACCTAGCTATGTACCGCATGCAGCATTACTCTTACCTAGCTAAGTACCCCATGCAGCATTACTATTACCTAGGTATGTACCACCTGCAGCATTACTCTTACCTAGCTATGTACCGAATGCAGCATTACTCTTACCTAGCTATGTACCGAATGCAGCATTACTCTTACCTAGCTATGTACCCCATACAGCATTACTCTTACCTAGGTATGTACCCCATGCAGCATTACTCTTACCTAGCTATGTACAGAATGCAGCATTACTCTTACCTAGGTATGTACCCCATGCAGCATTACTCTTACCTAGCTATGTACCGAATGCAGCATTACTCTTACCTAGCTATGTACCCCATGCAGCATTACTCTTACCTAGCTGTGTACCGAATGCAGCATTACTCTTACCTAGGTATGTACCACCTGCAGCATTACTCTTACCTAGCTATGTACCGAATGCAGCATTACTCTTACCTAGCTATTTACCGCATGCAGCATTACTCTTACCTAGCTATGTACCCCATGCAGCATTACTCTTACCTAGCTATGTACCCCATGCAGCATTACTCTTACCTAGCTATGTACCGAATGCAGCATTACTCTTACCTAGCTATGTACCACCTGCAGCATTACTCTTACTTAGCTATGTAACACCTGCAGCATTACTCTTACATAGCTATGTACCCCATGCAGCATTACTCTTACCTAGCTATGTACCCCATGCAGCATTACTCTTACCTAGGAATGTACCACCTGCAGCATTAATCTTACCTAGGTATGTACCCCATGCAGCATTACTCTTACCTAGCTATTTACCGCATGCAGCATTACTCTTACCTAGCTATGTACCCCATGCAGCATTACTCTTACCTAGCTATGTACCCCATGCAGCATTACTCTTACCTAGCTATGTACCGAATGCAGCATTACTCTTACCTAGCTATGTACCACCTGCAGCATTACTCTTACTTAGCTATGTAACACCTGCAGCATTACTCTTACATAGCTATGTACCCCATGCAGCATTACTCTTACCTAGCTATGTACCCCATGCAGCATTACTCTTACCTAGGAATGTACCACCTGCAGCATTACTCTTACCTAGCTGTGTACCACCTGCAGCATTACTCTTACCTAGCTGTGTACCACCTGCAGCATTACTCTTACCTAGGTGTGTACCACCTGCAGCATTACTCTTACCTAGGTATGTACCCCATGCAGCATTACTCTTACCTAGGTATGTACCGCATGCAGCATTACTCTTACCTAGGTATGTACCGCATGCAGCATTACTCTTACCTAGCTATATACCCCATGCAGCATTACTCTTACCTAGCTATGTACCCCATGCAGCATTACTCTTACCTAGGTATGTACCCCATGCAGCATTACTCTTACCTAGGTATGTACCCCATGCAGCATTACTCTTCCCTAGCTATGTACCGAATGCAGCATTACTCTTACCTAGCTATGTACCCCATGCAGCATTACTCTTACCTAGCTATGTACCCCATGCAGCATTACTCTTACCTAGCTATGTACCGAATGCAGCATTACTCTTACCTAGCTATGTACCCCATGCAGCATTACTCTTACCTAGGTATGTACCCCATGCAGCATTACTCTTACCTAGGTATGTACCCCATGCAGCATTACTCTTACCTAGCTATGTACCCCATGCAGCATTACTCTTACCTAGCTATGTATCGAATGCAGCATTACTCTTACCTAGCTATGTACCCATACAGGATTACTCTTATCTAGCTATGTACCACCTGCAGCATTACTCTTACCTAGGTATGTACCCCATGCAGCATTACTCTTACCTAGCTATGTACCCCATGCAGCATTACTCTTACCTAGCTATGTACCGAATGCAGCATTACTCTTACCTAGCTATGTACCCCATGCAGGATTACTCTTACCTAGTTATGTACCACCTGCAGCATTACTCTTACCTAGGTATGTACCCCATGCAGCATTACTCTTACCTTGCTTTGTACCACCTGCAGCATTACTCTTACCTAGCTATGTACCCCATGCAGCATTACTCTTACCTAGCTATGTACCGAATGCAGCATTACTCTTAACTAGCTATGTACCCCATGCAGCATTACTCTTACCTAGGTATGTACCCCATGCAGCATTACTCTTACCTAGGTATGTACCCATGCAGCATTACTCTTACCTAGCTATGTACCCCATGCAGCATTACTCTTACCTAGCTATGTACCGAATGCAGCATTACTCTTACCTAGCTATGTACCCATGCAGGATTACTCTTACCTAGCTATGTACCACCTGCAGCATTACTCTTACCTAGGTATGTACCCCATGCAGCATTACTCTTACCTAGCTATGTACCCCATGCAGCATTACTCTTACCTAGCTATGTACACCATGCAGCATTACTCTTACCTAGCTATGTACCCCATACAGGATTACTCTTACCTAGCTATGTACCGAATGCAGCATTACTCTTACCTAGCTATGTACCCCATGCAGGATTACTCTTACCTAGGTATGTACCGCATGCAGCATTACTCTTACCTAGCTATGTACCACCTGCAGCATTACTCTTACCTAGCTATGTACCACCTGCAGCATTACTCTTACCTAGGTATGTACCACCTGCAGCATTACTCTTACCTAGGTATGTACCCCATGTAGCATTACTCTTACCTAGCTATGTACCGCATGCAGCATTACTCTTACCTAGCTAAGTACCCCATGCAGCATTACTATTACCTAGGTATGTAACACCTGCAGCATTACTCTTACATAGCTATGTACCCCATGCAGCATTACTCTTACCTAGCTATGTACCCCATGCAGCATTACTCTTACCTAGGAATGTACCACCTGCAGCATTACTCTTACCTAGGTATGTACCCCATGCAGCATTACTCTTACCTAGCTATTTACCGCATGCAGCATTACTCTTACCTAGCTATGTACCCCATGCAGCATTACTCTTACCTAGCTATGTACCCCATGCAGCATTACTCTTACCTAGCTATGTACCGAATGCAGCATTACTCTTACCTAGCTATGTACCACCTGCAGCATTACTCTTACTTAGCTGTGTACCACCTGCAGCATTACTCTTACCTAGGTATGTACCACCTGCAGCATTACTCTTACCTAGGTATGTACCCCATGCAGCATTACTCTTACCTAGGTATGTACCGCATGCAGCATTACTCTTACCTAGGTATGTACCGCATGCAGCATTACTCTTACCTAGCTATATACCCCATGCAGCATTACTCTTACCTAGCTATGTACCCCATGCAGCATTACTCTTACCTAGCTATATACCCCATGCAGCATTACTCTTACCTAGCTATGTACCCCATGCAGCATTACTCTTACCTAGGTATGTACCCCATGCAGCATTACTCTTACCTAGGTATGTACCCCATGCAGCATTACTCTTCCCTAGCTATGTACCGAATGCAGCATTACTCTTACCTAGCTGTGTACCACCTGCAGCATTACTCTTACCTAGCTGTGTACCACCTGCAGCATTACTCTTACCTAGGTATGTACCACCTGCAGCATTACTCTTACCTAGGTATGTACCCCATGCAGCATTACTCTTACCTAGGTATGTACCGCATGCAGCATTACTCTTACCTAGGTATGTACCGCATGCAGCATTACTCTCACCTAGCTATATACCCCATGCAGCATTACTCTTACCTAGCTATGTACCCCATGCAGCATTACTCTTACCTAGGTATGTACCCCATGCAGCATTACTCTTACCTAGGTATGTACCCCATGCAGCATTACTCTTCCCTAGCTATGTACCGAATGCAGCATTACTCTTACCTAGCTATGTACCCCATGCAGCATTACTCTTACCTAGCTATGTACCGAATGCAGCATTACTCTTACCTAGCTATGTACCCCATGCAGCATTACTCTTACCTAGGTATGTACCCCATGCAGCATTACTCTTACCTAGCTATGTACCCCATGCAGCATTACTCTTACCTAGCTATGTACCCCATGCAGCATTACTCTTACCTAGCTATGTACCGAATGCAGCATTACTCTTACCTAGCTATGTACCCATGCAGGATTACTCTTACCTAGCTATGTACCACCTGCAGCATTACTCTTACCTAGGTATGTACCCCATGCAGCATTACTCTTACCTAGCTATGTACCCCATGCAGCATTACTCTTACCTAGCTATGTACCGAATGCAGCATTACTCTTACCTAGCTATGTACCCCATGCAGGATTACTCTTACCTAGTTATGTACCACCTGCAGCATTACTCTTACCTAGGTATGTACCCCATGCAGCATTACTCTTACCTTGCTTTGTACCACCTGCAGCATTACTCTTACCTAGCTATGTAGCCCATGCAGCATTACTCTTACCTAGCTATGTACCGAATGCAGCATTACTCTTAACTAGCTATGTACCCCATGCAGCATTACTCTTACCTAGGTATGTACCCCATGCAGCATTACTCTTACCTAGGTATGTACCCCATGCAGCATTACTCTTGCCTAGCTATGTACCCCATGCAGCATTACTCTTACCTAGCTATGTACCGAATGCAGCATTACTCTTACCTAGCTATGTACCCATGCAGGATTACTCTTACCTAGCTATGTACCACCTGCAGCATTACTCTTACCTAGGTATGTACCCCATGCAGCATTACTCTTACCTAGCTATGTACCCCATGCAGCATTACTCTTACCTAGCTATGTACACCATGCAGCATTACTCTTACCTAGCTATGTACCCCATACAGGATTACTCTTACCTAGCTATGTACCGAATGCAGCATTACTCTTACCTAGCTATGTACCCCATGCAGAATTACTCTTACCTAGGTATGTACCGCATGCAGCATTACTCTTACCTAGCTATGTACCACCTGCAGCATTACTCTTACCTAGCTATGTACCACCTGCAGCATTACTCTTACCTAGGTATGTACCACCTGCAGCATTACTCTTACCTAGGTATGTACCCCATGTAGCATTACTCTTACCTAGCTATGTACCGCATGCAGCATTACTCTTACCTAGCTAAGTACCCCATGCAGCATTACTATTACCTAGGTATGTACCACCTGCAGCATTACTCTTACCTAGCTATGTACCAAATGCAGCATTACTCTTACCTAGCTATGTACCGAATGCTGCATTACTCTTACCTAGCTATTTACCCCATACAGCATTACTCTTACCTAGCTATGTACCACCTGCAGCATTACTCTTACCTAGGTATGTACCCCATGCAGCATTACTCTTACCTAGCTATGTACCGCATGCAGCATTACTCTTACCTAGCTATGTAACACCTGCAGCATTACTCTTACCTCGGTATGTACCGCATGCACCATTACTCTTACCTAGGTATGTACCCCATGCAGCATTACTCTTACCTAGCTATGTACCACCTGCAGCATTACTCTTACCTAGGTATGTACCCCATGCAGCATTACTCTTACCTAGCTATGTACAGCATGCAGCATTACTCTTACCTAGGTATGTACCCCATGCAGCATTACTCTTACCTAGCTATGTACCGAATGCAGCATTACTCTTACCTAGCTATGTACCCCATGCAGCATTACTCTTACGTAGCTATGTACCGAATGCAGCATTACTCTTACCTAGGTATGTACCACCTGCAGCATTACTCTTACCTAGGTATGTACCCCATGCAGCATTACTCTTACCTAGCTATGTACCGCATGCAGCATTACATTTACCTAGCTATGTACCCCATACAGCATTACTCTTACCTAGCTATGTACCACCTGCAGCATTACTCTTACCTAGCTATGTACCGAATGCAGCATTACTCTTACCTAGCTATGTACCACCTGCAGCATTACTCTTACTTAGCTATGTAACACCTGCAGCATTACTCTTACCTAGCTATGTACCGCATGCAGCATTACTCTTACCTAGGTATGTACCCCATGCAGCATTACTCTTACCTAGGTATGTACCACCTGCAGCATTACTCTTACCTAGGTATGTACCCCATGCAGCATTACTCTTACCTAGGTATGTACCGCATGCAGCATTACTCTTACCTAGGTATGTACCGCATGCAGCATTACTCTTACCTAGCTATGTACCCCATGCAGCATTACTCTTACCTAGCTATGTACCCCATGCAGCATTACTCTTACCTAGGTATGTACCCCATGCAGCATTACTCTTACCTAGGTATGTACCCCATGCAGCATTACTCTTACCTAGCTATGTACCGAATGCAGCATTACTCTTACCTAGCTATGTACCCCATGCAGCATTACTCTTACCTAGCTATGTACCGAATGCAGCATTACTCTTACCTAGCTATGTACCCCATGCAGCATTACTCTTACCTAGGTATGTACCCCATGCAGCATTACTCTTACCTGGGTATGTACCCCATGCAGCATTACTCTTACCTAGCTATGTACCCCATGCAGCATTACTCTTACCTAGCTATGTACCGAATGCAGCATTACTCTTACCTAGCTATGTACCGAATGCAGCATTACTCTTACCTAGCTATGTACCACCTGCAGCATTACTCTTACCTAGGTATGTACCCCATGCAGCATTACTCTTACCTAGCTATGTACCCCATGCAGCATTACTCTTACCTAGCTATGTACCCCATGCAGCATTACTCTTACCTAGCTATGTACCCCATGCAGGATTACTCTTACCTAGCTATGTACCGAATGCAGCATTACTCTTACCTAGCTATGTACCCCATGCAGGATTACTCTTACCTAGTTATGTACCACCTGCAGCATTACTCTTACCTAGGTATGTACCCTATGCAGCATTACTCTTACCTTGCTTTGTACCACCTGCAGCATTACTGTTACCTAGCTATGTACCCCATGCAGCATTACTCTTACCTAGCTATGTACCGAATGCAGCATTACTCTTAACTAGCTATGTACCCCATGCAGCATTACTCTTACCTAGGTATGTACCCCATGCAGCATTACTCTTACCTAGGTATGTACCCCATGCAGCATTACTCTTACCTAGATATGTACCCCATGCAGCATTACTCTTACCTAGCTATGTACCCCATGTAGCATTACTCTTACCTAGCTATGTACCGCATGCAGCATTACTCTTACCTAGCTAAGTACCCCATGCAGCATTACTATTACCTAGGTATGTAACACCTGCAGCATTACTCTTACATAGCTATGTACCCCATGCAGCATTACTCTTACCTAGCTATGTACCCCATGCAGCATTACTCTTACCTAGGAATGTACCACCTGCAGCATTACTCTTACCTAGGTATGTACCCCATGCAGCATTACTCTTACCTAGCTATTTACCGCATGCAGCATTACTCTTACCTAGCTATGTACCCCATGCAGCATTACTCTTACCTAGCTATGTACCCCATGCAGCATTACTCTTACCTAGCTATGTACCGAATGCAGCATTACTCTTACCTAGCTATGTACCACCTGCAGCATTACTCTTACTTAGCTGTGTACCACCTGCAGCATTACTCTTACCTAGGTATGTACCACCTGCAGCATTACTCTTACCTAGGTATGTACCCCATGCAGCATTACTCTTACCTAGGTATGTACCGCATGCAGCATTACTCTTACCTAGGTATGTACCGCATGCAGCATTACTCTTACCTAGCTATATACCCCATGCAGCATTACTCTTACCTAGCTATGTACCCCATGCAGCATTACTCTTACCTAGCTATATACCCCATGCAGCATTACTCTTACCTAGCTATGTACCCCATGCAGCATTACTCTTACCTAGGTATGTACCCCATGCAGCATTACTCTTACCTAGGTATGTACCCCATGCAGCATTACTCTTCCCTAGCTATGTACCGAATGCAGCATTACTCTTACCTAGCTGTGTACCACCTGCAGCATTACTCTTACCTAGCTGTGTACCACCTGCAGCATTACTCTTACCTAGGTATGTACCACCTGCAGCATTACTCTTACCTAGGTATGTACCCCATGCAGCATTACTCTTACCTAGGTATGTACCGCATGCAGCATTACTCTTACCTAGGTATGTACCGCATGCAGCATTACTCTCACCTACCTATATACCCCATGCAGCATTACTCTTACCTAGCTATGTACCCCATGCAGCATTACTCTTACCTAGGTATGTACCCCATGCAGCATTACTCTTACCTAGGTATGTACCCCATGCAGCATTACTCTTCCCTAGCTATGTACCGAATGCAGCATTACTCTTACCTAGCTATGTACCCCATGCAGCATTACTCTTACCTAGCTATGTACCGAATGCAGCATTACTCTTACCTAGCTATGTACCCCATGCAGCATTACTCTTACCTAGGTATGTACCCCATGCAGCATTACTCTTACCTAGCTATGTACCCCATGCAGCATTACTCTTACCTAGCTATGTACCCCATGCAGCATTACTCTTACCTAGCTATGTACCGAATGCAGCATTACTCTTACCTAGCTATGTACCCATGCAGGATTACTCTTACCTAGCTATGTACCACCTGCAGCATTACTCTTACCTAGGTATGTACCCCATGCAGCATTACTCTTACCTAGCTATGTACCCCATGCAGCATTACTCTTACCTAGCTATGTACCGAATGCAGCATTACTCTTACCTAGCTATGTACCCCATGCAGGATTACTCTTACCTAGTTATGTACCACATGCAGCATTACTCTTACCTAGGTATGTACCCCATGCAGCATTACTCTTACCTTGCTTTGTACCACCTGCAGCATTACTCTTACCTAGCTATGTACCCCATGCAGCATTACTCTTACCTAGCTATGTACCGAATGCAGCATTACTCTTAACTAGCTATGTACCCCATGCAGCATTACTCTTACCTAGGTATGTACCCCATGCAGCATTACTCTTACCTAGGTATGTACCCCATGCAGCATTACTCTTGCCTAGCTATGTACCCCATGCAGCATTACTCTTACCTAGCTATGTACCGAATGCAGCATTACTCTTACCTAGCTATGTACCCATGCAGGATTACTCTTACCTAGCTATGTACCACCTGCAGCATTACTCTTACCTAGGTATGTACCCCATGCAGCATTACTCTTACCTAGCTATGTACCCCATGCAGCATTACTCTTACCTAGCTATGTACACCATGCAGCATTACTCTTACCTAGCTATGTACCCCATACAGGATTACTCTTACCTAGCTATGTACCGAATGCAGCATTACTCTTACCTAGCTATGTACCCCATGCAGGATTACTCTTACCTAGGTATGTACCGCATGCAGCATTACTCTTACCTAGCTATGTACCACCTGCAGCATTACTCTTACCTAGCTATGTACCACCTGCAGCATTACTCTTACCTAGGTATGTACCACCTGCAGCATTACTCTTACCTAGGTATGTACCCCATGTAGCATTACTCTTACCTAGCTATGTACCGCATGCAGCATTACTCTTACCTAGCTAAGTACCCCATGCAGCATTACTATTACCTAGGTATGTACCACCTGCAGCATTACTCTTACCTAGCTATGTACCAAATGCAGCATTACTCTTACCTAGCTATGTACCGAATGCTGCATTACTCTTACCTAGCTATTTACCCCATACAGCATTACTCTTACCTAGCTATGTACCACCTGCAGCATTACTCTTACCTAGGTATGTACCCCATGCAGCATTACTCTTACCTAGCTATGTACCGCATGCAGCATTACTCTTACCTAGCTATGTAACACCTGCAGCATTACTCTTACCTCGGTATGTACCGCATGCACCATTACTCTTACCTAGGTATGTACCCCATGCAGCATTACTCTTACCTAGCTATGTACCACCTGCAGCATTACTCTTACCTAGGTATGTACCCCATGCAGCATTACTCTTACCTAGCTATGTACAGCATGCAGCATTACTCTTACCTAGGTATGTACCCCATGCAGCATTACTCTTACCTAGCTATGTACCGAATGCAGCATTACTCTTACCTAGCTATGTACCCCATGCAGCATTACTCTTACGTAGCTATGTACCGAATGCAGCATTACTCTTACCTAGGTATGTACCACCTGCAGCATTACTCTTACCTAGGTATGTACCCCATGCAGCATTACTCTTACCTAGCTATGTACCGCATGCAGCATTACTCTTACCTAGCTATGTACCCCATACAGCATTACTCTTACCTAGCTATGTACCACCTGCAGCATTACTCTTACCTAGCTATGTACCGAATGCAGCATTACTCTTACCTAGCTATGTACCACCTGCAGCATTACTCTTACTTAGCTATGTAACACCTGCAGCATTACTCTTACCTAGCTATGTACCGCATGCAGCATTACTCTTACCTAGGTATGTACCCCATGCAGCATTACTCTTACCTAGGTATGTACCACCTGCAGCATTACTCTTACCTAGGTATGTACCCCATGCAGCATTACTCTTACCTAGGTATGTACCGCATGCAGCATTACTCTTACCTAGCTATGTACCCCATGCAGCATTACTCTTACCTAGCTATGTACCCCATGCAGCATTACTCTTACCTAGGTATGTACCCCATGCAGCATTACTCTTACCTAGGTATGTACCCCATGCAGCATTACTCTTACCTAGCTATGTACCGAATGCAGCATTACTCTTACCTAGCTATGTACCCCATGCAGCATTACTCTTACCTAGCTATGTACCGAATGCAGCATTACTCTTACCTAGCTATGTACCCCATGCAGCATTACTCTTACCTAGGTATGTACCCCATGCAGCATTACTCTTACCTAGGTATGTACCCCATGCAGCATTACTCTTACCTAGCTATGTACCCCATGCAGCATTACTCTTACCTAGCTATGTACCGAATGCAGCATTACTCTTACCTAGCTATGTACCGAATGCAGCATTACTCTTACCTAGCTATGTACCACCTGCAGCATTACTCTTACCTAGGTATGTACCCCATGCAGCATTACTCTTACCTAGCTATGTACCCCATGCAGCATTACTCTTACCTAGCTATGTACCCCATGCAGCATTACTCTTACCTAGCTATGTACCCCATGCAGGATTACTCTTACCTAGCTATGTACCGAATGCAGCATTACTCTTACCTAGCTATGTACCCCATGCAGGATTACTCTTACCTAGTTATGTACCACCTGCAGCATTACTCTTACCTAGGTATGTACCCCATGCAGCATTACTCTTACCTTGCTTTGTACCACCTGCAGCATTACTGTTACCTAGCTATGTACCCCATGCAGCATTACTCTTACCTAGCTATGTACCGAATGCAGCATTACTCTTAACTAGCTATGTACCCCATGCAGCATTACTCTTACCTAGGTATGTACCCCATGCAGCATTACTCTTACCTAGGTATGTACCCCATGCAGCATTACTCTTACCTAGCTATGTACCCCAAGCAGCATTACTCTTACCTAGCTATGTACCGATTGCAGCATTACTCTTAACTAGCTATGTACCCATGCAGGATTACTCTTACCTAGCTATGTACCACCTGCACCATTACTCTTACCTAGGTATGTACCCCATGCAGCATTACTCTTACCTAGCTATGTACCTCATGCAGCATTACTCTTACCTAGCTATGTACACGATGCAGCATTACTCTTACCTAACTATGTACCCCATACAGGATTACTCTTACCTAGCTATGTACCGAATGCAGCATTACTCTTACCTAGCTATGTACCCCATGCAGGATTACTCTTACCTAGGTATGTACCGCATGCAGCATTACTCTTACCTAGCTATGTACCACCTGCAGCATTACTCTTACCTAGCTATGTACCACCTGCAGCATTACTCTTACCTAGGTATGTACCACCTGCAGCATTACTCTTACCTAGGTATGTACCCCATGTAGCATTACTCTTAACTAGCTATGTACCGCATGCAGCATTACTCTTACCTAGCTAAGTACCCCATGCAGCATTACTATTACCTAGGTATGTACCACCTGCAGCATTACTCTTACCTAGCTATGTACCGAATGCAGCATTACTCTTACCTAGCTATGTACCGAATGCAGCATTACTCTTACCTAGCTATGTACCCCATACAGCATTACTCTTACCTAGCTATGTACCACCTGCAGCATTACTCTTACCTAGGTATGTACCCCATGCAGCATTACTCTTACCTAGCTATGTACCGCATGCAGCATTACTCTTACCTAGCTATGTAACACCTGCAGCATTACTCTTACCTCGGTATGTACCGCATGCACCATTACTCTTACCTAGGTATGTACCCCATGCAGCATTACTCTTACCTAGCTATGTACCACCTGCACCATTACTCTTACCTAGGTATGTACCCCATGCAGCATTACTCTTACCTAGGTATGTACCCATGTAGCAATACTCTTAACTAGCTATGTACCGAATGCAGCATTACTCTTACCTAGCTATGTACCCCATGCAGCATTACTCTTACGTAGCTATGTACCGAATGCAGCATTACTCTCACCTAGGTATGTACCACCTGCAGCATTACTCTTACCTAGGTATGTACCCCATGCAGCATTACTCTTACCTAGCTATGTACCGCATGCAGCATTACTCTTACCTAGCTATGTACCACATGCAGCATTACTCTTACCTAGCTATGTACCGAATGCAGCATTACTCTTACCTAGCTATGTACCCCATACAACATTACTCTTACCTAGCTATGTACCGAATGCAGCATTACTCTTACCTAGCTATGTACCACCTGCAGCATTACTCTTACTTAGCTATGTAACACCTGCAGCATTACTCTTACCTAGCTATGTACCGCATGCAGCATTACTCTTACCTAGCTATGTACCCCATGCAGCATTACTCTTACCTAGCTATGTACCCCATGCAGCATTACTCTTACCTAGGAATGTACCACCTGCATTACTCTTACCTAGCTGTGTACCACCTGCAGCATTACTCTTACCTAGGTATGTACCACCTGCAGCATTACTCTTACCAAGGTATGTACCCCATGCAGCATTACTCTTACCTAGGTATGTACCGCATGCAGCATTACTCTTACTTAGGTATGTACCGCATGCAGCATTACTCTTACCTAGCTATGTACCCCATGCAGCATTACTCTTACCTAGCTATGTACCCCATGCAGCATTACTATTACCTAGGTATGTACCCCATGCAGCATTACTCTTACCTAGCTATGTACCCCATGCAGCATTACTCTTACCTTGCTATTTACCCCATGCAGCATTACTCTTACCAAGCTATGTACCGCATGCAGCATTACTCTTACCTAGGTATGTACCACCTGCAGCATTACTCTTACCTAGCTATGTACCTCCTGCAGCATTACTCTTACCTAGCTATGTACCCCATGTAGCATTACTCTTACCTAGGTATGTACCACCTGCAGCTTTACTCTTACCTAGCTATGTACCGCATGCAGCATTACTCTTACCTAGCTATGTACAGCATGCAGCATTACTCTTACCTAGCTATGTACCGCATGCAGCATTACTCTTACCTAGCTATGTACCCCATGCAGCATTACTCTTACCTAGCTATGTACCCCATGCAGCATTACTCTTACCTAGGTATGTACCGCATGCAGCATTACTCTTACCTAGGTATGTACCACCTGCAGCATTACTCTTACCTAGCTATGTACCACATGCAGCATTACTCTTACCTAGGTATGTACCGCATGCAGCATTACTCTTACCTAGCTATGTACCGCATGCAGCATTACTCTTACCTAGGTATGTACCGCATGCAGCATTACTCTTACCTAGGTATGTACCCCATGCAGCATTACTCTTCCCTAGCTATGTACCCCATGCAGCATTACTCTTTCCTAGCTATGTACCCCATGCAGCATTACTCTTACCTAGCTATGTACCCCATGCAGCATTACTCTTACCTAGCTATGTACCCCATGCAGCATTACTCTTAACTAGCTTTGTACCCCATGCAGCATTACTCTTACCTAGCTATGTACCCCATGCAGCATTACTCTTACCTAGCTATGTATCCCATGCAGCATTTCTCTTACCTAGCTATGTACCCCATGCAGCATTACTCTTACCTAGCTATGTACCGCATGCAGCATTACTCTTACCTAGCTATGTACCCCATGCAGCATTACTCTTACCTAGCTATGTACCCCATGCAGCATTACTCTTACCTAGCTATGTACCCCATGCAGCATTACTCTTACCTAGCTATGTACCCCATGCAGCATTACTCTTACCTAGCTATGTACCCCATGCAGCATTACTCTTACCTAGCTATGTACCGCATGCAGCATTACTCTTACCTAGCTATGTACCCCATGCAGCATTACTCTTACCTAGGTATGTACCACCTGCAGCATTACTCTTACCTAGCTATGTTCCACCTGCAGCATTACTCTTACCTAGCTATGTACCACCTGCAGCATTAGCAAGCTTAGTGTAATTGTCACCTATTAGATACCTGCTTATAGAATGGTAGTATGTCTCCCTCTGGTGGTCACATGAAATTGTTTCTGCTCTGGGTTATGGGCTCGGCTGATGGGTGCTCACTAGCTCTATGTACAATGGCCCTCATTCAGAGCCACTCGCTAGCGGCAGTACGCTCGTTCCGAGCGATGTTCGCACATCTGCGCATGCGTACGGTTTTTAGTACGCATGCGCGAACCAGTCAGTGCGGCCGAAAATCGTTGGTACGCAATATAGCGAGGGCCTGCTATTTTGAGTGACAGAATGAGGCGTATGTGGGTGGTAACAGGGGAAGGTGCTTGAAAACGGGGAGTGGAGATCCGAACGCAGGCGTGCTTAAAGGTCAAAACGGGCATTTTAAGGGAGTGCATAATTAATACAGCAGCGTCATTGACCACGTCACTTGTTTTTTTTTAACTCAGAACTGCTCGCAAAATAGCGGTTGAAAACACCAACCACAAGAATAGCGAGCAGTTCATACGCTGTACGATGTACTCGATTAATCTAATAAATAGCGGACATGACGTATGGTGCGTGCGGCCAGGGGGCGTTTTTATCAAAAAAACGAGCGTATGTTTTGCTCGCTCGTTCAGACTTAGAGGTGGGAACAGACTGCAATTTGCGAACGGATCATTTGAATAGCCACCCCTTGTTTTTGAACGAACGACCACAAATAGCGAACGGCTCTGAATCAGGCCCAATGTCTCCCCTTTATAAGTGCATTCTTCAGTCTCGCAGACACTCATTGTCCCAATCTCTCCCGTCTTTTGCAGGATACGGATCCAGTAAATCTATTTGACATGTCAGTGACATCTGTGCTCCTGCTGACGGCGTTCTGTGAGTTCATGTGTCTGATATACTTTTTATGTACAGTCATTAGCTGGATAAACAGATGGGAATTTCGGTTAGAGAGAGAGATCCGCAGGACGCCCCTTTATTCACTATTACACCAGCGCTGCCCAATCTTTATATGTCACTATTTAGTGTGAGAGTGGACACTGATGTGTCAGGTGAGTGTTGGGTCACTATTACACCAACGCTGCCCAGTGAGTGTTGAGTCACTATTGATGCTACATGACAGGCTCACCACTATTATCATATTCTATTTATGTACCCACAAATGTCCCGTTCTGCAGTACATAGATGGTAACATAACGTGTAACACAAATTAACCAGTAACAGACTACTTTACAAATTGAAAAATACACACAAAAAAACTTAAAACACTGTATCAGGTGTGTGATGTACTGTAAGTGTGCTCTGTGTATAGTGGGCCTGATTCAGAGCTGGACGCTCTGACCAAAGCGCTCGCTCTGAATCAGGGCCCTCCTCCATGAAAATGGAGCGTCCTCCTGGACGCTCGTATAGCTGTGGGTGACCACCCACAGCTATAGCGAGCAGCCATGATGATGGTCGCGATGGTCTTGACCATCGCGACCATCGGGCTTGCGATGAGACCCTGCGGTAGGGTCTTGCTGCCGCAAGCCCTGGAGTGATTTTGGCTCGATCAGAGCCAAAATCACTCCCACTGACATCACTAGTGATGTCAGTGGGGCCGGCTTCAGATTGTAGGCGTTCCCATGGGAACGCCTCCATCTGGCAGGCACGCCCCCGGCACGCCCACCAAAGGGGGTGTGCTGTCAATCAACATCGACAGCACGCCCCCTTTGGGGCAAGACCCGGAGCGCTGGAGAGACCGTCGCTCGTCGGGTCTCGCGCATGCGCACGACGGAGCTCCCTCCGTTGTGCGCATGCGCAGTGGGGGAACATCGACCTGCTTGCGAGCATACTGCCGTTCACGAGCGGGTCTGAATGACCCCCAGTGATCAGTGTGTATCAGGTGTATGATATCAGTGTGACCTGTATATAGTGATTGTGTGTAATAGGTGTGTGATGTACTGTAAAGCTGCATACAGATGCAACAATTTTGTTACCAACGATTTTATGAACGATGTTATGAACGATTATCAGATCTGTCGGATTTTTTAAAATGTACTGAACGATTTTTTTGAACTACAAACGATTTTCGCATATTAACTTAATGAAAATTGTTGAGTTGGCCAGTCTGACTGAACTACAAACTACAAGCTGCAAACTACAAACGTGAACGCGCATGAACGATAATCGTTTTCAATCAGAAAGTGAATGATTTTTTCAACAATTGAACGATAAACGATATCGTTAACGATAATCGTTCAAAGAATCGTTTTGTGTGTATGCACCTTAAGTTAGCTCTGTGTATAGTGATCTGTGTGTATCAGGTGTGTGATATCGGTGTGACCTGTGTATAGTGATCAGTTTGTATCAGGTGTGTGATATCGGTGTGACCTGTGTATAGTGATCAGTGTGACCTGTGTATAGTGATCAGTGTGACCTCTGCATAGTGATCAGTGTGACCTGTGTATAGTGATCAGTGTGACCTGTGTATAGTGATCAGTGTGACCTCTGTATAGTGATCATTGTGGCCTGTGTATAGTGATCAGTGTGACCTGTGTATAGTGATCAGTGTGTATCAGGTGTGTGATATCAGTGTGACCTGTGTATAGTGATCAGTGTGACCTCTGTATAGTGATCAGTGTGACCTGTGTATAGTGATCAGTGTGACCTGTGTATAGTGATCAGTGTGACTTGTGTATAGTGATCAGTGTGTAGGGTAAGTAGGGTGATTTGGAGCAATGAGAAGAGTTACCCCCGTTATCTTGTCTATCTCCCTGTGAGACACCAGATCTTGCTCTGTAGATAGAGGTAATGGGGAATAAGAATAGATTAGTCTGAGTTAGTGCCATGTACAGTACAGACTTTATGTTCTATCAGATTCTCAGAGTATCGGGATCCTCATTCTATAACTTAGAAGCTGATGAAATCTCTGTTTCCCAGGTGTCTCCTTCTGGATGATATATGCACAAGACACCTACATCGCTGAACGTAAGTAATATGTAGAATAAACCCTCTTATTGGTCTATTAACTAAAGTGAGAGTTTTTACAGGTGGAGATGTTACCCATAGCAACCAATCAGATTCTACTTATCATTTATCTAGAACACAGGTTCTCAAACTCGGTCCTCAGGACCACAAACAGGGCATGTTTTCCAGGTCTCCACAGAATCACAAGTGAAATAATCAGCTCCACCTGTGGATCTTTTAAAATGTGTCAGTGAGTAATGACTACACCTGTGCATCTGCTGGGTGACCTGGGAAATGTGTCAGTGAGTAATGAACACACCTGTGCTCCTGCTGGGTGACCTGGGAAATGTGTCAGTGAGTAATGAATACACCTGTGCATCTGCTGGGTGACCTGGGAAATGTGTCAGTGAGTAATGAACACACCTGTGCTCCTGCTGGGTGACCTGGGAAATGTGTCAGTGAGTAATGAATACACCTGTGCATCTGCTGGGTGACCTGGGAAATGTGTCAGTGAGTAATGAACACACCTGTGCTCCTGCTGGGTGACCTGGAAAATGTGTCAGTGAGTAATGAACACACCTGTGCTCCTGCTGGGTGACCTGGAAAATGTGTCAGTGAGTAATGAACACACCTGTGCTCCTGCTGGGTGACCTGGAAAATGTGTCAGTGAGTAATGACTACACCTGTGCATC
The DNA here is from genome assembly GCA_031769625.1 of Taudactylus pleione. Taxonomy (NCBI): domain Eukaryota; kingdom Metazoa; phylum Chordata; class Amphibia; order Anura; family Myobatrachidae; genus Taudactylus; species Taudactylus pleione. The sequence continues at coordinate 379,481 of JAUIMM010000256.1, read as the reverse complement.
TGCTGGGTGACCTGGGAAATGTGTCAGTGAGTAATGAACACACCTGTGCTCCTGCTGGGTGACCTGGGAAATGTGTCAGTGAGTAATGACTACACCTGTGCTCCTGCTGGGTGACCTGGGAAATGTGTCAGTGAGTAATGAACACACCTGTGCACCTGCTGGGTGACCTGTGTAATGTGTCAGTGAGTAATGAACACACCTGTGCTCCTGCTGGGTGACCTGGAAAACGTGACCTGTGTGGGGTCCTGAGGACCGAGTTTGAGAACCACCGATCTAGCACCTTCCAGGTGATAATAGATAGAATGTGATCGGTTGCTATGGACAACATCTCCACTTCTAAAAATCCGCATTTTAGTTATTATACCCCTTACTAACAAGTCTTTGCAATGACATAAAAATTTATCTAAATAGTATAATATCGTATAGAGACTTCTGTATGATCCTGTGCAACAATTAGAATTCACACTGTTTGCTATGGATTTCATGTGAGGATTCAAATAGCGATCTATGATGAGTGTACCTATTAATGATAAATCCCATTAACCCTAACTAGGAAGTATCAAAGTAACTGAGATACTTATGAAAAGTCACAAACCTTATTTATTTATATATAAAGGGAATAAAAAAACCTTCACAACAAGGTTTAATGATTAATATCCCTTCAAGGGTGAGGAGACAGTAATTCTATGAGGTCTCTTGCAAAAGGATATGTGATAATAACCAATATCAATTCACCCCTAGGAGGATTAGTGCTTACGCTAATTAACTTTAGACCAATTGGCATCATTACCACATATTTCATCTTCTTGACAACATAGGAATTAACTGTGGTTGAAATGATAAATACAAAGGGGACTATTGAATAGATCATATACATACACATCTCATGTTAAAACCTGATCGATAAACACCTGATATTATAATCTTTAATTAAAACATCATTTGATCTCATGATCTTTGCGATACTGGATTATAATCTCATACTGAGTATATTGAATACAGTCGATCTTATGACGATTGAATTAAAACACACACAGCCGGGATTCTACTTGTTATATTTTAATACACATTACTACTTTTTTTCACTATCTATATGTTTTTATCATTATTTCGCTGGCTACTGTCCAATACCAGGGGATATTTCAATGTCTATCCAATAAACGTTAAGTTTTTATGATAATGACAAAATAAACATTTTGGTTCAGTTCCTACAAAAAATGACCTGTATCCCGCAGGTAGCTCTTGTATCCCTCAGGTAGCTCTTGTATCCCGCAGGTAGCTCTTGTATCCCTCAGGTAGCTCTTGTATCCCTCAGGTAGCTCTTGTATCCCTCAGGTAGCTCTTGTATCCCGCAGGTAGCTCTTGTATCCCTCAGGTAGCTCTTGTGTCCCTCAGGTAGCTCTTGTATTCCGCAGGTAGCTCTTGTACCCCGCATGTAGCTCTTGTATCACTCAGGTAGCCCTTGTATCACTCAGGTAGCTCTTGGATCCCTCAGGTAGCTCTTGTGTCCCTCATGTAGCTCTTGTATCACTCAGGTAGCTCATGTGTCCCTCAGGTAGCTCTTGTGTCTCTCAGGTAGCTCTTGTGTCTCTCAGGTAGCTCTTGTATCCCTCAGGTAGCTCTTGTGTCTCTCAGGTAGCTCTTGTATCCCTCAGGTAGCTCTTGTGTCCCTCAGGTAGCTCTTGTATCCCTCAGGTAGCTCTTGTGTCCCTCAGGTAGCTCTTGTGTCCCTCATGTAGCTCTTGTATCACTCAGGTAGCTCTTGTATTCCGCAGATAGCTCTTGGATCCCTCAGGTAGCTCTTGTGTCCCTCATGTAGCTCTTGTATCACTCAGGTAGGTCTTGTATCCCGCAGGTAGCTCTTGTGTCCCTCAGGTAGCTCTTGTGTCTCTCAGGTAGCTCTTGTATCCCTCAGGTAGCTCTTGTGTCTCTCAGGTAACTCTTGTATCCCTCAGGAAGCTCTTGCATCCCTCAGGTAGCTCTTGTGTCCCTCATGTAGCTCTTGTATCACTCAGGTAGCTCTTGTATCCCGCAGATAGCTCTTGGATCCCTCAGGTAGCTCTTGTGTCCCTCATGTAGCTCTTGTATCACTCAGGTAGCTCTTGTATCCCGCAGGTAGCTCTTGTGTCCCTCAGGTAGCTCTTGTGTCTCTCAGGTAGCTCTTGTATCCCTCAGGTAGCTCTTGTGTCTCTCAGGTAGCTCTTGTATCCCTCAGGAAGCTCTTGCATCCCTCAGGTAGCTCTTGCAGCCCGCAGGTAACTCTTGTATCCCTCAGGTAGCTCTTGTACCCCGCAGGTAGCTCTTGTACCCCGCAGGTAGCTCTTGTATCACTCAGGTAGCCCTTGTATCACTCAGGTAGCTCTTGGATCACTCAGGTAGCTCTTGTGTCCCTCATGTAGCTCTTGTATCACTCAGGTAGCTCTTGTATCCCGCAGGTAGCTCATGTGTCCCTCAGGTAGCTCTTGTGTCTCTCAGGTAGCTCTTGTATCCCTCAGGTAGCTCTTGTGTCTCTCAGGTAGCTCTTGTATCCCTCAGGTAGCTCTTGCGTCCCTCAGGTAGCTCTTGTATCCCTCAGGTAGCTCTTGCATCCCTCAGGTAGCTCTTGTGTCCCTCATGTAGCTCTTGTATCACTCAGGTAGCTCTTGTATCCCGCAGGTAGCTCTTGGATCCCTCAGGTAGCTCTTGTGTCCCTCATGTAGCTCTTGTATCACTCAGGTAGCTCTTGTATCCCGCAGGTAGCTCTTGTGTCCCTCAGGTAGCTCTTGTGTCTCTCAGGTAGCTCTTGTATCCCTCAGGTAGCTCTTGTATCCCTCAGGAAGCTCTTGTATCCCTCAGGAAGCTCTTGCATCCCTCAGGTAGCTCTTGCAGCCCGCAGGTAACTCTTGTATCACTCAGGTAGCTCTTGTATCCCGCAGGTAGCTCTTGGTAGCTCTTGAATCCCTCAGGTAGCTCTTGTATCCCGCAGGAAGCTCTTTTATCCCGCAGATAGCTCTTGGTAGCTCTTGTATCCCGCAGTTTGCTCTTGTAGCCCGCAGGTAGCTCTTGGTAGTTCTTGTACCCCGCAGGTAGCTCTTGTATCCAGCAGGTAGCTCTTGTATCCCGCAGGTAGCTCTTGTACCTCGCAGGTAGCTCTTGTATCCCGCAGGTAGCTCTTGTACCTCGCAGGTAGCTCTTGTATCCCGCAGGTAGCTCTTGGATCCCGCAGGAAGCTCTTGGATCCCGCAGGTAGCTCTTGGATCCCACAGGTAGCTCTTGGATCCCGCAGGTAGCTCTTGTGTCCCTCATGTAGCTCTTGTATCACTCAGGTAGCTCTTGTACCCCACAGGTAGCTCTTGTACCCCGCAGGTAGCTCTTGTACCCCGCAGGTAGCTCTTGTATTCCGCAGGTAGCTCTTGTACCCCGCAGGTAGCTCTTGGTAACTCTTGTATCCCTCAGGTAGCTCTTGTATCCCGCTGGTAGCTCTTGTACCCCACAGGTAGCTCTTGTATCCCACAGGTAGCTCTTGTATCCCGCAGGTAGCTCTTGTATCCCGCAGGTAGCTCTTGGTAGGTCTTGTATCCCTCAGGTAGCGCTTGTATCCCGCAGGTAGCTCTTGTATCCCGCAGGTAGCTCTTGTGTCCCGCAGGTAGCTCTTGGTAGCTCTTGTATCCCTCAGGTAGCGCTTGTATCCCGCAGGTAGCTCTTTTATCCCGCATGTAGCTCTTGTGTCCCGCAGGTAGCTCTTGTACCTCGCAGGTAGCTCTTGTACCTCGCAGGTAGCTCTTGGTAGCTCTTGTATCCCTCAGGTAGCTCTTGTACCCCACAGGTAGCTCTTGTATCCCGCAGGTAGCTCTTGTATCCCGCAGGTAGCTCTTGGTAGCTCTTGTATCCCTCAGGTAGCTCTTGTATCCCGCAGGAAGCTCTTTTATCCCGCAGGTAGCTCTTGGTAGCTCTTGTATCCCGCAGTTAGCTCTTGAAGCCCGCAGGTAGCTCTTGGTAGTTCTTGTACCCCGCAGGTAGCTCTTGCATCCAGCAGGTAGCTCTTGTATCCCGCAGGTAGCTCTTGTATCCAGCAGGTAGCTCTTGTATCCTGCAGGTAGCTCTTGTACCTCGCAGGTAGCTCTTGTATCCCGCAGGTAGCTCTTGTATCCCGCAGGTAGCTCTTTTCCCTCGCAGGTAGCTCTTGTATCCCGCAGGTAGCTCTTCGATCCCGCAGGTAGCTCTTCGATCCCGCAGGTAGCTCTTGGATCCCTCAGGTAGCTCTTGCGTCCCTCATGTAGCTCTTGTGTCCTTCAGGTAGCTCTTGCGTCCCTCAGGTAGCTCTTGTGTCCCTCAGGTAGCTCTTGCATCCCTCAGGTAGCTCTTGTGTCCTTCAGGTAGCTCTTGTATCCCTCAGGTAGCTCTTGCATCCCTCAGGTAGCTCTTGTGTCCCTCAGGTAGCTCTTGCGTCCCTCAGGTAGCTCTTGCGTCCCTCAGGTAGCTCTTGTATCCCGCAGGTAGCACTTGTACCCCGCAGGTAGCACTTGGTAGCTCTTGTATCCCTCAGGTAGCTCTTTTATCCTGCAGGTAGCTCTTGTATCCCGCAGGTAGCTCTTGTATCCCTCAGGTAGCTCTTTTATCCTGCAGGTAGCTCTTGTACCCCGCAGGTAGCTCTTGTATCCCACAGGTAGCTCTTGTACCGTGCAGGTAGCTCTTGGTAGCTCTTGTATCCCTCAGGTAGCTCTTGTATCCTGCTGGTAGCTCTTGTACCCCGCAGTTAGCTCTTGTATCCCGCAGGTAGCTCTTGTATCCCGCAGGTAGCTCTTGGTAGCTCTTTTATCCCTTAGGTAGCTCTTGTATCCCGCAGGTTGCTCTTTTGTCCCGCAGGTAGCTCTTGTACCTCGCAGGTAGCTCTTGCGTCCCTCAGGTAGCTCTTTCATCCCTTAGGTAGCTCTTGTATCCCGCAGGTAGCACTTGTACCCCGCAGGTAGCTCTTGGTAGCTCTTGTATCCCTCAGGTAGCTCTTTTGTCCCGCAGGTAGCTCTTGTACCTCGCAGGTAGCTCTTGTATCCTGCAGGTAGCTCTTGGTAGCTCTTGTATCCCTCAGGCAGCTCTTCTACCCCACAGGTAGCTCTTGTATTCCGCAGGTAGCTCTTGTATCCCGCAGGTAGCTCTTGGTAGCTCTTGTATCCCTCAGGTAGCTCTTTTATTCTGCAGGTAGCTCTTTTATCCTGCAGGTAGCTCTTGGTAGCTCTTGTATCCCCCAGTTAGCTCTTGTATCCCACTGGTAGCTCTTGGTAGTTCTTGTACCCCACAGGTAGCTCTTGTATCCAGCAGGTAGCTCTTGTATCCCGCAGGTAGCTCTTGTACCTCCCAGGTAGCTCTTGTACTTCGCAGGTAGCTCTTGTAACCCTCAGGTAGCTCTTGTACCCCGCAGGTAGCTCTTGTATCCCGCAGGTAGCTCTTGTATCCTGCAGGTTGCTCTTGGTAGCTCTTCTATCCCTCAGGTAGCTCTTGTATCCCGCAGGTAGCTCTTGTATACCGTAGGTAGCTCTTGTGTCCCGCAGGTAGCTCTTGTACCTCGCCGGTAGCTCTTGTACCTTGCAGGTAGCTCTTGTATCAAGCAGGTAGCTCTTGGTAGCTCTTGTATCCCGCAGGTAGCTATTTTACCTCGCCGGTAGCTCTTGTACTTTGCAGGTAGCTCTTGTATGCCGCAGGTAGCTCTTGGTAGCTCTTGTATCCCTCAGGTAGCTCTTGTATCCTGCAGGTAGCTCTTGTACCCCGCAGGTAGCTCTTGTATCCTGCAGGTAGCTCTTGTATCCCTCAGGTAGCTCTTGGTAGCTCTTGTATCCCTCAGGTAGCTCTTGGTAGCTCTTGTATCCCGCAGTTAGCTATTTTATCCCGCAGGTAGCTCTTGATAGCTCTTGTATCCCGCAGTTAGCTCTTGGTAGTTCTTGTACCCCGCAGCTAGCTCTTGTATCCAGCAGGTAGCTCTTGTATCCCGCAGGTAGCTCTTGTACCTCGCAGGTAGCTCTTGTACCTCGCAGGTAGCTCTTGGTAGCTCTTGTATCCCTCAGTTAGCTCTTGTACCCCGCAGGTAGCTCTTGGTAGCTCTTGTATCCCTCAGGTAGCTCTTGTTTCCCGCAGGTAGCTCTAGGTAGCTCTTGTATCCCACAGTTAGCTCTTGTATCCCGCAGGTAGCTCTTGGTAGTTCTTGTACCCCGCAGGTAGCTCTTGTATCCAGCAGGTAGCTCTTGGTAGCTCCTGTATCCCTTAGGTAGCTCTTGTACCCCTTAGGTAGCTCTTGTATCCCGCAGGTAGCTCTTGTATCCCGCAGGTAGCTCTTGTACCCCGCAGGTAGCTCTTGTACCCAGCAGGTAGCTCTTGTACCCTGCAGGTAGTTCTTGTATCCCGCAGGTAGCTCTTGTACCCCGCAGGTAGCTCTTGGTAGCTCTTGTATCCCTCAGGTAGCTCTTGTATCCCACTGGTAGCTCTTGTACCCCACAGGTAGCTCTTGTATCCCGCAGGTAGCTCTTGTATCCCGCAGGTAGCTCTTGTATCCCGCAGGTAGCTCTTGGTAGCTCTGGTATCCCGCTGGTAGCTCTTGTACCCCGCAGGTAGCTCTTGTATCCCGCAGGTAGCTCTTGTATCCCGCAGGTAGCTCTTGAATCCCGCAGGTAGCTCTTGGTAGCTCTTGTATCCCTCAGGTAGCGCTTGTATCCCGCAGTTAGCTCTTGTATCCTGCAGGTAGCTCTTGTGTCCCGCAGGTAGCTCTTGTGTCCTGCAGGTAGCTCTTGTGTCCCGCAGGTAGCTCTTGTACCTCGCAGGTAGCTCTTGTATCCCGCAGTTAGCTCTTGCTAGCTCTTGTATCCCTCAGGTAGCTCTTGTACCCCGCAGGTAGCTCTTGTATCCCGCAGGTAGCTCTTGTTTCCCGCAGGTAACTCTTGGTAGCTCTTGTATCCCTCAGGTAGCTCTTGTATCCCACAGGAAGCTCTTTTATCCCACAGGTAGCTCTTGGTAGCTCTTGTAACCCGCAGTGAGCTCTTGGAGCCCGCAGGTAGCTCTTGGTAGTTCTTGTACCCCGCTGGTAGCTCTTGTATCCTGCAGGTAGCTCTTGTATCCAGCAGGTAGCTCTTGTATCCTGCAGGTAGCTCTTGTACCTCGCAGGTAGCTCTTGTATCCCGCTGGTAGCTCTTGTACCTCGCAGGTAGCTCTTGTATCCCGCAGGTAGCTCTTGTATCCCGCAGGTAGCTCTTGGATCCTGCAGGTAGCTCTTGGATCCCTCAGGTAGCTCTTGTGTCCCTTATGTAGCTCTTGCATCCCTCAGGTAGCTCTTGTATCCCGCAGCTAGCTCTTGTACCCCGCAGGTAGCTCTTCTACCCCGCAGGTAGCTCTTGGTAGCTCTTGTATCCCTCAGGTAGCTCTTATATCCCGCAGGAAGCTCTTGTATCCTGCAGGTAGCTCTTGTGTCCCGCAGGTAGCTCTTGTACCCCGCAGGTTGCTCTTGTACCCCGCAGGTAGCTCTTGTATCCCGCAGGTAGCTCTTGTACCCCGCAGGTAGCTCTTGTATCCCACAGGTAGCTCTTGAATCCTGCAGGTAGCTCTTGAATCCTGCAGGTAGCTCTTGTATCCCACAGGTAGCTCTTGTGTCCTTCAGGTAGCTCTTGCATCCCTCAGGTAGCTCTTTTGTCCCTCAGGTAGCTCTTGCGTCCCTCAGGTAGCTCTTGTGTCCTTCAGGTAGCTCTTGCATCCCTCAGGTAGCTCTTGCGTCCCTCAGGTAGCTCTTGCGTCCCTCAGGTAGCTCGTGTCCTTCAGGTAGCTCTTGCATCCCTCAGGTAGCTCTTGTGTCCCTCAGGTAGCTCTTGCGTCCCTCAGGTAGCTCTTGCATCCCTCAGGTAGCTCTTGTATCCCGCAGTTAGCTCTTGTACCCCGCAGGTAGCTCTTGGTAGCTCTTGTATCCCTCAGGAAGCTATTTTATCCTGCAGGTAGCTCTTGTATCCCGCAGGTAGCTCTTGTATCCCTCAGGTAGCTCTTGTACCCCACAGGTAGCTCTTGTACCCCGCAGGTAGCTCTTGTACCCCGCAGGTAGCTCTTGTATCCCGCAGGTAGCTCTTGTACCCCGCAGGTAGCTCTTGGTAGCTCTTCTATCCCTCAGGTAGCTCTTGTATCCTGCTGGTAACTCTTGTACCCCGCAGGTAGCTCTTGTATCCTGCAGGTAGCTCTTGTATCCCGCAGGTAGCTCTTGTATCCCGCAGGTAGCTCTTGGTAGCTCTTGTATCCCTCAGGTAGCTCTTGTATCCCGCAGGTAGCTCTTGTGTCCCGCAGGTAGCTCTTGTACCTCGCAGGTAGCTCTTGTATCCCGCAGGTAGCTCTTGGTAGCTCTTGTATCCCTCAGGCAGCTCTTCTTCCCTGCAGGTAGCTCTTGTATCCTGCAGATAGCTCTTGTATCCCGCAGGTAGCTCTTGGTAGCTCTTGTATCCCTCAGGTAGCTCTTGTATCCCGCAGGTAGCTTTTTTATCCCACAGGTAGCTCTTGGTATCTCTTGTATCCCGCAGTTAGCTCTTGTATCCCGCAGGTAGTTCTTGGTAGTTCTTGTACCCCGCAGGTAGCTCTTGTATCCAGCAGGTAGCTCTTGTATCCCGCAGGTAGATCTTGTACCTCTTGGTAGCTCTTGTAACCCTCAGGTAGCTCTTGTACCCCGCAGGTAGCTCTTGTATCCCGCAGGTAGCTCTTGTATCCCGCAGGTAGCTCTTGGTAGCTCTTCTATCCCTCAGGTAGCTCTTGTATCCCGCAAGTAGCTCTTGTATCCCGCAGGTAGCTCTTGTGTCCCGCAGGTAGCTCTTGTGTCCCGCAGTTAGCTCTTGTACCTCGCCGGTAGCTCTTGTACCTTGCAGGTAGCTCTTGTATCCCGCAGGTAGCTCTTGGTAGCTCTTGTATCCCGCAGGTAGCTATTGTACCTCGCCGGTAACGCTTGTACCTTGCAGGTAGCTCTTGTATCCCGCAGGTAGCTCTTGGTACCTCTTGTATCCCTAAGGTAGCTCTTGTTTCCTGCAGGTAGCTCTTGTACCCCGCAGGTAGCTCTTGTATCCCGCAGGTAGCTCTTGTATCCCTCAGGTAGCTCTTGGTAGCTCTTTTATCCCTCAGGTAGCTCTTGTATCCCGCAGGTAGCTCTTTTATCCCGCAGGTAGCTCTTGGTAGCTCTTGTATCCCGCAGTTAGCTCTTGTATCCCGCAGGTAGCTCTTGGTATTTCTTGTACCCCGCAGGTAGCTCTTGTATCCAGCAGGTAGCTCTTGAATCCCGCAGGTAGCTCTTGTACCTCGCAGGTAGCTCTTGTACCTCGCAGGTAGCTCTTGTAGCTCTTGTATCCCTCAGGTAGCTCTTGTACCCTGCAGGTAGCTCTTGGTAGCTCTTGTATCCCTCAGGTAGCTCTTGTTTCCCACAGGTAGCTCTTTGTAGCTCTTGTATCCCGCAGTTAGCTCTTGTATCCCGCAGGTAGCTCTTGGTAGTTCTTGTACCCCGCAGGTAGCTCTTGTATCCAGCAGGTAGCTCTTGGTAGCTCTTGTATCCCTTAGGTAGCTCTTGTACCCCGCAGGTAGCTCTTGTATCCCGCAGGTAGCTCTTGTATCCCGCAGGTAGCTCTTGGTAGTTCTTGTACCCTGCACGTAGTTCTTGTACCCCACAGGTAGCTCTTGTATCCCGCAGGTAGCTCTTGTATCCCGCAGGTAACTCTTGGTAGCTCTTGTACCCCGCAGGTAGCTCTTGTATCCCTCAGGTAGCTCTTGTATCCCGCAGGTAGCTCTTGTATCCCTCAGGTAGCTCTTGTGTCCCGCAGGTAGCTCTTGTGTCCTGCAGGTAGCTCTTATGTCCCGCAGGTAGCTCTTGGGTCCCGCAGGTAGCTCTTGGTAGCTCTTTTACCCTGCAGGTAGCTCTTTTATCCCTCAGGTAGCTCTTGTATCCCGCAGGTAGCTCTTGTATCCCTCAGGTAGCTTTTGTATCCCGCAGGTAGCTCTTGTATCCCGCAGGTAGCTCTTGGTAGCTCTTGGTAGCTCTTGTATCCCGCAGGTAGCTCTTGGTAGCTCTTGTATCCCGCAGGTAGCTCTTGTATCCCGCAGGTAGCTCTTGTATCCCGCAGGTAACTCTTGTATCCCGCAGGTAGCTCTTGTATCCCTCAGATTGCTCTTGGTAGATTTCACTAAAGGCTGCAAATAATAATGTAAGAACTGCACCATAGGTTGTAGTATAGATCTGCTGGCAGAAATTATTGCTGTGCCAGGAGGGTCTGTTAGCGATTTGTGTATCTTGGGCAATGTGTACAGTACAGGACAATCAAAATTCAGTAATGTTTTATCCATCCACCCTTTCTTATGGGCCCAATTGATGAGTTCATCAACCTATTTCTCAATTCTTGTCATGGGATTAAATTCCATTTTACAGTAAGTAGTGGAATCTGAAAGTTATCTTCTAATCTAATTATCATATGTGCTAACATCCTGTATCACTGCAGCGCCCCCTGTGTCAGGATTCCTCACTACAATAGATGTATTCTTACATAGTGTCCTAAGCGCAGATCTTTAATCAAAAGTCAAATTATTAAAACATGTTGTATTTCTGCCAGCATCTGTCTTTACATCCTGATCTACCATCCTCAAATAGGTTTGTATCTAGCATTAGTGGAAATCGGCTAAAATGAACTTGATTTAACATAAAAACCCTTTGAGCTCTACTATCCACATTAGTTTCTTTCTTATCAAAGTCTTCTCTCAGTCTCAGTTAGTGGCCCATATTGATTAAGTTAATAGAACACTGAAAATCATTAAATCTATGTGTGAGAATGAAAGAAAGGCCTTTAGAAAGCAAAAATATTTCAGCCAGACTCAATTTATAACTAGATACATAAAAAAATGAACTTTTGGCTCCATTGGCAGCTCCAGGGGTGCAGCTCAGTCCAACATTCCACAGAATCCGAACCGCTCATCTCTAACCAACTCTGTCTGATGATCGGGCAAAAAAATCTTTTTTAAAAATGATCTAAGATCATCAAAAGTCAGGAAAATTCCCGCCTAATAAATTTTGTGCAGGCAAAACACCAAATCAATACAGAAAAAGTATAGAAATTTTGAATAAAGCTAAATATAAAGAAAGTCCAAAAACAAAGTCCCCATACAGTAACTTCAGGATGCACACTCAGACGTATCCACAAAGGGTCCTCCAACATACATTAGATCAGAGTTGTACTCACTACACCTGGAACTAATGGCTGGGGTGCCACACTCAGGCTTTGGGGCATCATGCAAGGATGCATAAATACAAGCGCACTCACCAGGCTTGGGGGCAGTGTTGGGGGCATCGTACAAGGACGTATAAATACGAGCGCACTCACCAGGCTTTGGGGTGGCGTTGGGGGCATCGTACAAGGACGTATAAATACGAGCGCACTCACCAGGCTTTGGGGCGGCGTTGGGGGCATCGTACAATGACGTATAAATACGAGCGCACTCACCAGGCTTTGGGGCAGCGTTGGGGGGATCATACAATGACATATAAATACGAGCGCACACACCAGGCATTGGGTCAGCGTTGGGGGCATCGTACAAGGACGTATAAATACGAGCGCACTCACCAGGCTTTGGGGCAGTGTTGGGGGCATCGTACAAGGATGTATAAATACGAGCGCACTCCCCAGGCTTTGGGGCAGTGTTGGGGGCATCGTACAAGGATGTATAAATACGAGCGCACTCACCAGGCTTTGGGGCAGCGTTGGGGGGATCATACAAGGACATATAAATACGAGCGCACTCACCAGGCTTTGGGGCAGCGTTGGGGGCATCGTACAAGGACGTATAAATATGAACCCACTCACCAGGCTTTGGGGCAGCGTTGGGGGGATCATACAAGGACGTATAAACACGAGCGCACTCACCAGGCTTTGGGGCAGCGTTGGGGGGATCATACAATGACGTATAAATACGAGCGCACTCACCAGGCTTTGGGGCGGCGTTGGGGGCATCGTACAATGACGTATAAATACGAGCCCACTCACCAGGCTTTTCATCTTCAACATGGAAAATTGCTGCATAATTTATTTTCTTATCAATGCAGATCAAGCATAGCGGGTCAACGTTTCGACTCCAGCCGGGACCTTTATCATGACCCGATATATCTGCGCACACAAAAAGTAGAAACAGTACAAAATTCCTTACCTGGTGTCCCTGTGTCCTTATAACCTCACAAGACGCGTCAGATTGGTAACCGCGTGTGCCGTGTACGGAAGTGACATCACAGCATGTCGCCACATTAATCAATATCAGTACAATAAGTATCAGCACAAAAATTGTACGTACATCACAGCCTCAAACACATCAGCTCATCTATATATTTTATTCTTACAGATTCCCCTATGAAATGTGAACAGGACAAAGAATATAACAAGTGTGGAAGCTCCTGTCCTCCATCTTGCATGAATTACAGAGAGACTTTTCTTATATGTGCAACGGTGTGCGTCCCCGGCTGTTTCTGCAAGAAGGGCTTATTACTGGATCTCAGTGGAAACTGCGTGGAACAGGAGAAGTGCGATTCCTGCTATGGGAACACAACGTACACAACCTGCGCCAGCCAATGTGAGGAGAAGTGCACGCTAATCCCTACACGCATAGGAATACGCTGCATGGGGGGATGCAAAGAGGGCTGCGTCTGTAAGCCAGATTATGTGCGTCATAGTGATGGACGCTGCGCGCTCAGGAGCGAATGTCCCACCATGATCAATAAAGGAAACTGAAGGGTTGTGACTCCCTGACCTCTGTGTTCTGCTCACTTATTCTTACAGAGAGATCTTCTATATTGTTACACATATTGCTCACACCCATTACTGCATGGGACACACCCAGCCACCACACATTGCTTATTGCTCACACCCATTACTGCATGGGACACACCCAGCCACCACACATTGCTTATTGCTCACAACCATTACTGCATGGGACACACCCAGCCACCACACACTGCTTATTGCTCACACCCATTACTGCATGGTACACACCCAGCCACCACACACTGCTTATTGCTCACACCCATTACTGCATGGGACACACCCAGCCACCACACATTGCTTATTGCTCACACCCATTACTGCATGGTACACACCCAGCCACCACACAATGCTTATTGCTGTCACCCATCACTGCATGGTACACACGCAGCCACCACACATTGCTTATTGCTCACACCCATTACTGCATGGGACACACCCAGCCACCACACATTGCTTATTGCTCACACCCATTACTGCATGGGACACACCCAGCCACCACACATTGCTTATTGCTCACACCCATTACTGCATGGTACACACCCAGCCACCACACATTGCTTATTGCTCACACCCATTACCGCATGGGACACACCCAGCCACCACACATTGCTTATTGCTCACACCCATTACCTCATGGGACACACCCAGCCACCACACATTGCTTATTGCTCACACCCATTACCGCATGGGACACACCCAGCCACCACACACTGCTTATTGCTCACACCCATTACCGCATGGGACACGCCCAGCCACCACACATTGCTTATTGCTCACACCCATTACTGCATGGTACACACCCAGCCAACACACACTGCTTATTGCTCACACCCATTACCGCATGGGACACACCCAGCCACCACACATTGCTTATTGCTCATACCCATTACCGCATGGGACACACCCAGCCACCGCACATTGCTTATTGCTCACACCCATTACTGCATGGTACACACCCAGCCACCACACACAGCTTATTGCTCACACCCATTACTGCATGGGACACGCCCAGCCACCACACATTGCTTATTGCTCACACCCATTACTGCATGGTACACACCCAGCCACCACACACTGCTTAATGCTCACACCCATTACTGCATGGGACACGCCCAGCCACCACACACTGCTTATTGCTCACACGCATTACTGCATGGTACACACCCAGCCACCACACACTGCTTATTGCTCACACCCATTACTGCATGGGACACGCCCAGCCACCACACATTGCTTATTGCTCACACCCATTACTGCATGGGACACACCCAGCCACCACACACTGCTTATTGCTCACACCCTTTACCGCATGGGACACGCCCAGCCACCACACATTGCTTATTGCTCACACCCATTACCGCATGGTACACACCCTGCCACCACACACTGCTTATTGCTCACACCAATTACCGCATGGGACACACCCAGCCACCACACACTGCTTATTGCTCACACCCATTACCGCATGGGACACGCCCAGCCAATGCACATTGCGTATTGCTCACACCCATTACCGCATGGTAAACACCCAGCCACCGCACATTGCGTATTGCTCACACCCATTACTGCATGGAACACACCCAGCCACTACACACTGCTTATTGCTCACACCCATTACTGCATGGGACACGCCCAGCCACCACACATTGCTTATTGCTCACACCCATTACTGCGTGGTACACGCCCAGCCACCACACACTGCTTATTGCTCACACCCATTACTGCGTTGGACACGCCCAGCCACCACACACTGCTTATTGCTCACACCCATTACTGCATGGGACACACCCAGCCACCACACACTGCTTATTGCTCACACCCATTACCACGTGGGACACACCCAGCCACCACACATTGCTTATTGCTCACACCCATTACTGCATGGGACACACCCAGCCACCACACATTGCTTATTGCTCACACCCATTACTGCATGGGACACACCCAGCCACCACACATTGCTTATTGCTCACACCCATTACCGCATGGGACACGCCCAGCCACCACACATTGCTTATTGCTCACACCCATTATCGCATGGGACACGCCCAGCCACCACACACTGCTTATTGCTCACACCCATTACCGCATGGGACACACCCAGCCACCACACACTGCTTATTGCTCACACCCATTACCGCATGGGACACGCCCAGCCACCACACACTGCTTATTGCTCACACCCATTACCGCATGGGACACGCCCAGCCACCACACATTGCTTATTGCTCACACCCATTACTGCATGGTACACGCCCAGCCACCGCACATTGCTTTTTGCTCACACCCATTACTGCATGGTACACACCCAGCCACCACACACTGCTTATTGCTCACACCCATTACTGCATGGTACACACCCAGCCACCACACATTGCTTATTGCTCACACCCATTACCGCATGGGACACACCCAGCCACCACACACTGCTTATTGCTCACACCCATTACCGCATGGTACACACCCAGCCACCACACACTGCTTATTGCTCACACCCATTACTGCATGGTACACACCCAGCCACCACACATTGCTTATTGCTCACACCCATTACCGCATGGTACACACCCAGCCACCACACATTGCTTATTGCTCACACCCACTACCGCATGGTACACACCCAGCCACCGCACATTGCTTATTGCTCACACCCATTACCGCATGGTACACACCCAGCCACCGCACATTGCTTATTGCTCACACCCATTACTGCATGGTACACGCCCAGCCACCGCACATTGCTTAGTGCTCTCACCCATTACCGCATGGGACACGCCCAGCCACTGCACACTGCTTATTGCTCACACCCATTACCGCATGGGACACACCCAGCCTCCACACACTGCTTATTGCTCACACCCATTACCGCATTGTACACACCCAGCCACCACACATTGCTTATTGCTCACACCCATTACTGCATGGGACACGCCCAGCCACCACACACTGCTTATTGCTCACACCCATTACTGCATGGTACACATCCAGCCACCACACATTGCTTATTGCTCACACCCATTACTGCATGGTACACACCCAGCCACCACACACTGCTTATTGCTCACACCCATTACTGCATGGGACACACCCAGCCACCACACACTGCTTATTCGTCACACCCATTACTGCATGGGACACACCCAGCCACCACACATTGCTTATTGCTCACACCCATTACTGCATGGGACACACCCAGCCACCACACATTGCTTATTGCTCACACCTATTACTGCATGGGACACGCCCAGCCACCACACATTGCTTATTGCTCTCACCCATTACTGCATGGTACATGCCCAGCCACCGCACATTGCTTATTGCTCACACCCATTACTGCATGGGACACACCCAGCCACCACACACTGCTTATTGCTCACACCCATTACCGCATGGGACACACCCAGCCACCACACATTGCTTATTGCTCACACCCATTACTGCATGGTACACACCCAGCCACCACACTCTGCTTATTGCTCACACCCATTACTGCATAGGACACACCCAGCCACCACACATTGCTTATTGTTCACACCCATTACTGCATGGTACACACCCAGCCACCACACACTGCTTATTGCTCACACCCATTACTGCATGGTACACACCCAGCCACCACACATTGCTTATTGCTCACACCCATTACTGCATGGTACACACCCAGCCACCACACATTGCTTATTGCTCACACCCATTACAGCATGGGACACACCCAGCCACCACACACTGCTTATTGCTCACACCCATTACTGCATGGGACACACCCAGCCACCACACATTGCTTATTGCTCTCACCCATTACTGCATGGGACACACCCAGCCACAGCACATTGCTTATTGCTCACACCCATTACCCCATGGGACACACCCAGCCACCGCACATTGCTTATTGCTCACACCCATTACTGCAGGGGACACGCCCAGCCACCACACATTGCTTATTGCTCACACCCATTACTGCATGGTACACACCCAGCCACCGCACATTGCTTATTGCTCACACCCATTACTGCATGGGATACGCCCAGCCACCACACATTGCTTATTGCTCACACCCATTACTGCATGGTACACACCCAGCCACCACACATTGCTTATTACTCACACCCATTACCGCATGGTAAACACCCAGCCACCACACATTGCTTATTGCTCATACCCCTTACCGCATGGGACACACCCAGCCACCACACATTGCTTATTGCTCACACCCATTACTGCATGGTACACACCCAGCCACCACACACTGCTTATTGCTCACACCCATTACTGCATGGGACACACCCAGCCACCACAAATTGCTTATTGCTCACACCCATGACTGCATGGTACACACCCAGCCACCACACATTGCTTATTGCTCACACCCATTACTGCATGGTACACACCCAGCCACCACACAATGCTTATTGCTCTCACCCATTACTGCATGGGACACACCCAGCCACCACACATTGCTTATTGCTCACACCCATTACTGCATGGTACACACCCAGCCACCACACACTGCTTATTGCTCACACCCATTACGGCATGGTACACACCCAGCCACCACACATTGCTTATTGCTCACACCCATTACCGCATGGAACACACCCAGCCACCACACATTGCTTATTGCTCACACCCATTATCGCATGGGACACGCCCAGCCACCACACACTGCTTATGGCTCACACCCATTACCGCATGGGACACGCCCAGCCACCACACATTGCTTATTGCTCACACCCATTACGGCATGGTACACACCCAGCCACCACACATTGCTTATTGCTCACACCCATTACTGCATGGGACACACCCAGCCACCACACATTGCTTATTACTCGCACCCATTACTGCATGGTACACACCCAGCCACCACACATTGCTTATTGCTCACACCCATTACTGCATGGGACACACCCAGTCACCACACACTGCTTATTGCTCACACCCATTACCGCATGGGACACACCCAGCCTCCACACACTGCTTATTGCTCACACCCATTACCGCATGGGACACACCCAGCCACCGCACATTGCTTATTGCTCACACCCATTACTGCATGGGACACACCCAGCCACCACACATTGCTTATTGCTCACACCCATTACTGCATGGGACACACCCAGCAACCGCACATTGCTTATTGCTCACACCCATTACTGCATGGGGCACACCCAGCCACCACACACTGCTTATTGCTCACACCCATTACCGCATAGTACACACCCAGCCTCCACACATTGCTTATTGCTCACACCCATTACTGCATGGTACACACCCAGCCACCACACATTGCTTATTGCTCACACCCATTACTGCATGGTACACACCCAGCCACCACACATTGCTTATTGCTCACACCCATTACTGCATGGTACACACCCAGCCACCGCACATTGCTTATTGCTCACACCCATTACTGCATGGGGCACACCCAGCCACCGCACATTGCTTATTGCTCACACCCATTACTGCATGGGACACTCCCAGCCACTGCACACTGCTTATTTCTCACACCCATTACTGCATGGTACACACCCAGCCACCACACATTGCTTATTTCTCACACCCATTACTGCATGGGACACACCCAGCCACCACACACTGATTATTGCTCACACCCATTACTGCATGGGGGACACCCAGCCACCACACATTGCTTATTGCTCACACCCATTACTGCATGTGACACACCCAGCCACCACACATTACTTATTGCTCACACCCATTACCGCATGGTACACACCCAGCCACCACACATTGCTTATTGCTCACACCCATTACCGCATGGGACACACCCAGCCACCACACATTGCTTATTGCTCACACCCATTACTGCATGGTACACACCAAGCCACCACACATTGCTTATTGCTCTCACCCATTACTGCATGGGACACACCCAGCCACAGCACATTGCTTATTGCTCACACCCATTACCGCATGGGACACACTGAGCCACCGCACATTGCTTATTGCTCACACCCATTACCGCATGGGACACGCCCAGCCACCACACACTGCTTATTGCTCACACCCATTACGCATGGGACACACCCAGCCACCACACATTGCTTATTGCTCACACCCATTAACGCATGGGACACACCCAGCCACCACACACTGCTTATTGCTCACACCCATTACTGCATGGGACACACCCAGCCACCACACACTGCTTATTGCTCACACCCATTACCGCATGGGACACACCCAGCCACCGCACATTGCTTATTGCTCACAAACCTTTACCGCATGGTACACACCCAGCCACCACACACTGCTTATTGCTGACACCCATTACCGCATGGGACACACCCAGCCACCCCACATTGCTTATTGCTCACACCCATTACCGCATGGGACACACCCACCACCACACATTGCTTATTACTCGCACCGATTACTGCATGGTACACACCCAGCCACCACACATTGCTTATTACTCGCACCCATTACTGCATGGGACACACCCAGCCACCACACATTGCTTATTGCTCACACCCATTACTGCATGGGACACACCCAGCCACCACACACTGCTTATTGCTCACACCCATTACTGCATGGTACACACCCAGCCACCACACACTGCTTATTGCTCACACCCATTACTGCATGGGACACACCCAGCCACCACACACTGCTTATTGCTCGCACCCATTACTGCATGGTACACACCCAGCCACCACACACTGCTTATTACTCGCACCCATTACTGCATGGGACACACCCAGCCTCCACACATTGCTTATTGCTCACACCCATTACTGCATGGTACAAACCCAGCCACCACACACTGCTTAATACTCGCACCCATTACCGCATGGGACACACCCAGCCTCCACACACTGCTTATTGCTCGCACCCATTACCGCATGGGACACACCCAGCCTCCACACACTGCTTATTGCTCACACCCATTACTGCATGGTACACACCCAGCCACCACACACTGCTTATTACTCGCACCCATTACTGCATGGTACACACCCAGCCACCGCACACTGCTTATTGCTCACACCCATTACTGCATGGGACACACCCAGCCACCGCACATTGCTTATTGCTCACACCCATTACTGCATGGTACACACCCAGCCACCACACATTGCTTATTGCTCACACCCATTACTGCATGGGACACACCCAGCCTTCACACATTGCTTATTGCTCACACCCATTACTGCATGGTACACACCCAGCCACCACACATTGCTTATTGCTCACACCCATTACTGCATGGGACACACCCAGCCACCACACACTGCTTATTGCTCACACCCATTACTGCATGGGACACGCCCAGCCACTGCACATTGCTTATTGCTCACACCCATTACTGCATGGGACACTCCCAGCCACCACAGACTGCTTATTTCTCACACCCATTACTGCATGGTACACACCCAGCCACCACACATTGCTTATTTCTCACACCCATTACTGCATGGGACACACCCAGCCACCACACACTGCTTATTGCTCACACCCATTACTGCATGGGGGACACCCAGCCACCACACATTGCTTATTGCTCACACCCATTACCGCATGGTACACACCCAGCCACCACACATTGCTTATTGCTCACACCCATTACCGCATGGGTCACACCCAGCCACCACACATTGCTTATTGCTCACACCCATTACCGAATGGGACACACCCAGCCACCACACATTGCTTATTGCTCACACCCATTACTGCATGGTACACACCAAGCCACCACACATTGCTTATTGCACTCACCCATTACTGCATGGGACACACCCAGCCACAGCACATTGCTTATTGCTCACACCCATTACCGCATGGGACACGCCCAGCCACCGCACATTGCTTATTGCTCACACCCATTACCGCATGGGACACGCCCAGCCACCACACATTGCTTATTGCTCACACACATTACCGCATGGGACACGCCCAGCCACCATACACTGCTTATTGCTCATACCCATTACCGCATGGGACACGCCCAGCCACCACACATTGCTTATTGCTCACACCCATTACCGCATGGTACACGCCCAGCCACCACACAGTGCTTATTGCTCACACCCATTACCGCATGGGACACACCCAGCCACCACACACTGCTTATTGCTCACACCCATTACCGCATGGGACACGCCCAGCCACCACACACTGCTTAATGCTCACACCCATTACCGCATGGGACACGCCCAGCCACCGCACACTGCTTATTGCTCACACCCATTACTGCATGGGACACACCCAGCCACCACACAGTGCTTATTGCTCACACCCATTACCGCATGGGACACACCCAGCCACCACACACTGCTTATTGCTCACACCCATTACCGCATGGGACACGCCCAGCCACCACACACTGCTTAATGCTCACACCCATTACCGCATGGGACACGCCCAGCCACCGCACACTGCTTATTGCTCACACCCATTACTGCATGGGACACACCCAGCCACCACACATTGCTTATTGCTCACACCCATTACCGAATGGGACACACCCAGCCACCACACATTGCTTATTGCTCACACCCATTACTGCATGGTACACACCAAGCCACCACACATTGCTTATTGCACTCACCCATTACCGCATGGGACACACCCAGCCACAGCACATTGCTTATTGCTCACACCCATTACCGCATGGGACACGCCCAGCCACCGCACATTGCTTATTGCTCACACCCATTACCGCATGGGACACGCCCAGCCACCACACATTGCTTATTGCTCACACCCATTACCGCATGGGACACGCCCAGCCACCATACACTGCTTATTGCTCACACCCATTACCGCATGGGACACGCCCAGCCACCACACATTGCTTATTGCTCACACCCATTACCGCATGGTACACGCCCAGCCACCACACAGTGCTTATTGCTCACACCCATTACCGCATGGGACACACCCAGCCACCACACACTGCTTATTGCTCACACCCATTACCGCATGGGACACGCCCAGCCACCACACACTGCTTAATGCTCACACCCATTACCGCATGGGACACGCCCAGCCACCGCACACTGCTTATTGCTCACACCCATTACTGCATGGGACACACCCAGCCACCACACATTGCTTATTGCTCACACCCATTACTGCATGGTACACGCCCAGCCACCACACACTGCTTATTGCTCACACCCATTACTGCATGGTACACACCCAGCCACCACACGTTGCTTATTGCTCACACCCATTACTGCATGGGACACACCCAGCCACCACACATTGCTTATTGCTCAAACCCATTACTGCATGGGACACACCCAGCCACCACACACTGCTTATTGCTCACACCCATTACCGCATGGTACACACCCAGCCACCACACACTGCTTATTGCTCACACCCATTACTGCATGGTACACACCCAGCCACCGCACACTGCTTATTGCTCACACCCATTACCGCATGGTACACACCCAGCCACCGCACATTGCTTATTGCTCACACCCATTACCGCATGGTACACGCCCAGCCACCGCACATTGCTTATTGCTCACACCCATTACCGCATGGTACACGCCCAGCCACCGCACATTGCTTATTGCTCACACCCATTACCGCATGGGACACGCCCAGCCACCGCACATTGCTTATTGCTCTCACCCATTACCGCATGGGACACGCCCAGCCACCGCACATTGCTTATTGCTCACACCCATTACCGCATGGGACACACCCAGACTCCACACACTGCTTATTGCTCACACCCATTACTGCATGGTACACACCCAGCCACCACACATTGCTTATTGCTCACACCCATTACCGCATGGGACACACCAAGCCACCACACATTGCTTATTGCTCACACGCATTACTGCATGGGACACACCCAGCCACCACACACTGCTTATTGCTCACACCCATTACTGCATGGGAGACACCCAGCCACCACACACTGCTTATTGCTCACACCCATTACTGCATGGTACACACCCAGCCACCACACATTGCTTATTGCTCACACCCATTACTGCATGGTACACACCCAGCCACCGCACACTGCTTATTGCTCACACCCATTACTGCATGGTACACACCCAGCCACCGCACATTGCTTATTGCTCACACCTATTACTGCATGGGACACACCCAGCCACCGCACATTGCTTATTGCTCTCACCCATTACTGCATGGGACACACCCAGCCACCGCACATTGCTTATTGCTCACACCCATTACCGCATGGGACACACCCAGCCACCACACATTGCTTATTGCTCACACCCATTACCGCATGGGACACACCCAGCCACCACACACTGCTTATTGCTCACACCCATTACTGCATGGGACACACCCAGCCACCACACATTGCTTATTGCTCACACCCATTACCGCATGGGACACACCCAGCCACCACACATTGCTTATTGCTCACACCTATTACTGCATGGGACACGCCCAGCCACCACACATTGCTTATTGCTCTCACCCATTACTGCATGGTACACGCCCAGCCACCACACATTGCTTATTGCTCACACCCATTACAGCATGGGACACACCCAGCCACCACACACTGCTTATTGCTCAAACCCATTACCGCATGGGACACACCCAGCCACCACACATTGCTTATTGCTCACACCCATTACTGCTTGGTACACACCCAGCCACCACACACTGCTTATTGCTCACACCCATTACTGCATAGGACACACCCAGCCACCACACATTGCTTATTGCTCACACCCATTACTGCATGCTACACACCCAGCCACCACACACTGCTTATTGCTCACACCCATTCCCGCATGGGACACGCCCAGCCACCACACAATGCTTATTGCTCACACCCATTACCGCATGGGACACACCCAGCCACCACACACTGCTTATTGCTCACACCCATTACTGCATGGTACACACCCAGCCACCACACATTGCTTATCGCTCACACCCATTACTGCATGGTACACACCCAGCCACCACACATTGCTTATCGCTCACACCCATTACTGCATGGGACAAACCCAGCCACCACACACTGCTTATTGCTCACACCCATTACTGCATGGTACACACCCAGCCACCACACATTGCTTATTGCTCTCACCCATTACTGCATGGGACACACCCAGCCACCACACATTGCTTATTGCTCACACCCACTACCGCATGGTACACACCCAGCCACCGCACATTGCTTATTGCTCACACCCATTACCGCATGGTACACACCCAGCCACCGCACATTGCTTATTGCTCACACCCATTACCGCATGGTACACGCCCAGCCACTGCACATTGCTTAGTGCTCTCACCCATTACCGCATGGGACACGCCCAGCCACTGCACACTGCTTATTGCTCACACCCATTACCGCATGGGACACACCCAGCCTCCACACACTGCTTATTGCTCACACCCATTACCGCATTGTACACACCCAGCCACCACACATTGCTTATTGCTCACACCCATTACTGCATGGGACACGCCCAGCCACCACACACTGCTTATTGCTCACACCCATTACTGCATGGTACACACCCAGCCACCACACATTGCTTATTGCTCACACCCATTACTGCATGGTACACACCCAGCCACCACACACTGCTTATTGCTCACACCCATTACTGCATGGGACACACCCAGCCACCACACACTGCTTATTGGTCACACCCATTACTGCATGGTACACACCCAGCCACCACACATTGCTTATTGCTCACACCCATTACTGCATGGGACACACCCAGCCACCGCACATTGCTTATTGCTCTCACCCATTACTGCATAGGACACACCCAGCCACCGCACATTGCTTATTGCTCACACCCATTACCGCATGGGACACACCCAGCCACCACACACTGCTTATTGCTCACACCTATTACTGCATGGGTCACGCCCAGCCACCACACATTGCTTATTGCTCTCACCCATTACTGCATGGTACATGCCCAGCCACCGCACATTGCTTATTGCTCACACCCATTACTGCATGGGACACACCCAGCCACCACACACTGCTTATTGCTCACACCCATTACCGCATGGGACACACCCAGCCACCACACATTGCTTATTGCTCACACCCATTACTGCATGGTACACACCCAGCCACCACACTCTGCTTATTGCTCACACCCATTACTGCATAGGACACACCCAGCCACCACACATTGCTTATTGTTCACACCCATTACTGCATGGTAAACACCCAGCCACCACACACTGCTTATTGCTCACACCCATTACTGCATGGTACACACCCAGCCACCACACATTGCTTATTGCTCACACCCATTACTGCATGGTACACACCCAGCACCACACATTGCTTATTGCTCACACCCATTACAGCATGGGACACACCCAGCCACCACACACTGCTTATTGCTCACACCCATTACTGCATGGGACACACCCAGCCACCACACATTGCTTATTGCTCTCACCCATTACTGCATGGGACACACCCAGCCACAGCACATTGCTTATTGCTCACACCCATTACCCCATGGGACACACCCAGCCACCGCACATTGCTTATTGCTCACACCCATTACCGCATGGGACACACCCAGCCACCACACATTGCTTATTACTCGCACCCATTACTGCATGGTACACACCCAGCCACCACACATTGCTTATTACTCGCACCCATTACTGCATGGGACACACCCAGCCACCACACATTGCTTATTGCTCACACCCATTACTGCATGGGACACACCCAGCCACCACACACTGCTTATTGCTCACACCCATTACTGCATGGTACACACCCAGCCACCACACACTGCTTATTGCTCACACCCATTACTGCATGGGACACACCCAGCCACCACACACTGCTTATTGCTCGCACCCATTACTGCATGGGACACACCCAGCCACCACACACTGCTTATTGCTCGCACCCATTACTGCATGGTACACACCCAGCCACCACACACTGCTTATTACTCGCACCCATTACTGCATGGGACACACCCAGCCTCCACACATTGCTTATTGCTCACACCCATTACTGCATGGTACAAACCCAGCCACCACACACTGCTTAATACTCGCACCCATTACCGCATGGGACACACCCAGCCTCCACACACTGTTTATTGCTCGCACCCATTACCGCATGGGACACACCCAGCCTCCACACACTGCTTATTGCTCACACCCATTACTGCATGGTACACACCCAGCCACCACACACTGCTTATTACTCGCACCCATTACTGCATGGTACACACCCAGCCACCGCACACTGCTTATTGCTCACACCCATTACTGCATGGGACACACCCAGCCACCGCACATTGCTTATTGCTCACACCCATTACTGCATGGTACACACCCAGCCACCACACATTGCTTATTGCTCACACCCATTACTGCATGGGACACACCCAGCCTTCACACATTGCTTATTGCTCACACCCATTACTGCATGGTACACACCCAGCCACCACACATTGCTTATTGCTCACACCCATTACTGCATGGGACACACCCAGCCACCACACACTGCTTATTGCTCACACCCATTACTGCATGGGACACGCCCAGCCACCGCACATTGCTTATTGCTCACACCCATTACTGCATGGGACACTCCCAGCCACCACAGACTGCTTATTTCTCACACCCATTACTGCATGGTACACACCCAGCCACCACACATTGCTTATTTCTCACACCCATTACTGCATGGGACACACCCAGCCACCACACACTGCTTATTGCTCACACCCATTACTGCATGGGGGACACCCAGCCACCACACATTGCTTATTGCTCACACCCATTACCGCATGGTACACACCCAGCCACCACACATTGCTTATTGCTCACACCCATTACCGCATGGGTCACACCCAGCCACCACACATTGCTTATTGCTCACACCCATTACCGAATGGGACACACCCAGCCACCACACATTGCTTATTGCTCACACCCATTACTGCATGGTACACACCAAGCCACCACACATTGCTTATTGCACTCACCCATTACTGCATGGGACACACCCAGCCACAGCACATTGCTTATTGCTCACACCCATTACCGCATGGGACACGACCAGCCACCGCACATTGCTTATTGCTCACACCCATTACCGCATGGGACACGCCCAGCCACCACACATTGCTTATTGCTCACACCCATTACCGCATGGGACACGCCCAGCCACCACACACTGCTTATTGCTCACACCCATTACCGCATGGGACACGCCCAGCCACCACACATTGCTTATTGCTCACACCCATTACCGCATGGTACACGCCCAGCCACCACACAGTGCTTATTGCTCACACCCATTACCGCATGGGACACACCCAGCCACCACACACTGCTTATTGCTCACACCCATTACCGCATGGGACACGCCCAGCCACCACACACTGCTTAATGCTCACACCCATTACCGCATGGGACACGCCCAGCCACCGCACACTGCTTATTGCTCACACCCATTACTGCATGGGACACGCCCAGCCTCCGCACATTGCTTATTGCTCACACCCATTACTGCATGGTACACGCCCAGCCACCACACACTGCTTATTGCTCACACCCATTACTGCATGGTACACACCCAGCCACCACACGTTGCTTATTGCTCACACCCATTACTGCATGGGACACACCCAGCCACCACACATTGCTTATTGCTCAAACCCATTACTGCATGGGACACACCCAGCCACCACACACTGCTTATTGCTCACACCCATTACCGCATGGTACACACCCAGCCACCACACACTGCTTATTGCTCACACCCATTACTGCATGGTACACACCCAGCCACCGCACACTGCTTATTGCTCACACCCATTACCGCATGGTACACGCCCAGCCACCGCACATTGCTTATTGCTCACACCCATTACCGCATGGTACACGCCCAGCCACCGCACATTGCTTATTGCTCACACCCATTACCGCATGGTACACGCCCAGCCACCGCACATTGCTTATTGCTCACACCCATTACCGCATGGGACACGCCCAGCCACCGCACATTGCTTATTGCTCTCACCCATTACCGCATGGGACACGCCCAGCCACCGCACATTGCTTATTGCTCACACCCATTACCGCATGGGACACACCCAGCCTCCACACACTGCTTATTGCTCACACCCATTACGGCATGGTACACACCCAGCCACCACACATTGCTTATTGCTCACACCCATTACGGCATGGGACACACCAAGCCACCACACATTGCTTATTGCTCACACCCATTACTGCATGGGACACACCCAGCCACCACACACTGCTTATTGCTCACACCCATTACTGCATGGGACACACCCAGCCACCACACACTGCTTATTGCTCACACCCATTACTGCATGGTACACACCCAGCCACCACACATTGCTTATTGCTCACACCCATTACTGCATGGTACACACCCAGCCACCGCACACTGCTTATTGCTCACATCCATTACTGCATGGTACACACCCAGCCACCGCACATTGCTTATTGCTCACACCTATTACTGCATGGGACACACCCAGCCACCGCACATTGCTTATTGCTCTCACCCATTACTGCATGGGACACACCCAGCCACCGCACATTGCTTATTGCTCACACCCATTACCGCATGGGACACACCCAGCCACCACACATTGCTTATTGCTCACACCCATTACCGCATGGGACACACCCAGCCACCACACACTGCTTATTGCTCACACCCATTACTGCATGGGACACACCCAGCCACCACACATTGCTTATTGCTCACACCCATTACCGCATGGGACACACCCAGCCACCACACATTGCTTATTGCTCACACCTATTACTGCATGGGACACGCCCAGCCACCACACATTGCTTATTGCTCTCACCCATTACTGCATGGTACACGCCCAGCCACCACACATTGCTTATTGCTCACACCCATTACAGCATGGGACACACCCAGCCACCACACACTGCTTATTGCTCAAACCCATTACCGCATGGGACACACCCAGCCACCACACATTGCTTATTGCTCACACCCATTACTGCTTGGTACACACCCAGCCACCACACACTGCTTATTGCTCACACCCATTACTGCATAGGACACACCCAGCCACCACACATTGCTTATTGCTCACACCCATTACTGCATGCTGCACACCCAGCCACCACACACTGCTTATTGCTCACACCCATTACCGCATGGGACACGCCCAGCCACCACACAATGCTTATTGCTCACACCCATTACCGCATGGGACACACCCAGCCACCACACACTGCTTATTGCTCACACCCATTACTGCATGGTACACACCCAGCCACCACACATTGCTTATCGCTCACACCCATTACTGCATGGTACACACCCAGCCACCACACATTGCTTATCGCTCACACCCATTACTGCATGGGACACACCCAGCCACCACACACTGCTTATTGCTCACACCCATTACTGCATGGTACACACCCAGCCACCACACATTGCTTATTGCTCTCACCCATTACTGCATGGGACACACCCAGCCACCACACATTGCTTATTGCTCACACCCACTACCGCATGGTACACACCCAGCCACCGCACATTGCTTATTGCTCACACCCATTACCGCATGGTACACACCCAGCCACCGCACATTGCTTATTGCTCACACCCATTACCGCATGGTACACGCCCAGCCACTGCACATTGCTTAGTGCTCTCACCCATTACCGCATGGGACACGCCCAGCCACTGCACACTGCTTATTGCTCACACCCATTACCGCATGGGACACACCCAGCCTCCACACACTGCTTATTGCTCACACCCATTACCGCATTGTACACACCCAGCCACCACACATTGCTTATTGCTCACACCCATTACTGCATGGGACACGCCCAGCCACCACACACTGCTTATTGCTCACACCCATTACTGCATGGTACACACCCAGCCACCACACATTGCTTATTGCTCACACCCATTACTGCATGGTACACACCCAGCCACCACACACTGCTTATTGCTCACACCCATTACTGCATGGGACACACCCAGCCACCACACACTGCTTATTGGTCACACCCATTACTGCATGGTACACACCCAGCCACCACACATTGCTTATTGCTCACACCCATTACTGCATGGGACACACCCAGCCACCGCACATTGCTTATTGCTCTCACCCATTACTGCATAGGACACACCCAGCCACCGCACATTGCTTATTGCTCACACCCATTACCGCATGGGACACACCCAGCCACCACACACTGCTTATTGCTCACACCCATTACCGCATGGGACACACCCAGCCACCACACATTGCTTATTGCTCACACCCATTACTGCATGGGACACACCCAGCCACCACACATTGCTTATTGCTCACACCTATTACTGCATGGGACACGCCCAGCCACCACACATTGCTTATTGCTCTCACCCATTACTGCATGGTACATGCCCAGCCACCGCACATTGCTTATTGCTCACACCCATTACTGCATGGGACACACCCAGCCACCACACACTGCTTATTGCTCACACCCATTACCGCATGGGACACACCCAGCCACCACACATTGCTTATTGCTCACACCCATTACTGCATGGTACACACCCAGCCACCACACTCTGCTTATTGCTCACACCCATTACTGCATAGGACACACCCAGCCACCACACATTGCTTATTGTTCACACCCATTACTGCATGGTACACACCCAGCCACCACACACTGCTTATTGCTCACACCCATTACTGCATGGTACACACCCAGCCACCACACATTGCTTATTGCTCACACCCATTACTGCATGGTACACACCCAGCCACCACACATTGCTTATTGCTCACACCCATTACAGCATGGGACACACCCAGCCACCACACACTGCTTATTGCTCACACCCATTACTGCATGGGACACACCCAGCCACCACACATTGCTTATTGCTCTCACCCATTACTGCATGGGACACACCCAGCCACAGCACATTGCTTATTGCTCACACCCATTACCCCATGGGACACACCCAGCCACCGCACATTGCTTATTGCTCACACCCATTACTGCAGGGGACACGCCCAGCCACCACACATTGCTTATTGCTCACACCCATTACTGCATGGTACACACCCAGCCACCGCACATTGCTTATTGCTCACACCCATTACTGCATGGGACACGCCCAGCCACCACACATTGCTTATTGCTCACACCCATTACTGCATGGTACACACCCAGCCACCACACATTGCTTATTACTCACACCCATTACCGCATGGTACACACCCAGCCACCACACATTGCTTATTGCTCATACCCCTTACCGCATGGGACACACCCAGCCACCACACATTGCTTATTGCTCACACCCATTACTGCATGGTACACACCCAGCCACCACACACTGCTTATTGCTCACACCCATTACTGCATGGGACACACCCAGCCACCACAAATTGCTTATTGCTCACACCCATGACTGCATGGTACACACCCAGCCACCACACATTGCTTATTGCTCACACCCATTACTGCATGGTACACACCCAGCCACCACACAATGCTTATTGCTCTCACCCATTACTGCATGGGACACACCCAGCCACCACACATTGCTTATTGCTCACACCCATTACTGCATGGTACACACCCAGCCACCACACACTGCTTATTGCTCACACCCATTACGGCATGGTACACACCCAGCCACCACACATTGCTTATTGCTCACACCCATTACCGCATGGGACACACCCAGCCACCACACATTGCTTATTGCTCACACCCATTATCGCATGGGACACGCCCAGCCACCACACACTGCTTATTGCTCACACCCATTACCGCATGGGACACGCCCAGCCACCACACATTGCTTATTGCTCACACCCATTACGGCATGGTACACACCCAGCCACCACACATTGCTTATTGCTCACACCCATTACTGCATGGGACACACCCAGCCACCACACATTGCTTATTACTCGCACCCATTACTGCATGGTACACACCCAGCCACCACACATTGCTTATTACTCACACCCATTACTGCATGGGACACACCCAGCCACCACACATTGCTTATTGCTCACACCCATTACTGCATGGGACACACCCAGCCACCACACACTGCTTATTGCTCACACCCATTACCGCATGGGACACACCCAGCCTCCACACACGGCTTATTGCTCACACCCATTACTGCATGGTACACACCCAGCCACCACACATTGCTTATTACTCGCACCCATTACTGCATGGTACACACCCAGCCACCGCACACTGCTTATTGCTCACACCCATTACAGCATGGGACACACCCAGCCACCGCACATTGCTTATTGCTCACACCCATTACTGCATGGTACACACCCAGCCACCACACATTGCTTATTGCTCACACCCATTACTGCATGGGACACACCCAGCCTCCACACATAGCTTATTGCTCACACCCATTACTACATGGTACACACCCAGCCACTACACATTGCTTATTGCTCACACCCATTACTGCATGGGACACACCCAGCCACCATACACTGCTTATTGCTCACACCCATTACTGCATGGGACACGCCCAGCAACCACACATTACTTATTGCTCACACCCATTACCGCATGGGACACACCCAGCCACCACACACTGCTTATTGCTCACACCCATTACTGCATGGTACACACCCAGCCACCACACATTGCTTATTGCTCACACCCATTACCGCATGGGACACACCCAGCCACCGCACATTGCTTATTGCTCACACCCATTACTGCATGGGACACACCCAGCCACCACACATTGCTTATTGCTCACACCCATTACTGCATGGGACACACCCAGCAACCGCACATTGCTTATTGCTCACACCCATTACTGCATGGGGCACACCCAGCCACCACACACTGCTTATTGCTCACACCCATTACCGCATAGTACACACCCAGCCTCCACACATTGCTTATTGCTCACACCCATTACTGCATGGTACACACCCAGCCACCACACATTGCTTATTGCTCACACCCATTACTGCATGGTACACACCCAGCCACCACACATTGCTTATTGCTCACACCCATTACTGCATGGTACACACCCAGCCACCGCACATTGCTTATTGCTCACACCCATTACTGCATGGGGCACACCCAGCCACCGCACATTGCTTATTGCTCACACCCATTACTGCATGGGACACTCCCAGCCACTGCACACTGCTTATTTCTCACACCCATTACTGCATGGTACACACCCAGCCACCACACATTGCTTATTTCTCACACCCATTACTGCATGGGACACACCCAGCCACCACACACTGCTTATTGCTCACACCCATTACTGCATGGGGGACACCCAGCCACCAGACATTGCTTATTGCTCACACCCATTACTGCATGTGACACACCCAGCCACCACACATTGCTTATTGCTCACACCTATTACTGCATGGGACACGCCCAGCTACCACACATTGCTTATTGCTCTCACCCATTACTGCATGGTACACACCCAGCCACCGCACATTGCTTATTGCTCACACCCATTACCGCATGGTACACGCCCAGCCACTGCACATTGCTTAGTGCTCTCACCCATTACCGCATGGGACACGCCCAGCCACTGCACACTGCTTATTGCTCACACCCATTACCGCATGGGACACACCCAGCCTCCACACACTGCTTATTGCTCACACCCATTACCGCATTGTACACACCCAGCCACCACACATTGCTTATTGCTCACACCCATTACTGCATGGGACACGCCCAGCCACCACACACTGCTTATTGCTCACACCCATTACTGCATGGTACACACCCAGCCACCACACATTGCTTATTGCTCACACCCATTACTGCATGGTACACACCCAGCCACCACACACTGCTTATTGCTCACACCCATTACTGCATGGGACACACCCAGCCACCACACACTGCTTATTGGTCACACCCATTACTGCATGGTACACACCCAGCCACCACACATTGCTTATTGCTCACACCCATTACTGCATGGGACACACCCAGCCACCGCACATTGCTTATTGCTCTCACCCATTACTGCATAGGACACACCCAGCCACCGCACATTGCTTATTGCTCACACCCATTACCGCATGGGACACACCCAGCCACCACACACTGCTTATTGCTCACACCCATTACCGCATGGGACACACCCAGCCACCACACATTGCTTATTGCTCACACCCATTACTGCATGGGACACACCCAGCCACCACACATTGCTTATTGCTCACACCTATTACTGCATGGGACACGCCCAGCCACCACACATTGCTTATTGCTCTCACCCATTACTGCATGGTACATGCCCAGCCACCGCACATTGCTTATTGCTCACACCCATTACTGCATGGGACACACCCAGCCACCACACACTGCTTATTGCTCACACCCATTACCGCATGGGACACACCCAGCCACCACACATTGCTTATTGCTCACACCCATTACTGCATGGTACACACCCAGCCACCACACTCTGCTTATTGCTCACACCCATTACTGCATAGGACACACCCAGCCACCACACATTGCTTATTGTTCACACCCATTACTGCATGGTACACACCCAGCCACCACACACTGCTTATTGCTCACACCCATTACTGCATGGTACACACCCAGCCACCACACATTGCTTATTGCTCACACCCATTACTGCATGGTACACACCCAGCCACCACACATTGCTTATTGCTCACACCCATTACAGCATGGGACACACCCAGCCACCACACACTGCTTATTGCTCACACCCATTACTGCATGGGACACACCCAGCCACCACACATTGCTTATTGCTCTCACCCATTACTGCATGGGACACACCCAGCCACAGCACATTGCTTATTGCTCACACCCATTACCCCATGGGACACACCCAGCCACCGCACATTGCTTATTGCTCACACCCATTACTGCAGGGGACACGCCCAGCCACCACACATTGCTTATTGCTCACACCCATTACTGCATGGTACACACCCAGCCACCGCACATTGCTTATTGCTCACACCCATTACTGCATGGGACACGCCCAGCCACCACACATTGCTTATTGCTCACACCCATTACTGCATGGTACACACCCAGCCACCACACATTGCTTATTACTCACACCCATTACCGCATGGTACACACCCAGCCACCACACATTGCTTATTGCTCATACCCCTTACCGCATGGGACACACCCAGCCACCACACATTGCTTATTGCTCACACCCATTACTGCATGGTACACACCCAGCCACCACACACTGCTTATTGCTCACACCCATTACTGCATGGGACACACCCAGCCACCACAAATTGCTTATTGCTCACACCCATGACTGCATGGTACACACCCAGCCACCACACATTGCTTATTGCTCACACCCATTACTGCATGGTACACACCCAGCCACCACACAATGCTTATTGCTCTCACCCATTACTGCATGGGACACACCCAGCCACCACACATTGCTTATTGCTCACACCCATTACTGCATGGTACACACCCAGCCACCACACACTGCTTATTGCTCACACCCATTACGGCATGGTACACACCCAGCCACCACACATTGCTTATTGCTCACACCCATTACCGCATGGGACACACCCAGCCACCACACATTGCTTATTGCTCACACCCATTATCGCATGGGACACGCCCAGCCACCACACACTGCTTATTGCTCACACCCATTACCGCATGGGACACGCCCAGCCACCACACATTGCTTATTGCTCACACCCATTACGGCATGGTACACACCCAGCCACCACACATTGCTTATTGCTCACACCCATTACTGCATGGGACACACCCAGCCACCACACATTGCTTATTACTCGCACCCATTACTGCATGGTACACACCCAGCCACCACACATTGCTTATTACTCACACCCATTACTGCATGGGACACACCCAGCCACCACACATTGCTTATTGCTCACACCCATTACTGCATGGGACACACCCAGCCACCACACACTGCTTATTGCTCACACCCATTACCGCATGGGACACACCCAGCCTCCACACACGGCTTATTGCTCACACCCATTACTGCATGGTACACACCCAGCCACCACACATTGCTTATTACTCGCACCCATTACTGCATGGTACACACCCAGCCACCGCACACTGCTTATTGCTCACACCCATTACAGCATGGGACACACCCAGCCACCGCACATTGCTTATTGCTCACACCCATTACTGCATGGTACACACCCAGCCACCACACATTGCTTATTGCTCACACCCATTACTGCATGGGACACACCCAGCCTCCACACATAGCTTATTGCTCACACCCATTACTACATGGTACACACCCAGCCACTACACATTGCTTATTGCTCACACCCATTACTGCATGGGACACACCCAGCCACCATACACTGCTTATTGCTCACACCCATTACTGCATGGGACACGCCCAGCAACCACACATTACTTATTGCTCACACCCATTACCGCATGGGACACACCCAGCCACCACACACTGCTTATTGCTCACACCCATTACTGCATGGTACACACCCAGCCACCACACATTGCTTATTGCTCACACCCATTACCGCATGGGACACACCCAGCCACCGCACATTGCTTATTGCTCACACCCATTACTGCATGGGACACACCCAGCCACCACACATTGCTTATTGCTCACACCCATT
Source organism: Taudactylus pleione (assembly GCA_031769625.1). Classification (NCBI taxonomy): domain Eukaryota; kingdom Metazoa; phylum Chordata; class Amphibia; order Anura; family Myobatrachidae; genus Taudactylus; species Taudactylus pleione. The sequence continues at coordinate 343,000 of JAUIMM010000256.1, read as the reverse complement.
ACTGCATGGGACACACCCAGCAACCGCACATTGCTTATTGCTCACACCCATTACTGCATGGGGCACACCCAGCCACCACACACTGCTTATTGCTCACACCCATTACCGCATAGTACACACCCAGCCTCCACACATTGCTTATTGCTCACACCCATTACTGCATGGTACACACCCAGCCACCACACATTGCTTATTGCTCACACCCATTACTGCATGGTACACACCCAGCCACCACACATTGCTTATTGCTCACACCCATTACTGCATGGTACACACCCAGCCACCGCACATTGCTTATTGCTCACACCCATTACTGCATGGGGCACACCCAGCCACCGCACATTGCTTATTGCTCACACCCATTACTGCATGGGACACTCCCAGCCACTGCACACTGCTTATTTCTCACACCCATTACTGCATGGTACACACCCAGCCACCACACATTGCTTATTTCTCACACCCATTACTGCATGGGACACACCCAGCCACCACACACTGCTTATTGCTCACACCCATTACTGCATGGGGGACACCCAGCCACCAGACATTGCTTATTGCTCACACCCATTACTGCATGTGACACACCCAGCCACCACACATTGCTTATTGCTCACACCTATTACTGCATGGGACACGCCCAGCTACCACACATTGCTTATTGCTCTCACCCATTACTGCATGGTACATGCCCAGCCACCGCACATTGCTTATTGCTCACACCCATTACTGCATGGGACACACCCAGCCACCACACACTGCTTATTGCTCACACCCATTACCGCATGGGACACACCCAGCCACCACACATTGCTTATTGCTCACACCCATTACTGCATGGTACACACCCAGCCACCACACTCTGCTTATTGCTCACACCCATTACTGCATAGGACACACCCAGCCACCACACATTGCTTATTGTTCACACCCATTACTGCATGGTACACACCCAGCCACCACACACTGCTTATTGCTCACACCCATTACTGCATGGTACACACCCAGCCACCACACATTGCTTATTGCTCACACCCATTACTGCATGGTACACACCCAGCCACCACACATTGCTTATTGCTCACACCCATTACAGCATGGGACACACCCAGCCACCACACACTGCTTATTGCTCACACCCATTACTGCATGGGACACACCCAGCCACCACACATTGCTTATTGCTCTCACCCATTACTGCATGGGACACACCCAGCCACAGCACATTGCTTATTGCTCACACCCATTACCCCATGGGACACACCCAGCCACCGCACATTGCTTATTGCTCACACCCATTACTGCAGGGGACACGCCCAGCCACCACACATTGCTTATTGCTCACACCCATTACTGCATGGTACACACCCAGCCACCGCACATTGCTTATTGCTCACACCCATTACTGCATGGGACACGCCCAGCCACCACACATTGCTTATTGCTCACACCCATTACTGCATGGTACACACCCAGCCACCACACATTGCTTATTACTCACACCCATTACCGCATGGTACACACCCAGCCACCACACATTGCTTATTGCTCATACCCCTTACCGCATGGGACACACCCAGCCACCACACATTGCTTATTGCTCACACCCATTACTGCATGGTACACACCCAGCCACCACACACTGCTTATTGCTCACACCCATTACTGCATGGGACACACCCAGCCACCACAAATTGCTTATTGCTCACACCCATGACTGCATGGTACACACCCAGCCACCACACATTGCTTATTGCTCACACCCATTACTGCATGGTACACACCCAGCCACCACACAATGCTTATTGCTCTCACCCATTACTGCATGGGACACACCCAGCCACCACACATTGCTTATTGCTCACACCCATTACTGCATGGTACACACCCAGCCACCACACACTGCTTATTGCTCACACCCATTACGGCATGGTACACACCCAGCCACCACACATTGCTTATTGCTCAAACCCATTACCGCATGGGACACACCCAGCCACCACACATTGCTTATTGCTCACACCCATTATCGCATGGGACACGCCCAGCCACCACACACTGCTTATTGCTCACACCCATTACCGCATGGGACACGCCCAGCCACCACACATTGCTTATTGCTCACACCCATTACGGCATGGTACACACCCAGCCACCACACATTGCTTATTGCTCACACCCATTACTGCATGGGACACACCCAGCCACCACACATTGCTTATTACTCGCACCCATTACTGCATGGTACACACCCAGCCACCACACATTGCTTATTACTCACACCCATTACTGCATGGGACACACCCAGCCACCACACATTGCTTATTGCTCACACCCATTACTGCATGGGGCACACCCAGCCACCACACACTGCTTATTGCTCACACCCATTACCGCATGGGACACACCCAGCCTCCACACACTGCTTATTGCTCACACCCATTACTGCATGGTACACACCCAGCCACCACACATTGCTTATTACTCGCACCCATTACTGCATGGTACACACCCAGCCACCGCACACTGCTTATTGCTCACACCCATTACAGCATGGGACACACCCAGCCACCGCACATTGCTTATTGCTCACACCCATTACTGCATGGTACACACCCAGCCACCACACATTGCTTATTGCTCACACCCATTACTGCATGGGACACACCCAGCCTCCACACATAGCTTATTGCTCACACCCATTACTACATGGTACACACCCAGCCACTACACATTGCTTATTGCTCACACCCATTACTGCATGGGACACACCCATCCACCACACACTGCTTATTGCTCACACCCATTACTGCATGGGACACGCCCAGCAACCACACATTACTTATTGCTCACACCCATTACCGCATGGGACACACCCAGCCACCACACACTGCTTATTGCTCACACCCATTACTGCATGGTACACACCCAGCCACCACACATTGCTTATTGCTCACACCCATTACCGCATGGGACACACCCAGCCACCGCACATTGCTTATTGCTCACACCCATTACTGCATGGGACACACCCAGCAACCACACATTGCTTATTGCTCACACCCATTACTGCATGGGACACACCCAGCAACCGCACATTGCTTATTGCTCACACCCATTACTGCATGGGGCACACCCAGCCACCACACACTGCTTATTGCTCACACCCATTACCGCATAGTACACACCCAGCCTCCACACATTGCTTATTGCTCACACCCATTACTGCATGGTACACACCCAGCCACCACACATTGCTTATTGCTCACACCCATTACTGCATGGTACACACCCAGCCACCACACATTGCTTATTGCTCACACCCATTACTGCATGGTACACACCCAGCCACCGCACATTGCTTATTGCTCACACCCATTACTGCATGGGGCACACCCAGCCACCGCACATTGCTTATTGCTCACACCCATTACTGCATGGGACACTCCCAGCCACTGCACACTGCTTATTTCTCACACCCATTACTGCATGGTACACACCCAGCCACCACACATTGCTTATTTCTCACACCCATTACTGCATGGGACACACCCAGCCACCACACACTGCTTATTGCTCACACCCATTACTGCATGGGGGACACCCAGCCACCACACATTGCTTATTGCTCACACCCATTACTGCATGTGACACACCCAGCCACCACACATTACTTATTGCTCACACCCATTACCGCATGGTACACACCCAGCCACCACACATTGCTTATTGCTCACACCCATTACCGCATGGGACACACCCAGCCACCACACATTGCTTATTGCTCACACCCATTACTGCATGGTACACACCAAGCCACCACACATTGCTTATTGCTCTCACCCATTACTGCATGGGACACACCCAGCCACAGCACATTGCTTATTGCTCACACCCATTACCGCATGGGACACACTGAGCCACCGCACATTGCTTATTGCTCACACCCATTACCGCATGGGATACACCCAGCCACCACACATTGCTTATTGCTCACACCCATTACCGCATGGGACACGCCCAGCCACCACACACTGCTTATTGCTCACACCCATTACGCATGGGACACACCCAGCCACCACACATTGCTTATAGCTCACACCCATTACCGCATGGTACACACCCAGCCACCACACATTGCTTATTGCTCACACCCATTACCGCATGGGACACACCCAGCCACCACACATTGCTTATTGCTCACACCCATTACTGCATGGTACACACCAAGCCACCACACATTGCTTATTGCTCTCACCCATTACTGCATGGGACACACCCAGCCACAGCACATTGCTTATTGCTCACACCCATTACCGCATGGGACACACTGAGCCACCGCACATTGCTTATTGCTCACACCCATTACCGCATGGGATACACCCAGCCACCACACATTGCTTATTGCTCACACCCATTACCGCATGGGACACGCCCAGCCACCACACACTGCTTATTGCTCACACCCATTACGCATGGGACACACCCAGCCACCACACATTGCTTATTGCTCACACCCATTACCGCATGGGACACACCCAGCCACCACACACTGCTTATTGCTCACACCCATTACTGCATGGGACACACCCAGCCACCACACACTGCTTATTGCTCACACCCATTACCGCATGGGACACACCCAGCCACCGCACATTGCTTATTGCTCACACCCATTACCGCATGGTACACACCCAGCCACCACACACTGCTTATTGCTCACACCCATTACCGCATGGGACACACCCAGCCACCACACATTGCTTATTGCTCACACCCATTACCGCATGGGACACACCCAGCCACCACACATTGCTTATTACTCGCACCCATTACTGCATGGTACACACCCAGCCACCACACATTGCTTATTGCTCGCACCCATTACTGCATGGGACACACCCAGCCACCACACATTGCTTATTGCTCACACCCATTACTGCATGGGACACACCCAGCCACCACACACTGCTTATTGCTCACACCCATTACTGCATGGTACACACCCAGCCACCACACACTGCTTATTGCTCACACCCATTACTGCATGGGACACACCCAGCCACCACACACTGCTTATTGCTCGCACCCATTACTGCATGGGACACACCCAGCCACCACACACTGCTTATTGCTCGCACCCATTACTGCATGGTACACACCCAGCCACCACACACTGCTTATTACTCACACCCATTACTGCATGGGACACACCCAGCCACCACACATTGCTTATTGCTCACACCCATTACCGCATGGGACACACCCAGCCACCACACATTGCTTATTACTCGCACCCATTACTGCATGGTACACACCCAGCCACCACACATTGCTTATTGCTCGCACCCATTACTGCATGGGACACACCCAGCCACCACACATTGCTTATTGCTCACACCCATTACTGCATGGGACACACCCAGCCACCACACACTGCTTATTGCTCACACCCATTACTGCATGGTACACACCCAGCCACCACACACTGCTTATTGCTCACACCCATTACTGCATGGGACACACCCAGCCTCCACACACTGCTTATTGCTCGCACCCATTACCGCATGGGACACACCCAGCCTCCACACACTGCTTATTGCTCACACCCATTACTGCATGGTACACACCCAGCCACCACACACTGCTTATTACTCGCACCCATTACTGCATGGTACACACCCAGCCACCGCACACTGCTTATTGCTCACACCCATTACTGCATGGGACACACCCAGCCACCGCACATTGCTTATTGCTCACACCCATTACTGCATGGTACACACCCAGCCACCACACATTGCTTATTGCTCACACCCATTACTGCATGGGACACACCCAGCCTTCACACATTGCTTATTGCTCACACCCATTACTGCATGGTACACACCCAGCCACCACACATTGCTTATTGCTCACACCCATTACTGCATGGGACACACCCAGCCACCACACACTGCTTATTGCTCACACCCATTACTGCATGGGACACGCCCAGCCACCGCACATTGCTTATTGCTCACACCCATTACTGCATGGGACACTCCCAGCCACCACACACTGCTTATTTCTCACACCCATTACTGCATGTTACACACCCAGCCACCACACATTGCTTATTTCTCACACCCATTACTGCATGGGACACACCCAGCCACCACACACTGCTTATTGCTCACACCCATTACTGCATGGGGGACACCCAGCCACCACACATTGCTTATTGCTCACACCCATTACCGCATGGTACACACCCAGCCACCACACATTGCTTATTGCTCACACCCATTACCGCATGGGTCACACCCAGCCACCACACATTGCTTATTGCTCACACCCATTACCGAATGGGACACACCCAGCCACCACACATTGCTTATTGCTCACACCCATTACTGCATGGTACACACCAAGCCACCACACATTGCTTATTGCACTCACCCATTACTGCATGGGACACACCCAGCCACAGCACATTGCTTATTGCTCACACCCATTACCGCATGGGACACGCCCAGCCACCGCACATTGCTTATTGCTCACACCCATTACCGCATGGGACACGCCCAGCCACCACACATTGCTTATTGCTCACACCCATTACCGCATGGGACACGCCCAGCCACCACACACTGCTTATTGCTCACACCCATTACCGCATGGGACACGCCCAGCCACCACACATTGCTTATTGCTCACACCCATTACCGCATGGTACACGCCCAGCCACCACACAGTGCTTATTGCTCACACCCATTACCGCATGGGACACACCCAGCCACCACACACTGCTTATTGCTCACACCCATTACCGCATGGGACACGCCCAGCCACCACACACTGCTTAATGCTCACACCCATTACCGCATGGGACACGCCCAGCCACCGCACACTGCTTATTGCTCACACCCATTTCTGCATGGGACACGCCCAGCCTCCGCACATTGCTTATTGCTCACACCCATTACCGCATGGTACACACCCAGCCACCACACACTGCTTATTGCTCACACCCATTACTGCATGGTACACACACAGCCACCGCACACTGCTTATTGCTCACACCCATTACCGCATGGTACACACCCAGCCACCGCACATTGCTTATTGCTCACACCCATTACCGCATGGTACACGCCCAGCCACCGCACATTGCTTATTGCTCACACCCATTACCGCATGGTACACGCCCAGCCACCGCACATTGCTTATTGCTCACACCCATTACCGCATGGGACACGCCCAGCCACCGCACATTGCTTATTGCTCTCACCCATTACTGCATGGGACACGCCCAGCCACCGCACATTGCTTATTGCTCACACCCATTACCGCATGGGACACACCCAGCCTCCACACACTGCTTATTGCTCACACCCATTACTGCATGGTACACACCCAGCCACCACACATTGCTTATTGCTCACACCCATTACCGCATGGGACACACCAAGCCACCACACATTGCTTATTGCTCACACCCATTACTGCATGGGACACACCCAGCCACCACACACTGCTTATTGCTCACACCCATTACTGCATGGGACACACCCAGCCACCACACACTGCTTATTGCTCACACCCATTACTGCATGGTACACACCCAGCCACCACACATTGCTTATTGCTCACACCCATTACTGCATGGTACACACCCAGCCACCGCACACTGCTTATTGCTCACACCCATTACTGCATGGTACACACCCAGCCACCGCACATTGCTTATTGCTCACACCTATTACTGCATGGGACACACCCAGCCACCGCACATTCCTTATTGCTCTCACCCATTACTGCATGGGACACACCCAGCCACCGCACATTGCTTATTGCTCACACCCATTACTGCATGGGACACACCCAGCCACCACACATTGCTTATTGCTCATACCCATTACCGCATGGGACACACCCAGCCACCACACACTGCTTATTGCTCACACCCATTACTGCATGGGACACACCCAGCCACCACACATTGCTTATTGCTCACACCCATTACCGCATGGGACACACCCAGCCACCACACATTGCTTATTGCTCACACCTATTACTGCATGGGACACGCCCAGCCACCACACATTGCTTATTGCTCTCACCCATTACTGCATGGTACACGCCCAGCCACCACACATTGCTTATTGCTCACACCCATTACAGCATGGGACACACCCAGCCACCACACACTGCTTATTGCTCAAACCCATTACCGCATGGGACACATCCAGCCACCACACATTGCTTATTGCTCACACCCATTACTGCTTGGTACACACCCAGCCACCACACACTGCTTATTGCTCACACCCATTACTGCATAGGACACACCCAGCCACCACACATTGCTTATTGCTCACACCCATTACTGCATGCTACACACCCAGCCACCACACACTGCTTATTGCTCACACCCATTACCGCATGGGACACGCCCAGCCACCACACAATGCTTATTGCTCACACCCATTACCGCATGGGACACACCCAGCCACCACACACTGCTTATTGCTCACACCCATTACTGCATGGTACACACCCAGCCACCACACATTGCTTATCGCTCACACCCATTACTGCATGGTACACACCCAGCCACCACACATTGCTTATCGCTCACACCCATTACTGCATGGGACACACCCAGCCACCACACACTGCTTATTGCTCACACCCATTACTGCATGGTACACACCCAGCCACCACACATTGCTTATTGCTCTCACCCATTACCGCATGGGACACACCCAGCCACAGCACATTGCTTATTGCTCACACCCATTACCGCATGGGACACGCCCAGCCATCGCACATTGCTTATTGCTCACACCCATTACCGCATGGGACACGCCCAGCCACCGCACATTGCTTATTGCTCACACCCATTACTGCAGGGGACACGCCCAGCCACCGCACATTGCTTATTGCTCACACCCATTACTGCATGGTACACACCCAGCCGTCGCACATTGCTTATTGCTCACACCCATTACTGCATGGGACACGCCCAGCCACCACACATTGCTTATTGCTCACACCCATTACTGCATGGTACACACCCAGCCACCACACATTGCTTATTACTCACACCCATTACCGCATGGTACACACCCAGCCACCACACATTGCTTATTGCTCACACCCCTTACCGCATGGGACACACCCAGCCACCACACATTGCTTATTGCTCACACCCATTACTGCATGGTACACACCCAGCCACCACACACTGCTTATTGCTCACACCCATTACTGCATGGGACACACCCAGCCACCACAAATTGCTTATTGCTCACACCCATGACTGCATGGTACACACCCAGCCACCACACATTGCTAATTGCTCACACCCATTACTGCATGGTACACACCCAGCCACCACACATTGCTTATTGCTCACACCCATTACTGCATGGGACACACCCAGCCACCACACACTGCTTATTGCTCACACCCATTACGGCCTGGTACACACCCAGCCACCACACATTGCTTATTGCTCACACCCATTACTGCATGGGACACACCCAGCCACCACACATTGCTTATTGCTCACACCCATTACGGCATGGTACACACCCAGGCACCACACATTGCTTATTGCTCACACCCATTACTGCATGGGACACACCCAGCCACCACACATTGCTTATTGCTCACACCCATTACCGCATGGTACACACCCAGGCACTGCACATTGCTTATTGCTCACACCCATTACCGCATGGTACACACCCAGCCACCACACACTACTTATTGCTCACACCCATTACCGCATGGGACACACCCAGCCACCACACATTGCTTATTGCTCACACCCATTACTGCATGGGACACACCCAGCCACCACACATTGCTTATTACTCACACCCATTACTGCATGCTACACACCCAGCCACCACACATTGCTTATTGCTCACACCCATTACCGCATGGGACACACCCAGCCACCGCACATTGCTTATTGCTCACACCCATTACCGCATGGTACACACCCAGCCACCGCACATTGCTTATTGCTCACACCCATTACCGCATGGTACACACCCAGCCACCACACACTGCTTATTGCTCACACCCATTACCGCATGGGACACACCCAGCCACCACACATTGCTTATTGCTCACACCCATTACTGCATGGGACACACCCAGCCACTACACATTGCTTATTACTCGCACCCATTACTGCATGGTACACACCCAGCCACCAGACATTGCTTATTACTCACACCCATTACTCGCACCCATTACTGCATGGTACACACCCAGCCACCGCACACTGCTTATTGCTCACACCCATTACAGCAAGGGACACACCCAGCCACCGCACAGTGCTTATTGCTCACACCCATTACTGCATGGTACACACCCAGCCACCACACATTGCTTATTGCTCACACCCATTACTGCATGGGACACACCCAGCCTCCACACATTGCTTATTGCTCACACCCATTACTGCATGGTACACACCCAGCCACCACACATTGCTTATTGCTCACACCCATTACTGCATGGGACACGCCCAGCCACCACACACTGCTTATTGCTCACACCCATTACTGCATGGGACACGCCCAGCCACCACACACTGCTTATTGCTCACACCCATTACCGCATGGTACACACCTAGCCACCACACATTGCTTATTGCTCACACCCATTACCGCATGGGACACACCCAGCCACCGCACATTGCTTATTGCTCACACCCATTACTGCATGGGACACACCCAGCCACCACACATTGCTTATTGCTCACATCCATTACTGCATGGGACACACCCAGCAACCGCACATTGCTTATTGCTCACACCCATTACTGCATGGGGCACACCCAGCCACCACACACTGCTTATTGCTCACACCCATTACCGCATAGTACACACCCAGCCTCCACACATTGCTTATTGCTCACACCCATTACTGCATGGTACACACCCAGCCACCACACATTGCTTATTGTTCACACCCATTACTGCATGGTACACACCCAGCCACCGCACATTGCTTATTGCTCACACCCATTACTGCATGGTACACACCCAGCCACCGCACATTGCTTATTGCTCACACCCATTACTGCTTGGGGCACACCCAGCCACCGCACATTGCTTATTGCTCACACCCATTACTGCATGGGACACTCCCAGCCACCACACACTGCTTATTTCTCACACCCATTACTGCATGGTACACACCCAGCCACCACACATTGCTTATTTCTCACACCCATTACTGCATGGGACACACCCAGCCACCACACACTGCTTATTGCTCACACCCATTACTGCATGGGGGACACCCAGCCACCACACACTGCTTATTGCTCACACCCATTACTGCATGGGGGACACCCAGCCACCACACATTGCTTATTGCTCACACCCATTACTGCATGGGACACACCCAGCCACCACACATTACTTATTGCTCACACCCATTACCGCATGGTACACACCCAGCCACCACACATTGCTTATTGCTCACACCCATTACCGCATGGGACACACCCAGCCACCACACATTGCTTATTGCTCACACCCATTACTGCATGGTACACACAAAGCCACCACACATTGCTTATTGCTCACACCCATTACTGCATGGGACACACCCAGCCACCACACATTGCTTATTGCTCACACACATTACTGCATGGGACACACCCAGCCACCACACATTGCTTATTGCTCACACCCATGACTGCATGGTACACACCCAGCCACCACACATTGCTAATTGCTCACACCCATTACTGCATGGTACACACCCAGCCACCACACATTGCTTATTGCTCACACCCATTACTGCATGGGACACACCCAGCCACCACACATTGCTTATTGCTCACACCCATTACTGCATGGTACACACCCAGCCACCACACACTGCTTATTGCTCACACCCATTACGGCCTGGTACACACCCAGCCACCACACATTGCTTATTGCTCACACCCATTACTGCATGGGACACACCCAGCCACCACACATTGCTTATTGCTCACACCCATTACGGCATGGTACACACCCAGGCACCACACATTGCTTATTGCTCACACCCATTACTGCGTGGGACACACCCGGCCACCACACATTGCTTATTGCTCACACCCATTACCGCATGGTACACACCCAGGCACTGCACATTGCTTATTGCTCACACCCATTACCGCATGGTACACACCCAGCCACCACACACTACTTATTGCTCACACCCATTACCGCATGGGACACACCCAGCCACCACACATTGCTTATTGCTCACACCCATTACTGCATGGGACACACCCAGCCACCACACATTGCTTATTACTCACACCCATTACTGCATGCTACACACCCAGCCACCACACATTGCTTATTGCTCACACCCATTACCGCATGGGACACACCCAGCCACCGCACATTGCTTATTGCTCACACCCATTACCGCATGGTACACACCCAGCCACCGCACATTGCTTATTGCTCACACCCATTACCGCATGGTACACACCCAGCCACCACACACTGCTTATTGCTCACACCCATTACCGCATGGGACACACCCAGCCACCACACATTGCTTATTGCTCACACCCATTACTGCATGGGACACACCCAGCCACTACACATTGCTTATTACTCGCACCCATTACTGCATGGTACACACCCAGCCACCAGACATTGCTTATTACTCACACCCATTACTCGCACCCATTACTGCATGGTACACACCCAGCCACCGCACACTGCTTATTGCTCACACCCATTACAGCAAGGGACACACCCAGCCACCGCACAGTGCTTATTGCTCACACCCATTACTGCATGGTACACACCCAGCCACCACACATTGCTTATTGCTCACACCCATTACTGCATGGGACACACCCAGCCTCCACACATTGCTTATTGCTCACACCCATTACTGCATGGTACACACCCAGCCACCACACATTGCTTATTGCTCACACCCATTACTGCATGGGACACGCCCAGCCACCACACACTGCTTATTGCTCACACCCATTACTGCATGGGACACGCCCAGCCACCACACACTGCTTATTGCTCACACCCATTACCGCATGGTACACACCTAGCCACCACACATTGCTTATTGCTCACACCCATTACCGCATGGGACACACCCAGCCACCGCACATTGCTTATTGCTCACACCCATTACTGCATGGGACACACCCAGCCACCACACATTGCTTATTGCTCACATCCATTACTGCATGGGACACACCCAGCAACCGCACATTGCTTATTGCTCACACCCATTACTGCATGGGGCACACCCAGCCACCACACACTGCTTATTGCTCACACCCATTACCGCATAGTACACACCCAGCCTCCACACATTGCTTATTGCTCACACCCATTACTGCATGGTACACACCCAGCCACCACACATTGCTTATTGTTCACACCCATTACTGCATGGTACACACCCAGCCACCGCACATTGCTTATTGCTCACACCCATTACTGCATGGTACACACCCAGCCACCGCACATTGCTTATTGCTCACACCCATTACTGCTTGGGGCACACCCAGCCACCGCACATTGCTTATTGCTCACACCCATTACTGCATGGGACACTCCCAGCCACCACACACTGCTTATTTCTCACACCCATTACTGCATGGTACACACCCAGCCACCACACATTGCTTATTTCTCACACCCATTACTGCATGGGACACACCCAGCCACCACACACTGCTTATTGCTCACACCCATTACTGCATGGGGGACACCCAGCCACCACACACTGCTTATTGCTCACACCCATTACTGCATGGGGGACACCCAGCCACCACACATTGCTTATTGCTCACACCCATTACTGCATGGGACACACCCAGCCACCACACATTACTTATTGCTCACACCCATTACCGCATGGTACACACCCAGCCACCACACATTGCTTATTGCTCACACCCATTACCGCATGGGACACACCCAGCCACCACACATTGCTTATTGCTCACACCCATTACTGCATGGTACACACAAAGCCACCACACATTGCTTATTGCTCACACCCATTACTGCATGGGACACACCCAGCCACCACACATTGCTTATTGCTCACACACATTACTGCATGGGACACGCCCAGCCACCACACATTGCTTATTGCTCACACCCATTACCGCATGGGACACACCCCGCCACCACACACAGCTTATTGCTCACACCCATTACCGCATGGTACACACCCAGCCACCACACATTGCTTATTGCTCACACCCATTACTGCATGGTACACACCCAGCCACTACACATTGCTTATTGCTCACACCCATTACTGCATGGGACACACCCAGCCACCACACATTGCTTATTACTCACACCCATTACTGCATGGTACACACCCAGCCACCACACATTGCTTATTGCTCACACCCATTACTGCATGGGACACACCCAGCCACCACACATTGCTTATTACTCACACCCATTACTGCATGGTACACACCCAGCCACCACACACTGCTTATTGCTCACACCCATTACCGCGTGGGACACACCCAGCCACCACACATTGCTTATTGCTTACACCCATTACCGCATGGGACACACCCAGCCACCACACATTGCTTATTGCTCTCACCCATTACCGCATGGTACACACCCAGCCACCACACACTGCTTATTGCTCACACCCATTACTGCATGGTACACACCCAGCCACCACACATTGCTTATTGCTCACACCCATTACTGCATGGGTTACACCCAGCAACCGCACATTGCTTATTGCTCACACCCATTACTGCATGGGGCACACCCAGCCACCACACACTGCTTATTGCTCACACCCATTACCGCATAGTACACACCCAGCCCCCACACACTGCTTATTGCTCACACCCATTACTGCATGGGACACACCCAGCCACCACAAATTGCTTATTGCTCACACCCATTACTGCATGGTACACACCCAGCCACCACACATTGCTTATTGCTCACACCCATTACTGCATGGTACACACCCAGCCACCACACATTGCTTATTGCTCACACCCATTACTGCATGGTACACACCCAGCCACCACACACTGCTTATTTCTCACACCCATTACTGCATGGTACACACCCAGCCACCACACATTGCTTATTTCTCACACCCATTACTGCATGGGACACACCCAGCCACCACGCACCGCTTATTGCTCACACACATTACTGCATGGGGGACACCCAGCCACCACACATTGCTTATTGCTCACACCCATTACTGCATGGGACACACCCAGCCACCACACATTACTTATTGCTCACACCCATTACCGCATGGTACACACCCAGCCACCACACATTGCTTATTGCTCACACCCATTACCGCATGGGACACACCCAGCCACCACACAATGCTTATTGCTCATACCCATTACTGCATGGTACACACCAAGCCACCACACATTGCTTATTGCTCACACCCATTACTGCATGGGACACGCCCAGCCACCACACATTGCTTATTGCTCACACCCATTACCGCATGGGGCACACCCAGCCACCACACATTGCTTATTGCTCACACCCATTACCGCATGGTACACACCCAGCCACCACACACAGCTTATTGCTCACACCCATTACCGCATGGTACACACCCAGCCACCACACACTGCTTATTGCTCACACCCATTACTGCATGGTACACACCCAGCCACCACACATTGCTTATTGCTCACACCCATTACTGCATGGGACACACCCAGCCACCACACATTGCTTATTACTCACACCCATTACTGCATGGTACACACCCAGCCACCACACATTGCTTATTGCTCACACCCATTACTGCATGGGACACACCCAGCCACCACACATTGCTTATTGCTCACACCCATTACTGCATGGTACACACCCAGCCACCACACACTGCTTATTGCTCACACCCATTACCGCGTGGAACACACCCAGCCACCACACATTGCTTATTGCTTACACCCATTACCGCATGGGACACACCCAGCCACCACACATTGCTTATTGCTCACACCCATTACTGCATGGTACACACCAAGCCACCACACACTGCTTATTGCTCACACCCATTACTGCATGGTACACACCCAGCCACCACACATTGCTTACACCCATTACTGCATGGGACACACCCAGCCACCACACATTGCTTATTGCTCACACCCATTACCGCATGGGACACACCCAGCCCCCACACACTGCTTATTGCTCACACCCATTACTGCATGGGACACGCCCAGCCACCACACATTGCTTATTGCTCACACCCATTACCGCATGGTACACACCCAGCCACCACACACTGCTTATTGCTCACACCCATTACTGCATGGTACACACCTAGCCACCACACACTGCTTATTGCTCACACCCATTACTGCATGGGACACACCCAGCCACCACACATTGCTCACACCCGTTACTGCATGGGACACACCCAGCCACCACACATTGCTTATTGCTCACACCCATTACTGCATGGGACACACCCAGCCACCACACATTACTTATTGCTCACACCCATTACCGCATGGGACACACCCAGCCACCACACACTGCTTATTCCTCACACCAATTACAGCATAGGACACACCCAGCCACTACACACTGCTTATTGCTCACACCCATTACTGCATGGGACACACCCAGCCACCACACATTGCTTATTGCTCACACCCATTACTGCATGGTACACACCCAGCCACCACACATTGCTCACACCCGTTACTGCATGGGACACACCCAGCCACCACACATTGCTTATTGCTCACACCCGTTACTGCATGGGACACACCCAGCCACCACACATTACTTATTGCTCACACCCATTACCGCATGGGACACACGCAGCCACCACACACTGCTTATTCCTCACACCCATTACAGCATAGGACACACCCAGCCACCACACATTGCTTATTGCTCACACCCATTACCGCATGGTACACACCCATTACTACATGGGACACACCCAGCCACCACACTTTGCTTATTGCTCACACCCATTACTGCATAGGACACACCCAGCCACCACACATTGCTTATTGCTCACACCCATTACTGCATGGTACACACCCAGCCACCACACACTGCTTATTGCTCACACCCATTACCGCATGGTACACACCCAGCCACCACACACAGCTTATTGCTCACACCCATTACCGCATGGAACACACCCAGCCACCACACATTGCTTATTGCTCACACCCATTACCGCATGGGACACACCCAGCCACCACACATTGCTTATTGCTCACACCCATTACCGCATGGTACACACCCAGCCACCACACACTGCTTATTGCTCACACCCATTACTGCATGGTACACACCCAGCCACCACACATTGCTTATTGCTCACACCCATTACCGCATGGGACACACCCAGCCACCACACATTGCTTATTGCTCACACCCAATACCGCATGGGACACGCCCAGCCACCACACATTGCTTATTGCTCACACCCATTACTGCATGGTACACACCCAGCCACCACACATTGCTTATTGCTCACACCCATTACTGCATGGTACACACCCAGCCACCACACACTGCTTATTGCTCACACCCATTACCGCATGGGACACACCCAGCCACCACACATTGCTTATTGCTCACACCCATTACCGCATGGTACACACCCTGCCACCGCACATTGCTTATTGCTCACACCCATTACCGCATGGTACACACCCAGCCACCGCACATTGCTTATTGCTCACACCCATTACCGCATGGTACACACCCAGCCACCACACATTGCTTATTGCTCACACCCATTACCGCATGGTACACACCCAGCAACCACACACTGCTTATTGCTCACACCCATTACCGCATGGGACACACCCAGCCTCCACACATTGCTTATTGCTCACACCCATTACCGCATGGTACACACCCAGCCACCGCACACTGCTTATTGCTCACACCCATTACTGCATGGGACACACCCAGCCAACACACACTGCTTATTGCTCACACCCATTACTGCATGGGACACGCCCAGCCACCACACATTGCTTATTGCTCACACCCATTACTGCATGGTACACACCCAGCCACCACACACTGCTTATTGCTCACACCCATTACTGCATGGGACACACCCAGCCACCGCACATTGCTTATTGCTCACACCCATTATTGCATGGTACACACTCAGCCACCACACATTGCTCACACCCGTTACTGCATGGGACACACCCAGCCACCACACATTGCTTATTGCTCACACCCGTTACTGCATGGGACACACCCAGCCACCACACATTACTTATTGCTCACACCCATTACCGCATGGGACACACCCAGCCACCACACACTGCTTATTCCTCACACCCATTACAGCATAGGACACACCCAGCCACCACACATTGCTTATTGCTCATACCCATTACTACATGGGACACACCCAGCCACCACACTTTGCTTATTGCTCACACCCATTACTGCATAGGACACACCCAGCCACCACACATTGCTTATTGCTCACACCCATTACTGCATGGTACACACCCAGCCACCACACACTGCTTATTGCTCACACCCATTACCGCATGGTACACACCCAGCCACCACACACTGCTTATTGCTCACACCCATTACCGCATGGAACACACCCAGCCACCACACACTGCTTATTGCTCACACCCATTACCGCATGGTACACACCCAGCCACCACACATTGCTTATTGCTCACACCCATTACCGCATGGGACACACCCAGCCACCACACATTGCTTATTGCTCACACCCATTACCGTATGGTACACACCCAGCCACCACACACTGCTTATTGCTCACACCCATTACTGCATGGTACACACCCAGCCACCACACATTGCTTATTGCTCACACCCATTACCGCATGGGACACACCCAGCCAACACACACTGCTTATTGCTCACACCCATTACTGTATGGGACACGCCCAGCCACCACACATTGCTTATTGCTCACACCCATTACTGCATGGTACACACCCAGCCACCACACACTGCTTATTGCTCACACCCATTACTGCATGGGACACACCCAGCCACCGCACATTGCTTATTGCTCACACCCATTATTGCATGGTACACACTCAGCCACCACACATTGCTTATTGCTCACACCCATTACCGCATGGGACACACCCAGCCACCGCACACTGCTTATTGTTCACACCCATTACCGCATGGGACACACCCAGCCACCGCACACTGCTTATTGTTCACACCCATTACCGCATGGGACACACCCAGCCACCGCACACTGCTTATTGTTCACACCCATTACCGCATGGGACACACCCAGCCACCGCACATTGCTTATTGCTCACACCCATTACCGCATGGGACACACCCAGCCACCGCACATTGCTTATTGCTCACACCCATTACTGCATGGGACACACCCTGCCACCGCACATTGCTTATTGCTCACACCCTTACTGCATGGGACACACCCAGCCACCGCACATTGCTTATTGCTCACACCCATTACTGCATGGGGCACACCCAGCCACCACACACTGCTTATTGCTCACACCCATTACCGCATGGGACACACCCAGCCACCACACACTGCTTATTGCTCACACCCATTACTGCATGGGACACACCCAGCCACCACACACTGCTTATTGCTCACACCCATTACTGCATGGGACACGCCCAGCCACCACACATTGCTTATTGCTCACACCCAGTACTGCATGGTACACACCCAGCCACCACACATTGCTTATTGCTCACACCCATTACCGCATGGGACACACCCAGCCACCACACATTGCTTATTGCTCACACCCATTACTGCATGGGACACACCCAGCCACCACACATTGCTTATTTCTCACACCCATTACTGCATGGGACACACCCAGCCACCGCACACTGCTTATTGCTCACACCCATTACCGCATGGGACACACCCAGCCACCACACATTGCTTATTGCTCACACCCATTACCGCATAGGACACACCCAGCCACCACACATTGCTTATTGCTCACACCCATTACCGCATGGGACACACACAGCCACCACACACTGCTTATTGCTCACACCCATTACCGCATGGGACACACCCAGCCACCACACACTGCTTATTGCTCACACCCATTACCGCATGGGACACACCCAGCCACCACACATTGCTTATTGCTCACACCCATTACTGCATGGGACACACCCAGCCACCTCACATTGCTTATTGCTCACACCCATTACTGCATGGGACACACCCAGCCACCGCACATTGCTTATTGCTCACACCCATTACTGCATGGGACACACCCAGCCACCGCACATTGCTTATTGCTCACACCCATTACTGCATGGTACACACCCAGCCACCACACATTGCTTATTGCTCACACCCATTACTGCATGGGACACACCCAGCCACCACACATTGCTTATTGCTCACACCCATTACTGCATGGGACACACCCAGCCACCACACACTGCTTATTGCTCACACCCATTACCGCGTGGGACACACCCAGCCACCAATACTTCATGACTCTGGGCACAACTGTCTGCACCATACTACCATGGGCCTTATTCACAGATGGCCGAGACGCTGATGTTTACGCATTTGAGCTATTATCGGTGGTCTGCGCACGCTTCTAAGGATTTTGTTTGCATAGTGATAGACAGGCAGGGACTGTTTGTGGACAGCAGTTGGGGGGGGGGCTACTAGAGCGCAGGCATGTTGCGAATGTTTTAAGGGCTTGTCTGCGATCCCATACATAATAAATATGTCTCCGGCATCTCGGTTCAGGCGGCCATTCTGTGCAGCCATTCTGTGTAACCATGGAGTTACTCAGTAGTCTGATAGTTGACTAATTTGTGACCAATGCAGGCGATTGGATTTGCGTAGCCGCCGTCGGTGGCTGCAGATCCTGGTGATTGCGACGTTTGCATATTTTCACACAGCGGCTACACAAAAATTTTGCAACTGTGTATTTTTTATGTTAATGTGAATTTTTTTTCTCATACCCCTTTCACATCGCTATGCCGGACGCGTGAACAAAATCTCGGGAGCGACCAGGCTGAGACTCCTTTCAGACTGGCGGCACAACCCAGGTTGATGACGTCACTGCCATCACATGCTGAGCCAGCGCTATTAGATGAGATCGTCCTCAAGCCCCAGCTCTTCTTATGCTGTGAATGGGACCTAGGTTGCAACGACCCGGGTTTACCCATTCACACTGCATAGGGACCCTGGTTACCCATTCACACTGCATAGGGACCCTGGTTACCCATTCACACTGCATAGGGACCCTGGTTACCCGTTCACACTGCATAGCGTCCCTGGTTATCCGTTCACACTGCTTAGGGACCCTGGTTACCCGTTCACACTGTATAGGGACCCTGGTTACCCGTTCACACTGCATAGGGACCCTGGTTACCCGTTCACACTGCATAGCGACCCTGGTTACCCGTTCACACTGCATAGCGACCCTGGTTACCCGTTCACACTGCATAGCGACCCTGGTTACCCGTTCACACTGCACAGCGACCCTTGTTACCCGTTGAACCCCAGTACAACCCTGCCCATTACCAGAGATGAAATGCTGGGTTGTCTGGACCGGGCTTATTTCAACCTGGCCCTTACACACTACACAGTAACCCGGGTAATTTCTGCCAGTGTGAAAGGGTTATCAGTGTGTCTCTGAATGCTTCAGCTACATTGGAAATGGAAGTTACCCAGCCAAATATTTAGAAGGGACATTACACACTTACAGCATCACTCACACAATGTATTAATACACTAATACCCCTTTTACACCAGAGCAAAAACCTGGGATTTTGCTGGGTTTACCCGGTTATCAGCTCAGTTTAAAAGGGTCCCTGAAAAATAACCTGGGTCAAGTGACCCGGCAATTCAACCCAGGTAGCTACCAGGGTCGGACCCAGGATAGATCTGGGTAACAGTGCAGTGTAAACAGCTCAACCCGGGTTATCTGAGCTGGGTCATGCCTAAAATGAGCTGATTGGTGGTTGTGGATCAGTCACTTCACACTTTTTATGACCTCACAAGTTTAGCAGGGCAGACCCAGGTTCAGTGTGAATGGGGCTGACCTGAGAATAACCCAGATCGATGGTGCTGTATAAACGGTGTCTGACCTGGGTCTGACCTGGGCAGGACCCAAGTTTTAAAACCTGGGTCGGACCTGGGTTTTTGGTGGAAAAGAAGTATTAGAGTGCCTTGGCCTAGTGTGGGATTGACGAGTGTATCTACGGTAGGGGTGGGGAACCTTGTTTCTGCCGAGGGACATTTTGATATATATAACATTATTTGCGGGCCTGGTGCAGGCCACGCCCCCTCTCCGTATGACACCACAAGGGGCGAGGCCACATTCGTCGGTGATTACAGCAATGCCCGGATTATCCTGAGGATCCTCTGGGGAGCTGTAAGTGCAGCTGTGTGACCGTCTGATGCGTCTTAAGGACGCCCCAGGCGGCACTGCTGCATAGATTCTGGCTGCAGGGTCCCATTGTGGGCACCCTGCTAGCCAGATGAGGCTAGCAGAAAAAAGCTCAGAGGACCAGACCAAATGATTTCCAGGGCCTTATACGCCCCCCTTGCTGAGGTTCCCCATCCCTGGTCTATGGGATGGAGTCATCATGTTGACATTTACAATCTCTAGTTCTCTACACAAATAAAGATTCCACCACAATGTTGAAAATTATGATGACAACATTGATGAAGTGTCAACATTTGGGGTAAGGCTGCTGGGGGGGGGAGGGTATGGGTGTGGGAGGGTGGTTTTGGTTTAGTCTGCAGGGTATGGTTTCAGTTAGGATGAGCGAGGGCAGATAGATAGATATGAGATAGATATATATATATGAGATAGATAGATATGAGATAGATAGATAGATAGATAGATAGATAGATAGATATGAGATATATTGATAATAGATAGATAAATGAATATGAGATAGATAGATATGAGATAGGTAGATATGAGATAGATAGATATGAGATAGATAGATAGATATGATATAGATAGATAGATATGAGATAGATAGATATGAGATAGATAGATAGATATGATATAGATAGATAGATAGATAGATAGATAGATAGATATGAGATAGATAGATAGATAGATAGATATGAGATAGATAGATAGATAGATAGATATGAGATAGATAGATATGAGATAGATAGATATGAGATAGATAGATAGATAGATAGATAGATAGATAGATAGATAGATATGAGATAGATAGATATGAGATAGATAGATAGATAGATAGATATGAGATAGATAGATAGATATGAGATAGATAGATATGAGATAGATAGATAGATAGATAGATATGAGATAGATAGATAGATATGAGATAGATAGATAGATAGATAGATATGAGATAGATAGATAGATATGAGATAGATATGAGATAGATAGATATGAGATAGATAGATAGATAGATATGAGATAGATAGATAGATATAAAGATAGATAGATAGATAGATAGATAGATAGATGATATGAGATAGATAGATATGAGATTGATAGATAGATATGAGATAGATAGATAGA
This sequence comes from Taudactylus pleione, assembly GCA_031769625.1. Lineage (NCBI taxonomy): Eukaryota > Metazoa > Chordata > Amphibia > Anura > Myobatrachidae > Taudactylus > Taudactylus pleione. The sequence continues at coordinate 319,425 of JAUIMM010000256.1, read as the reverse complement.
TAGATATGAGATTGATAGATAGATATGAGATAGATAGATAGATATGAGATAGATAGATAGATAGATAGATAGATAGATAGATAGATAGATATGAGATAGATAGATATGAGATAGATAGATAGATAGATATGAGATATATAGATAATAGATAAATGAATATGAGATAGATAGATATGAGATAGATAGATAGATAGATAAGATAGATAGATAGATAGATAGATATGAGATATATAGATAATAGATAGATAGATAGATATGAGATAGATAGATAGATAGATATGAGATAGATAGATAGATATGAGATAGATATGAGATAGATAGATAGATAGATATGAGATATATAGATAACAGATAAATGAATATGAGATAGATAGATAGATAGATAGATAGATAGATAGATAGATAGATAGATATGAGATATATAGATAATAGATAAATGAATATGAGATATATAGATATGAGATAGATATGAGATATATTGATAATAGATAGATAAATGAATATGAGATAGATATGAGATAGGTAGATATGAGATAGATAGATATGAGATAGATAGATAGATATGAGATAGATAGATATGAGATAGATAGATAGATATGAGATAGATAGATAGATAGATAGATAGATAGATAGATATGAGATAGATAGATAGATAGATAGATAGATATGAGATAGATAGATAGATATGAGATAGATAGATAGATAGATAGATAGATATGAGATAGATAGATAGATAGATAGATAGATATGAGATAGATAGATATGAGATAGATAGATAGATAGATAGATAGATAGATATGAGATAGATAGATATGAGATAGATAGATAGATAGATAGATAGATATGAGATAGATAGATATGAGATAGATAGATAGATAGATAGATAGATAGATAGACAGATAGATAGATATGAGATAGATAGATAGATAGATATGAGATAGATAGATAGATAGATAGATATGAGATAGATAGATAGATATGAGATAGATATGAGATAGATAGATATGAGATAGATAGATAGATAGATAGATATGAGATAGATAGATAGATAGATAGATAGATATGAGATATATAGATAATAGATAAATGAATATGAGATAGATAGATATGAGATAGATAGATAGATAAGATAGATAGATATGAGATATATAGATAATAGATAGATAGATAGATAGATATGAGATAGATAGATAGATAGATATGAGATAGATAGATAGATATGAGATAGATATGAGATAGATAGATAGATAGATATGAGATATATAGATAACAGATAAATGAATATGAGATAGATAGATAGATAGATATGAGATATATAGATAATAGATAAATGAATATGAGATATATAGATATGAGATAGATATGAGATAGATAGATAGATAGATAGATATGAGATAGATAGATAGATAGATATGAGATATATAGATAATAGATAGATAGATAGATAGATAGATATGAGATAGATAGATAGATAGATAGATAGATAGATAGATATGAGATAGATAGATATGAGATAGATATGAGATAGATAGATATGAGATATATAGATAATAGATAAATGAATATGAGATATATAGATATGAGATAGATATGAGATAGATAGATAGAAGATATGAGATATATAGATGATAGATAGATAGATAGATAGATAGATAGATATGAGATAGATAGATAGATAGATAGATAGATAGATAGATAGATAGATAGGATCTGAAATCGGATCTGAAATCGAGGCAAAACGTCATCATCCCGCCTTCCGGGTCTCGCGGGTTTTGGATTCTATATAAGGTCCCCGCGTCGGCGCCATTTTCTCACTCGGCTGTGGACAGTGAAGAGGGAGGGTGGGAGTTAGGGCTGGCTGGGCTGTGTAGTGTAGTGTAGTGTAGAGTAGTGTAGTGTAGTGCAGTGTAGTGTTGTGCTGTGCTGTGCTGCTGTTGTCCATAGTGGCTGTGGCCAGTCCTCCAAAGTCCATAGGGGCTGGCTGTGTTGTGCTGTGCTGCTGTTGTCCATAGGGGCTGTGTCCACTCCTCCAAAGTCCATAGGGACTGGCTGGGCTGTGTTGTGCAGTCAGTTGTCCATAGGGGCTGTGTCCACTCCTCCAAAGTCCATAGGGGCAGGCTGGACTGTGTTGTGCAGTCAGTTGTCCATAGGGGCTGTGTCAACTCCAAAGTCCTGTGCAGTGTCCCAGTCCTAAAGGGGTGCTGTAGTGTTGTCCAGGGGGTGCTCTGTCCATCAGGGGTGCTCCCCCTCAAGTGCAAAAAAATAAAATAAATTTCTGTGTTTGTGAATTGTGTGCACTGTGGCCACACGTGCATCAACAAAGTAGCGCCAAGTGTGCGCCTGTGTCATAAGTAAAGGGCCGGCTGGCTCATCCGTTATAGGGTGCTGTAACCCCCAAAGTGCACTCCAAATAATATATTTTTTTTTCTGTGTTTGTGAATTGTGTGCGCAGTAGCCGCACGTGCATCAACAAAGTAGCGCCAAGCGTGCGCCTGTGTCCCATAAGTAAAGGGCCGGCTGGCTTGTCTGTTAAAGGGTGCTGTAACCCCCAAAGTGCACTCCAAACAAAATAAAAAAAATATTTTCTGTGTTTGTGAATTGTGTGCACTCTGGCTGCACATGCATCAACAAAGGAGCAGCGCCAAGCGTGCGCCTGTGTCCCATAAGTAAAGGGCCAGCTGGCTTGTCCATTAAAGGGTGCTGTAACCCCCAAAGTACACTCCAAACAAAATAAAAAAAATATTTTCTGTGTTTGTGAATTGTGTGCACTGTGGCTGCAAGTGCATCAACAAAGGAGCAGCGCCAAGCGTGCGCCTGTGTCCCATAAGTAAAGGGCCGGCTGGCTTGTCCGTTAAAGGGTGCTGTAACCCCCAAAGTGCACTCCAAACAAAATAAAAAAAATATTTTCTGTGTTTGTGAATTGTGTGCACTGTGGCTGCACGGGCATCAACAAAGGAGCAGCGCCAAGCGTACCTGTATCCCATAAGTCTGTTAAAGGGTGGTGTAACCCCCAAAGTACACTCCACAAAAAAGAAACAATTCTTTTTTTTCTGTGTTTGTGTGCTAAATGTATGCGCAGTAGCCACACGTGCATCAACACAGCAGCAGCGCCAAGCATGCGCCTGTGTCATAAGTCAAGGGCCGGTTTGGACATCTGGTCCAGACTGAAGGAAGTGCCAACAATTTCTGACATGTCTACTGTCACTGCATATGATACTGTCACCACTGACAGAATGGTGGACGAATTATTTTCTGTTTGCGAATTGTGTGCACTGTGGCTGCACGTGCATCAACAAAGGAGCAGCGCCAAGCGTGCGCCTGTGTCATAAGTAAAGGGCTGGCTGGCTTGTCCGTTAAAGGGTGCTGTAACCCCCAAAGTGCACTCCAAAAGAAATAAAATAGATAGATATGAGATATGAGATAGATAGATAGATAGATAGATAGATAGATAGATAGATAGATAGATAGATAGAGAAATAGATATGAGATAAATAGCTAGATATGAGATAGATAGATAAATATGAGATAAATAGATTGATATGAGATAGATAAATAGATATGAGAGAGATAGATATGAGATATATAGATAATAGATAGATAAATGAATATGAGATAGATAGAGAGAGATAGATAAATAAATAGATTTTTGATATGAGATATATAGTTAGATAGATATGAGATTGATAGATATGAGGTCTCCAAGCACCAATGGACACAACTATATGTTACGTTCAACTCAGCATGTGGATGCTAAATGTGAGCCTAAGCAGAGCAACAAGTCCTATATAGCGCAAATGGAATTTTGGCCAGCTTTAAATCAAGCAAAGTGTAATACACAGCCATATGTACACTGCATTAAATTGAATTATGTACTGTACTGGTAAACTGCAGTTAGAGAGGTCTCCACTAGATGGCAGTAACAAGCAATGTTATGAATTATGAAAGAACCGTTGTGTGCCATCATGTCCAATTTTATTTTATGGGCTTTTATAAGTAAAATATATCTATAAATAATAAAAAATCTACAAAACAACAACAACAACTAGCAGAGAAGAAAATTGTCCAAGGTGTCCTGGGAAATGGAAGCTGAAAAGCTTAACATTTACCTCATGTATGCAGGACTAACATATTATTATGTATAATCCTCATAGGAAACACAGCACTTAGCTCTCCCCCTGCTTTGTGACTGAGAACCATTATTACCTCTCACAAGGTACAGCGATGGGGTCCGGCAGCTCTGGCACATTTAACATAGCTCATTGGCAGAGACTGGTGAAACATTTTAAATAGTACATAGATGATGTAATATTGGTCTGAGATGATACAGAAAAAGAAAAACAGAAAACATTGTCCAAAATATCCCCTCAACCTGTCATAGAGTACACTGTAACTTGTCTTTCCCTTACAAATGAGACCATAAGGAAATAGATCTCTTAGAGCAGTTAGATCTGTCATTAGAAGTGGGTCAGACTAACCAGACAATCCCTAGCACTTTCCCCTGATTATCATTGTGTCTTCCAGCTGTCATCTACGGAGGAGGAAGAATAACATTCCCTATTCACAAGTTATACATCTGAGACAGAATTGTAGTGTAAAGAAGTAGAGAAGCACACCATGAGCCTGACTATGGGGAGATGTATCAAATCTTGGAGAGCGATAAAGGAGAGAAGTTGCTAAAAGTAACCAATCAGCTTCTGTCATTTATCTAGTACAGTCTTTGAAATGACAGAAGGTGATTGGTTGCTAGGGGCAACTTCTCCAAGGTTTGAAACATCTCCCCCCTATACCCTGGACCACAAGTGACTCATTTATATAGTGGGATAATAAGACGTGTATTCCTTTGGAGAGGCGCATGGTTGCGGAATAAGGACAACACTATATCTATAGGGCAAGGCTTGTGTTATGAATAGATACTAAGGGGCTGATTCACAATCACATGTAAGTTGGCGGTGGCCACACTGCGTGCTTTTAAATAAATGCTCATGTTCAGAGAGAGCCTCATCTGAGCAGAAGCGCTGCTCCTATCCATCAGCTTGCGAAAGTAGCCACCATCGCTATCAGCGCACATTTTCACCAGCCCCATCCAGGAGATCCATCTGTAATCACACTGATCTCTGCGCACGCTCACTTCTGAATACCCAGGGCACGTCGCTGCCGCCCAGTTACACCTAATGCGGACATGGCTGAGATGCATATTGTCTGTCATCGCTTACAGTCGTGTATGCAGCCACCGGTATATGCGCAGGTCCTAAACATCACAGGATCAGCGCACAGTGGTCTCTTACATGCAAATCTGAATGAGGCACAAAGTATCTGTGAATGACGAACACCTGAGCTGCCATTGTTATTTCTCTATAGTAAATTACAGGACATTCAACAACAAATCTTAGGCTGGGTACACACGTAAAGATTTTCTGTCCAACCAGCCAACTAGGTGATTGGTTGGAATGAAAATCTAGTAACGTCTAGGACGATCTTACGAGACTGGTACCAGATATCACTGAAGGACAGACATGTAAAATAGTTATGACTCAATTGGAAAGTAAATCAAATTACTTATCTGGAAAGAAACATATGAGGAAATATTTTCCCCAAATAATAATTTAGAAACTTGAGAAGAGAATTGGAGACAGACTATTTTATGGAGCATATTGGACATATATGAATACTGCTGGTTGCATACTGTATCTAACAAAGATACATAAACCACAATAACTGATAATATACACTGTGGCCAAATTATTGTGACCACCAGGCGATATTACGCAAAGTACAGCAACAATTGACATCGGCGCTAGTTATACTCGTTAGGCCCGTATTCAATTTGAGGCGAAAAGCCCAGACTTTTCACCTGCTGGATTTTTCGCCTCCGTCTGTTTTCCAGTATCGCGCGCGTGCCCGCTATTCCCCGTATTCAATTCCAAAGTAGGTGAAAAACGGGAACAGGCGAAACTTGGATCAGCAAAAAAATATGGGAATTTTTGGGAAATAATTGTAGGACCCCCCTACAGATGTCCAGACCAGGTGGATCAATATGGGTACCCCCATTTTTGCCTACAAAAGAAAGTCGGCTTTTTAAATAGCCGCGGCAGGTGTTTTTTTCCCGACATTGAAGAAGTGATGCAGAAGAGCACTTAGCTTTTTTTTTTCATTTTTAAAAGTGGTCCCATCAAATTTGTGGTACATGAAAATGGGTACTAGCATATTTTTTAGTCCCTAAAGTAATTTTTTTTAAAAATCTGCATAAAAGAACCTGCCGCTAATCTAGAAAACACCTTCCGCATACTTACAGAAGACCCCTGAACCTATTTCCCTATTTTTAAACACTGTTCCCCTATTATTTTTTTTTCAGCCCCAAATTTTTTATTTTTTTTTGTGGGGTATCCTGATTTTTTTTTTTTTACATTTATTTGACACAGATCATTTTAAGGGGGCATTCCCAATGGTGCAGGCAAATTTTTTTAAGCCTGCACCCCTAAACCACAATTCTGCATTTTTTTTTTCGCCAGCTAAAGGCAGGCAAATATTTATCCCCGTTTTTTAACATTGACTTTTCCCACCGGCGAAAACTCAATGTAAATGCATACGGGGATATTTCAAATAGGCGAAAATGAAGTCATAGGCAAAAAATATTCGCCTATTCCGATTTTTCGCTGCCAAATTGAATATGGCCCATAGAGTCTCTATAATCACTAATATATCAAAATGTAGAGATCCTAATTGTCTCTTGATGACTTTCTAATTCTACAGCTGCGTATCCTCACTTATAGGTGTGTGATCACCCAAATAGAAATTCAATATCCAACAAAACAAACAGGACTGCGCTCTATAACATCCAGATTGTGAGATGGCAGAAATGGTATATAGCAGGCAGAGTTTACCAAAAACCTTTGGTTTTAATCACATAAAAAAGTTATAAATATTATATATACATTTATAAAACAATACACAGCATAATAATAAGGTTACTAATAAGTGCACTGCTGATCAATAAGACTTTATATGTCATTCCAGGCTATCATTCAGTTATTCAATATAAATATTAAATATTGTCCCGCAAGAACATATCACACTCAGAAGATAGATATTAAATCTCCTTAAAGTACATAAAAGTTCCTTTGATTTGATGTAAAAAAAAACTTCAGTTGAAGAGATAGAAAAAAAGATATCCGTGGTGAATGGCGTGCACACAAATTAAATGTCTCATTAAATGGTGTCCGTCTCCACAGGATAGAGACTATGGGCTCTATTTACTACAATCCGCATATTGAATGCAGATTGTAGTGTGATATTACCGAGTGAATTCAGGCAATATCACAGGGATTTACTACAAATCCCTTGCAGGGACAGAGCTTGCAATAAAGCTCTGTCCCTGCGAATCCCCTCCGCACACTAGTCACGGTATTTTCACAAAAAGTACAGTGACAAAGTGCCCGCGCAATGGCCGAATGGTCACCACTGCTACCCCCGCCGGCGCTATGCCCCGCCCCGCGGTGCTAAGCCCCATCCCCCGTGATCACGGACACCCCAGCGACCCCCCCCCCAGCGACCACCCCCCCAGCGACCCCCCACTCCCTTAATTACACTTACCTGCATGCTCCAGGCCTCCGGTGATGGTCTCCATTCCTCCGGTCAGGTGATCTCCCATACTGCACTGGGACCCGATCACCTGATGACTGGGCAGCAGTGTACTATGGGAGACCAGCTGACCGGAGAGGAGCCATCACCGGAGGCCCGATCACCAGTCCCTGGAGTCAGGTAAGTAAAAATGTATATTTACAATTTTTTCTCTTTTTTTTTTACAGCAATCAGCGTGTGGTGTGTGTAGCAGTGATCAGCGTGTGGTGTGTGTAGCAGTGATCAGCGTGTGGTGTGTGTAGCAGAGATCAGCGTGTGGTGTGTGTAGCAGTGATCAGCGTGTGGTGTGTGTAGCAGTGATCAGCGTGTGGTGTGTGTAGCAGTGATCAGCGTGTGGTCTGTGTAGCAGTGATCAGCGTGTGGTGTGTGTAGCAGTGATCAGCGTGTGGTGTGTGTAGTAGTGATCAGCGTGGGGTGTGTGTAGCAGTGATCAGGGTGTGGTGTGTGTAGCAGTGATCAGCGTGTGGTGTGTGTAGCAGTGATCAGCGTGTGGTGTGTGTAGCAGTGATCAGCGTGTGGTCTGTGTAGCAGTGATCAGCGTGTGGTGTGTGTAGCAGTGATCAGCGTGTGTCTGTGTAGCAGTGATCAGTGTGTGGTCTGTGTAGCAGTGATCAGCGTGTGGCGTGTGTAGCAATGATCAGCGTGTGGTGTGTGTAGCAGTGATCAGCGTGTGGTGTGTGTAGCAGTGATCAGCGTGTGGTGTGTGTAGCAGTGATCAGCGTGTGGTGTGTGTAGCAGTGATCAGCGTGTGGTCTGTGTAGCAGTGATCAGCGTGCGGTGTGTGTAGCAATGATCAGCGTGTGGTGTGTGTAGCAGTGATCAGCATGTGGTGTGTGTAGCAGTGATCAGCGTGTGGTGTGTGTAGCAGTGATCAGCGTGTGGTGTGTGTAGCAGTGATCAGCGTGTGGTCTGTGTAGCAGTGATCAGCGTGCGGTGTGTGTAGCAGTGATCAGCGTGTGGAGTGTGTAGCAGTGATCAGCGTGTGGTGTGTGTGTAGCAGTGATCAGCGTGTGGTCTGTGTAGCAGTGATCAGCGTGTGGTGTGTGTGTAGCAGTGATCAGCGTGTGGTGTGTGTAGCAGTGATCAGCGTGTGCTGTGTGTAGCAGTGATCAGCGTGTGCTGTGTGTATATCAGTGATCAGCGTGTGGTGTGTGTAGCAGTGATCAGCGTGTGGTGTGTGTAGCAGTGATCAGCGTGTGGTCTGTGTGTAGCAGTGATCAGCGTGTGGTCTGTGTGTAGCAGTGATCAGCGTGTGGTGTGTGTAGCAGTGATCAGCGTGTGGTGTGTGTAGCAGTGATCAGCTTGTGGTGTGTGTAGCAGTGATCAGCGTGTGGTGTGTGTAGCAGTGATCAGCGTGTGGTGTGTGTAGCAGTGATCAGCGTGTGGTGTGTGTAGCAGTGATCAGCGTGTGGTGTGTGTAGCAGTGATCAGCGTGTGGTGTGTGTAGGACTGATCAGCGTGTGGTGTGTAGCAGTGATCAGTGTGTGGTGTGTGTAGCAGTGATCAGCGTGTGGTGTGTGTAGCAGTGATCAGCGTGTGGTGTGTGTAGCAGTGATCAGCGTGCGGTCTGTGTAGCAGTGATCAGCGTGTGGTGTGTGTAGCAGTGATCAGTGTGTGGTGTGTGTAGCAGTGATCAGCGTGTGGTGTGTGTAGCAGTGATCAGCGTGTGGTGTGTGTAGCAGTGATCAGCGTGCGGTGTGTGTAGTAGAGATCAGCGTGTGGTGTGTGTAGAAGAGATCAGCGTGTGGTGTGTGTAGCAGTGATCAGCGTGTGGTGTGTGTAGCAGTGATCAGCGTGTGGTGTGTGTAGGACTGATCAGCGTGTGGTGTGTAGCAGTGATCAGTGTGTGGTGTGTGTAGCAGTGATCAGCGTGTGGTGTGTGTAGCAGTGATCAGCGTGTGGTGTGTGTAGCAGTGATCAGCGTGCGGTCTGTGTAGCAGTGATCAGCGTGTGGTGTGTGTAGCAGTGATCAGTGTGTGGTGTGTGTAGCAGTGATCAGCGTGTGGTGTGTGTAGCAGTGATCAGCGTGTGGTGTGTGTAGCAGTGATCAGCGTGTGGTGTGTGTAGTAGAGATCAGCGTGTGGTGTGTGTAGAAGAGATCAGCGTGTGGTGTGTGTAGCAGTGATCAGCGTGTGGTGTGTGTAGCAGTGATCAGCGTGTGGTGTGTGTAGCAGTGATCAGCGTGTGGTGTGTGTAGCAGTGTATCAGCGTGTGGTGTGTGTAGCAGTGATCAGCGTGCGGTGTGTGTAGCAGTGATCAGCGTGTGGTGTGTGTGTAGCAGTGATCAGCGTGTGGTGTGTGTAGCAGAGATCAGCGTGTGGTGTGTGTAGCAGTGATCAGCGTGTGGTGTGTGTAGCAATGATCAGCGTGTGGTATGTGTAGCAGTGATCAGCGTGTGGTGTGTGTAGCAGTGATCAGCGTGTGGTGTGTGTAGCAGTGATCAGCGTGTGGTGTGTGTAGCAGTGATCAGTGTGTGGTCTGTGTAGCAGTGATCAGCGTGTGGTGTGTGTGTAGCAGTGATCAGCGTGTGGTGTGTGTAGCAGAGATCAGCGTGTGGTGTGTGTAGCAGTGATCAGCGTGTGGTGTGTGTAGCAATGATCAGCGTGTGGTATGTGTAGCAGTGATCAGCGTGTGGTGTGTGTAGCAGTGATCAGCGTGTGGTGTGTGTAGCAGTGATCAGCGTGTGGTGTGTGTAGCAGTGTATCAGCGTGTGGTGTGTGTAGCAGTGATCAGCGTGCGGTGTGTGTAGCAGTGATCAGCGTGTGGTGTGTGTGTAGCAGTGATCAGCGTGTGGTGTGTGTAGCAGAGATCAGCGTGTGGTGTGTGTAGCAGTGATCAACGTGTGGTGTGTGTAGCAGTGATCAGCGTGTGGTATGTGTAGCAGTGATCAGCGTGTGGTGTGTGTAGCAGTGATCAGCGTGTGGTGTGTGTAGCAGTGATCAGCGTGTGGTGTGTGTAGCAGTGATCAGTGTGTGGTCTGTGTAGTAGAGATCAGCGTGTGGTGTGTGTATAGCAGTGATCAGCGTGTGGTGTGTGTAGCAGTGATCAGCGTGTGGTGTGTGTAGCAGTGATCAGCGTGTGGTGTGTGTAGCAGTGATCAGTGTGTGGTGTGTGTAGCAGTGATCAGCGTGTGGTGTGTGTAGAAGAGATCAGCGTGTGGTGTGTGTAGCAGTGACCAGCGTGTGGTGTGTGTAGCAGTGATCAGCGTGTGGCGTGTGTAGCAGTGATCAGCGTGTGGTGTGTGTAGCAGTGATCAGCGTGTGTAGCAGTGATCAGCGTGTGGTGTGTGTAGCAGTGATCAGCGTGCGGTGTGTGTAGTAGAGATCAGCGTGTGGTGTGTGTAGCAGAGATCAGCGTGTGGTGTGTGTGTAGCAGTGATCAGCGTGTGGTGTGTGTAGCAGTGATCAGCGTGTGGTGTGTGTAGCAGTGATCAGCGTGTGGTGTGTGTAGCAGTGATCAGCGTGTGGTCTGTGTAGCAGTGATCAGCGTGTGGTGTGTGTGTAGCAGTGATCAGCGTGTGGTCTGTGTAGCAGTGATCAGCGTGTGGTGTGTGTAGCAGTGATCAGCGTGTGTAGCAGTGATCAGCATGTGGTGTGTGTAGGAGTGATCAGCGTGCGGTGTGTGTAGTAGAGATCAGCGTGTGGTGTGTGTAGCAGAGATCAGCGTGTGGTGTGTGTGTAGCAGTGATCAGCGTGTGGTGTGTGTAGCAGTGATCAGCGTGTGGTGTGTGTAGCAGTGATCAGCGTGTGGTGTGTGTAGCAGTGATCAGCGTGTGGTCTGTGTACCAGTGATCAGCGTGTGGTGTGTGTAGCAGTGATCAGCGTGTGGTGTGTGTGTAGCAGAGATCAGCGTGTGGTGTGTGTAGTAGAGATCTGCGTGTGGTGTGTGTGTAGCAGTGATCAGCGTGTGGTGTGTGTGTAGGAGTGATCAGCGTGTGGTGTGTGTGTAGCAGTGATCAGCGTGTGGTGTGTGTGTAGGAGTGATCAGCGTGTGGTGTGTGTAGTAGAGATCAGTGTGGGATCTGTTTAGACCACACAGCTGAGTACTGGGGCCGGTTCCACGCTCTGCTCTCCCCGTTAGAGCAGGGCAGGAGTCCGGTAACCGGGGAGACCCTGGACAACGCCACCTCCAGGTGGCGTTATTATCACAGGGCTTTCCCCGATATTGTTTTCACATTTATTTTTAGTAACTGTGGTCGGATCACATTTCCTATTACAATTATGGGAAATGTGATCTGCTTTACTAAAAATAAGTGATACTCAGGGGTTGGAGTAGAATGTTACGAATTCTCCTGGAAATTGCCCTGTAATAACTATAGGTGATACTAACATAATGTGAGAAGGGTGTGACAACACAAAACAGCCTTTTTCACTTTATTTTAGTAAAAATAATGTTAATATATAGAGCCAGGGTTGCCTACCCTCCCGATTAACGGGTGCAGCTCCCGCCCCCCCGGAAAGGTAGGCAAGCCTCCCGCATGCCGCCGTTCCCCTGTCTCCCCCCCGCCAGTACCTGATAAACCCCCTTCAGTGGGGGGCCGCTGACGCGATTCGCATCATTTTGGCCCCGCCCCCTGCTTCACAATGCCTGTATTTCGGCATTGTGTAGCGGGGGGGGGGGGGCGGGGCCAAAATGACGCGATCACATGGCCCCACCCCCTGTCACACCCGGAAACTGGCATCAGCCCGCCCGGCCACGCCCCCTTTTGCCGGCCACGCCCCCTGTTCTGCTGATCTGGCTGCTCCCTCCCGGAAGGAGCAGCCAGATAGTCGGCAAGTATGTATAGAGCCCCAAATACTTGAGTGAAGTGCAGTCTCCTGATTTATACTGAATAGCTGAATGATACCCTGGATTGCCATATAAAGGCTTATTGATCAGCAGTGCACTTATTAGTAACCTTATTACCATGTTGTGTATTGTTGTTTATAAATGTATATATATATATATATATATAACTTTTTTATGTGATTAAAACCAAAGGTTTCTGGTAAACTCTGCCTGCTATATACCATTTCTGCCATCTCACAATCTGGATGTTATACAGCGCAGTCCTGTTTGTTTTGTTGGATATTACGCAAAGTAGCTATTCCGCAGATAATGCTGAGGTAGGATGCCTGACTCTGTACGGGAAGGTGAAGGCAAAGTCCAGGAATGATGATGTTCGTCCATGTAAGAAGACGTTTAACCTCTTTCTGAGTTCCGTTTTTTGGAGGGAAAAATCCGAACTCAATGTACAAACTCGAACCTATCCGAGCCTGCACATCCCTAATATATATATATATATATATATATATATATATATATACATATATATATATATATACATACACAGTGGCTTGCAAAAGAATTCAACCCTCTAAAAGGTCCCAAGCTTTAGTTTCTAGAAGACTGCAGCAAGATGTCTTGCCTTCCATCTGTCCTTCAATTTTAACAAGATATCTGGCCCCCACTGAGGAAAATTATCACCACAACTTGATGCTGCCTCCCCAATATTTTATTGTTGAGATGGTGTTAGTTGAGGGATGGGCAGTATTAGGTTTGGAGCAGAGTGACTTACAGAACAGGAATCAGTATAGCTTCCCAAATCAATGCAGAACAGAAATCAGTGAAGAACAGAAATTGTTGTCTAGCAGAAAGCTCTGCAGACCAAGGCGTAAGGTAATGTGCTTGGAGGAAATGAGTAACTGTCAGTGCAGGTGCAGTGTGACAGTTGATCCTCTGACTCACTGCTCTTCCATTGGAGCTCTGCCTGCCCCCTACTGGTACATATTAGCCTGTGCCTTCAGATCAGTGCAGCTTTAGACACTGGATGACATCCTGAGCGAACTTACTTAAACCAAAATTTCAAATCAGAGACTCCACAGTCTACTTAGTGGGCACTATATAAACCTCCATGACCCTGACACACTTCAGACATAGCCAAAAAACTAATCAAACTACACCACCATGCTCAATTTGGTGGAGCTAGGTACAAAACTCTGGCCATGCATAAATGACAGACAGACGCACACACTTTCTCACTTATTATATAGATTACCACAATCCAGTATGCAGCGATAAGAAATGATCATTATAGGCAATCATTGCAGGATATTGCTAAATCCTGATAGTTTCTTTTCCTCATGATAATTCAAATATAATATATCAACAACAATGCAGATTTTCCTGCCATTTAGCAGTGTAACAATTGCCCCCACTGTCCAGCCCTCACTGTCAATCCCTTAGAGATCTCCCCAGATTAACTTTTTTTAAGGCAAAGACAAAACACACCAGATATATGACGTGTCCATTAAAGACATTTTTCTCTTTTCTCAATATCAGCACAATTATTTTTTGTTGTCTTTGAAGAATCTAGAAGCAGAGTCGCTGTAGCCTATAACTGGAGGTGTAGTGTCCCGCCAGCGTGCCCGGAGCTCGAGCTCCCCCAGAACCGCCCTCCCTACGCCCCTGCTTATAACCACGGCATCATTCACATTGATCCACCCAAGCAGATATCAGTATTTAGGCTAAGAGAAAGCACCATAGTCTGGTCTATCCTGTCTTACTTTATTATTATGCTGTCTGGGTGAGAGAGGTGAGTGGGTGCCTGGTAACACATCTCTATACTATGTGCATGTGACTCGCCCTGTCCGTGTATAATAGGTTATATTACATTACTCCTATAGAAGGGCTTTCCAAGTACAAAGAAATGTCATAACATGTAATTAAACAAGTAGAAGTCTATACAGGCAAAGTGTACTGGTGTTATATATTAATACTTATATTACGCTGTGACATAACAAGGGTAAAGGTTAATTCCATGGCAAAATGAAAAATCAGCTTTGATGGATTCTATAAATGATACATGATCAGAGATTTGTACTTAGGTGATAGCCAGCGTTCCCCCCGGTCCCTGATCCCTGATGCTGTTCAGCATCGGAAGAAGTATGAGCAGGCCGCATGTTATACATGGACAATACTTAGCTGGCAGGAGCGAGAGGGTCATTGTTGGACAATGATAGATTTGGGGGGGGGGGGATGGTTACCACTGTTTGAGTGGAAAACCACATCCTAGTAAAATAATACTATTTGATAGGTTTATGTATTTAGGGCCTGATTCAGAGCCGGACGCTCTGACAGAGCGCTCCTTCTGAATCAGGGCCAGCCTTCTGTTTTTTTAGAGCGGCCTCCTGGCCGCTCGCATAGCTGTGGGTAACCACCCACAGCTATAGCGAGTGGCCAGGAAGATGATCGCAATGGTCAAGACCATCGCGACCATCAGGCTTGCGACGAGACCCTTGTGGTAGGGTTTCGTGGCCGCAAGCCCCAGAGAGATTTCGGCTCTAACAGAGCCGAAAGCACTCCCACTGACTTCACTTGTGATGTCAGTGGGGCCGGCCCCAGACGGTAGGCGCTCCCATGGGAACTCCTCAGTTTGGGAAGCCACGCCCCCGGCCCGCCCGTCAAAGGGGGCGTGCTGTCACTCAACATTGACAGCATGCCCCCTTTGGTACGAGACCCGGAGCGACGGTTTGCCCGTCGCTATCCGGGTCTCGTGCATGCGCACGACAGAGCCGGCTCCGTCGTGCGCATGCACACTGGGCCACCATCGACCCGCTTGTGAGCGCACAGCGCTTGCGAGCGGGTCTGAATCAGGCCCTTAGTTCACAATCAAAGACCCGCAACGCTAGTTAATGTATATTTAAACATATATTATTTGAGAATGATTTGAATAATGGGGGGATCATGTAATGCTTTTGGGAGTGGGACACTTAAAGGAGGATCACTGTAGTGGGATGTAGGAGCTTTGAATGTTGTAACTATAAAACATAAAATATGTAAATTGTGTCTGTGCTAGTATCTATATAAATTCCCAAGCTGTTAAAATAACAATAAAATGTATTCAACATACTGTACATATGAACTGCAGTTCACCTTAATAAAACAAACAGTAAATACTATTGCCGCATCTCCCAGCTTAAATTGAGAGTGCTACAATGTAACTGAAGCACAAGATAAACACAAAGTTTAAAAATACCAACATCTGATAATAATAATGGTATAATTCACAATGTCCATGTAAAGACAAAAAATAGGGCACTTCCAGTACATAGAAAAGTCTTGACATAAATGGTATGTAGGGCCTCATTCAGACCCACTCGTGAGCGGCTGTCCGCTCGCAAGTGGGTCGATGGTGTGCCCTGCGCATGCGCACGACGGAGGGAGCTCCGTCGTGCGCATGCGCGAGACGCGACGAACGAAGGACTTTCCTTCGCTTGTTGTGTCTGATTAAAGGGGGCGTGCTGTCGATGTTGATTGACAGCACGCCCCCTTTGGTGGGCGTGCCGGGGGCGTGCCTGCCAGACGGAGGCGTTCCCAAGGGAACGCCTACCGTCAGAAGCCGGCCCCACTGACATCACCAGTGATGTCAGTGGGAGTGATTTTGACTCTGATAGAGCCAAAATCACTCCTGGCCTTGCGGTTGAGAAACTCAACCGCAGGCTTCTGGTCGCACTGGCGATGGTCGCGATGGTCAAACCATTGCGACCATCATCCTGCACGCTCGTATAGGCTGTGGGTGGTGACCCACAGCTATATGAGCGTCCAGGAGGACGCTCCATATTTATGGAGGTGGGCCCTGATTCAGAGCGAGCGCTCTGGTCAGAGCGTCCGGCTCTGAATCAGGGCCATAGTCACCAATTGAGGAAGTGGTATGAGGTGCCCCGTAGAAAGTCCCTCAGTAATCGGTCTCCTCTGTGTGAGGGACTAATCTCCTCCTTGGCGTGCAAGAATGTATCAAGTCCTGGCTTGTGCTACGCTCCGGCGTATGGCTGGTGGTCACGCCGCAACTGCAGCTCCCGGCCCGGCCAGGTAAGTAATTGCTAGGGCGTGCTTACTAGCACAAGAATACAGGCGTCCACAAAGGCTCCACGTCTAACACATGGGATAGGGCAGGGGACTTCATCCAGATTGTGCTGCCGCTGTATAGACCCCACAGGTCTGGGAGGTCAGCGATGCCACTTGGTAACCATACAAATTTGCATAAGAATGGCACAAGGTTGATGGTCAGGCAAACCAGTCCACACAGCATGTACCTTGACGCGTTTCTCCCCTCTCCCAGGGATTTTTTCCAAAGGCAGTGTAGTAGCCCTCCCTAGGGAGACCTGCATATTTATAACACACCAAATAAATCATTTCCAAACGAATTCATCTGTGTTTGTTACATTAGCTAGGGTGAACATCCAAAAAAAACAGCCTTGGGAATAAAGTACATATAATTTAAAAAATACAATATAAAAACTATACAGTATATAATATTATTTACACATGAAAATCATGTTCTCTAGAGAAGAATTGTATACCTAATTCTGTCACAATAGTTACAATGATTATATCATTATATAAAAAAACCCACATTATAAAATTCATCCACTAGTAATTGATACTAAAGAATTACTATAAAACGTAACTTTTAATGATATATTTAAAGCAACAGAAAAATATAAAACATGATTTAAAAAAGTTGAAGCAACCTCACAATACAATAGCTGTTGTGCAAATTATTCTTTACACAGTAGATTGTAGAAATGCGACAATATACCAGGAAATAAATAAATCTGGCACTATGAGCTGAACTGCGACAACGCTTCCATTGGATTAATCAAAATAAGAAAAAAAGCAATAACCAGCTCCGTTGTTAGAATGTGATGTGTGTAAATGATACAGCTATGGAGAAAATAACCCGCATTACATTATTAAAACAAAAATTGACAATGTATAAAAATTCTCAATATAAGGAACAAGCTATGGACACTACATTATTATTGATATATGAGGCTCTGATCACTACAGCCATGGCAAAAAGTTATGAGAATGACACAAGTATTGGTTTCACAAAGTTTGTGTTCTCAATGTAATTAGACCTGTTTGTCAGATGTTACTATGGTATACTGAGGTAGCATTACATAAGTGTCAGATGTTACTATGGTATACTGAGGTGACATTACAGCATTACATAAGTGTCAGATGTTACTATGGTATACTGAGGTAACATTACAGCATTACACAAGTGTCAGATGTTACTATGGTATACTGAGGTAACATTACAGCATTACATAAGTGTCAGATGTTACTATGGTATACTGAGGTAACATTACAGGATTACATAAACGTCAGATGTTACTATGGTATACTGAGGTAACATTACAGGATTACATAAGTGTCAGATGTTACTATGGTATACTGAGGTAACATTACAGCATTACATAAGTGTCAGATGTTACTATGGTATACTGAGGTAACATTACAGGATTACATAAACGTCAGATGTTACTATGGTATACTGAGGTAACATTACAGGATTACATAAACGTCAGATGTTACTGTGGTATACTGAGGTAACATTACAGCATTACATAAGTGTCAGATGTTACTATGGTATACTGAGGTAACATTACAGGATTACATAAACGTCAGATGTTACTATGGTATACTGAGGTAACATTACAGGATTACATAAACGTCAGATGTTACTGTGGTATACTGAGGTAACATTACAGCATTACATAAGTGTCAGATGTTACTATGGTATACTGAGGTAACATTACAGCATTACATAAGTGTCAGATGTTACCATGGTATACTGAGGTAACATTACAGCATTACATAAGTGTCAGATGTTACTATGGTATACTGAGGTAACATTACATAAGTGTCAGATGTGACTATGGTATACTGAGGTAACATTACAGGATTACATAAGTGTCAGATGTTACTATGGTATACTGAGGTTACATTTCAGCATTACATAAGTGTCAGATGTTACTATGGTATACTGAGGTAACATTACAGTATTACATAAGTGTCAGATGTTACTATGGTATACTGATGTATAATTACAGCATTACATAAGTGTCAGATCTTACTATGGTATACTGAGGTAACACTACAGCATTTCATAAGTGTCAGATGTTACTATGGTATACTGAGGTAACATTACAGCATTACATAAGAGTCAGAGGCTTTTATTCACAATTACAGTAAGTTTATGCAGAGAGTGAATATTTGCAGTGTTGACCCTTCTTTTTCAAGACCTCTGCCATTCGCCCTGGCATGCTGTCACTCACCTTCAGGGCCACATACTGACTGATGGCCGCCCATTCTTGCCTAATCAATGCTTGGAGTTTCTCAGAATTTGTGAGTTTTTGTTTGTACAATCACCTTTTGAGGATTGACCAAATATTTTGAAGGGGATTAAGGTCTGGGGAGTTTCCTGGCCATGGACCCAAAATGTCAATGTTTTGTTCCCCGAGCCACTTAGTTATCACTTTTGCCTTATGGCAAGGTGCTCCATCATGCTGGAAAAGGCATTGTTCCTCACCAAACTGTTCTTGTTTGGATGGGAGAAGTTGCTCTTGGAGGATGTTTTGGTACCATTCTTTATTCATGGCTGTGCTCTTAGGTAAAATTGTGAGTGATCCCACTCCCTTGGCTGAGAAGCAACCCTACACATGAATGGTCTCAGGATGCTTTACTGTTGGCATGACACAGGACTGATGGTAGCGGTCACCTTTCCTTATCCGGACAAGTGTTTTCCAGATGCCCCAAACAATCTGAAAGGGGATTTATCAGAGAAAATAACTTTACCCCAGTCCTCAGCAGTCCAATCACTGTATCTTTTGCAGAATATCAGTTTGTCCCTGAGGTTTTTCCTGGAGAGAATTGGCTTCTTTGCTGCCCTTCTTGACACCAGGCCATCCTCCAAGTGTCTTCATCCTGTGTCAGGCCAACAGTAAAGCATCCTGAGACCATTCATGTGTGGGGTTGCTTCTCAGCAAAGGGAGTGGGATCACTCACAATCCTCAAGAGGCGGGTGTACAAACAAAAACCCACAAATTCTGACAAACTTCAAAACTCCAAGCATTGATTAGTCAAGAATGGGCGGCCATCAGTCAGTATGTCACCCAGAAGGTGAGTGACAGCATGTGAGGGCGAATTGCAGAGGTCTTGAAAAAGAAGGGTCAACACTGCAAATATTGACTCTCTGCATAAACTTAATGTAATTGTCAATAAAAGCCTCTGACACTTATGAAATGCTGTAATGTTACCTCAGTATACCATAGTAACATCTGACACTTATGAAATGCTGTAATTTTAACCTAGTATACCATAGTAACATCTGACAAACAGGTCTAAACACTGAAGCAGCAAACTTTGTGAAAACCAATACTTGTGTCATTCTCAAAACTTTTGGCCATGGCTGTACAGCTCAGGCGACACATATACTGCTCAGGTGATACATATACAGCTCAGGTGATACATATACAGCTCAGGTGATACATATACTGCTCAGGTGATACATATACAGCTCAGGTGATACATATACTGCTCAGGTGTTACATATACTGCTCAGGTGTTACATATACTGCTCAGGTGTTACATATACAGCTCAGGTGATACATATACAGCTCAGGCGACACATATACTGCTCAGGTGATACATATACTGCTCAGGTGATACATATACTGCTCAGGTGATACATATACAGCTCAGGTGTTACATATACAGCTCAGGCGACACATATACTGCTCAGGTGATACATATACTGCTCAGGTGATACATATACTGCTCAGGTGATACATATACAGCTCAGGTGATACATATACTGCTCAGGTGTTACATATACAGCTCAGGTGATACATATACAGCTCAGGCGACACATATACTGCTCAGGTGATACATATACTGCTCAGGTGATACATATACAGCTCAGGTGATACATATACTGCTCAGGTGTTACATATACTGCTCAGGTGATACATATACAGCTCAGGTGATACATATACTGCTCAGGCGACACATATACTGCTCAGGTGATACATATACTGCTCAGGTGATACATATACTGCTCAGGTGATACATATACAGCTCAGGTGTTACATATACAGCTCAGGCGACACATATACTGCTCAGGTGATACATATACTGCTCAGGTGATACATATACTGCTCAGGTGATACATATACAGCTCAGGTGATACATATACTGCTCAGGTGTTACATATACAGCTCAGGTGATACATATACAGCTCAGGCGACACATATACTGCTCAGGTGATACATATACTGCTCAGGTGATACATATACAGCTCAGGTGATACATATACTGCTCAGGTGTTACATATACTGCTCAGGTGATACATATACAGCTCAGGTGATACATATACTGCTCAGGCGACACATATACTGCTCAGGTGATACATATACAGCTCAGGTGACACATATACAGCTCAGGTGACACATATACAGCTCAGGTGATACATATACAGCTCAGGTGATACATATACAGCTCAGGTGATACATATACAGCTCAGGTGATACATATACAGCTCAGGTGATACATATACAGCTCAGGTGATACATATACTGCTCAGGCGATACATATACAGCTCAGGCGACACATATACTGCTCAGGTGATACATATACAGCTCAGGTGATACATATACAGCTCAGGTGACACATATACTGCTCAGGTGATACATATACAGCTCAGGTGATACATATACTGCTCAGGTGTTACATATACTGCTCAGGTGTTACATATACTGCTCAGGTGTTACATATACAGCTCAGGTGATACATATACAGCTCAGGCGACACATATACTGCTCAGGTGATACATATACTGCTCAGGTGATACATATACTGCTCAGGTGATACATATACAGCTCAGGTGTTACATATACAGCTCAGGCGATACATATACAGCTCAGGCGATACATATACAGCTCAGGCGACACATATACTGCTCAGGTGATACATATACTGCTCACGTGACACATATACAGCTCAGGTGATACATATACAGCTCAGGTGATACATATACAGCTCAGGTGATACATATACTGCTCAGGTGATACATATACTGCTCAGGTGATACATATACAGCTCAGGTGATACATATACAGCTCAGGCGACACATATACAGCTCAGGCGATACATATACAGCTCAGGCGATACATATACTGCTCAGGCGACACATATACAGCTCAGGTGATACATATACAGCTCAGGTGACACATATACAGCTCAGGTGACACATATACAGCTCAGGTGATACATATACAGCTCAGGTGATACATATACAGCTCAGGTGATACATATACTGCTCAGGTGATACATATACTGCTCAGGTGATACATATACTGCTCAAGCGACACATATACTGCTCAGGTGATACATATACAGCTCAGTTGTTACATATACTGCTCAGGCGATACATATACAGCTCAGGTGACACATATACTGCTCAGGCAATACATATACTGCTCAGGTGATACATATACTGCTCAGGTGATACATATACAGCTCAGGCGACACATATACTGCTCAGACGACACATATACTGCTCAGGCGATACATATACAGCTCAGGTGATACATATACTGCTCAGGCGACACATATACTGCTCAGGTGATACATATACAGCTCAGTTGTTACATATACTGCTCAGGCGATACATATACAGCTCAGGTGACACATATACTGCTCAGGCGATACATATACTGCTCAGGTGATACATATACTGCTCAGGTGATACATATACAGCTCAGGCGACACATATACTGCTCAGACGACACATATACTGCTCAGGCGATACATATACAGCTCAGGTGATACATATACTGCTCAGGTGATACATATACAGCTCAGTTGTTACATATACTGCTCAGACGACACATATACAGCTCAGGCGATACATATACTGCTCAGGCGATACATATACTGCTCAGGCGACACATATACAGCTCAGGCGACACATATACAGCTCAGGCGACACATATACTGCTCAGGCGATACATATACTGCTCAGGCGATACATATACAGCTCAGGTGATACATATACTGCTCAGGTGATACATATACTGCTCAGGTGATACATATACTGCTCAGGTGATACATATACTGCTCAGGAGACACATATACAGCTCAGGTGATACATATACAGCTCAGGTGATACATATACTGCTCAGGTGATACATATACAGCTCAGTTGTTACATATACTGCTCAGGCGACACATATACAGCTCAGGCGATACATATACAGCTCAGGCGATACATATACAGCTCAGGCGATACATATACAGCTCAGGCGACACATATACTGCTCAGGTGATACATATACAGCTCAGGTGATACATATACTGCTCAGGTGATACATATACTGCTCAGGTGATACATATACAGCTCAGGTGATACATATACTGCTCAGGTGATACATATACAGCTCAGGCGATACATATACTGCTCAGGCGATACATATACTGCTCAGGCGATACATATACTGCTCAGGCGATACATATACTGCTCAGGTGATACATATACAGCTCAGGTGATACATATACAGCTCAGTTGTTACATATACTGCTCAGGTGATACATATACTGCTCAGGTGATACATATACTGCTCAGACGACACATATACAGCTCAGGTGATACATATACTGCTCAGACGACACATATACAGCTCAGGTGATACATATACAACTCAGGTGATACATATACAGCTCAGGCGACACATATACTGCTCAGGTGATACATATACAGCTCAGGCGACACATATACTGCTCAGGCGATACATATACTGCTCAGGCGATACATATACAGCTCAGGCGATACATATACAGCTCAGGCGACACATATACAGCTCAGGCGACACATATACAGCTCAGGTGATACATATACAGCTCAGGTGATACATATACTGCTCAGGTGATACATATACTGCTCAGGCGACACATATACTGCTCAGGTGATACATATACAGCTCAGGTGATACACATACAGCTCAGGTGATACATATACTGATCAGGTGATACATATACTGCTCAGACGACACATATACAGCTCAGGTGATACATATACAACTCTGGTGATACATATACAGCTCAGGTGATACATATACTGCTCAGGTGATACATATACAGCTCAGGTGATACATATACTGCTCAGGCGACACATATACAGCTCAGGCGACACATATACAGCTCAGGTGATACATATACAGCTCAGGTGATACATATACTGCTCAGGTGATAGATATACTGCTCAGGTGATACATATACTGCTCAGGTGATACATATAGAGCTCAGGTGATACATATACTGCTCAGGTGATACATATACAGCTCAGTTGTTACATATACAGCTCAGATGACACATATACAGCTCAGGCGATACATATACAGCTCAGGCGATACATATACAGCTCAGGCGATACATATACTGCTCAGGCGATACATATACTGCTCAGGCGATACATATACTGCTCAGGCGATACATATACAGCTCAGGCGACACATATACTGCTCAGGCGATACATATACAGCTCAGGCGATACATATACTGCTCAGGTGATACATATACAGCTCAGGTGATACATATACTGCTCAGACGACACATATACAGCTCAGGTGATACATATACAGCTCAGGTGATACATATACAGCTCAGGTGATACATATACAGCTCAGGTGATACATATACTGCTCAGGCGATACATATACAGCTCAGGCGACACATATACTTCTCAGACGACACATATACAGCTCAGGCGACACACATACTGCTCAGACGACACACATACAGCTCAGGCGACACACATACTGCTCAGGTGATACACATACTGCTCAGGTGATACATATACAGCTCAGGTGATACATATACTGCTCAGTTGTTACATATACTGCTCAGACGACACATATACTGCTCAGGCGATACATATACTGCTCAGGCGATACATATACTGCTCAGGTGATACATATACTGCTCAGGTGATACATATACAGCTCAGGTGATACATATACAGCTCAGGTGATACATATACAGCTCTGGTGATACATATACAGCTCAGGTGATACATATACTGCTCAGGTGATACATATACAGCTCAGGCGACACATATACTGCTCAGGTGATACATATACAGCTCAGGTGATACATATACTGCTCAGGTGATACATATACAGCTCAGGTGATACATATACAGCTCAGGTGATACATATACAGCTCTGGTGATACATATACTGCTCAGACGACACATATACAGCTCAGGCGATACATATACAGCTCAGGCGATACATATACTGCTCAGGCGATACATATACAGCTCAGGCGACACATATACTGCTCAGACGACACATATACAGCTCAGGCGACACACATACAGCTCAGGCGACACACATACTGCTCAGGTGATACACATACTGCTCAGGTGATACATATACAGCTCAGGTGATACATATACAGCTCAGGTGATACATATACTGCTCAGGTGATACATATACAGCTCAGGTGATACATATACTGCTCAGTTGTTACATATACTGCTCAGACGACACATATACTGCTCAGGCGATACATATACTGCTCAGGCGATACATATACTGCTCAGGCGATACATATACTGCTCAGGTGATACATATACTGCTCAGGTGACACATATACAGCTCAGGTGACACATATACAGCTCAGGTGATACATATACAGCTCAGGTGACACATATACTGCTCAGACGACACATATACTGCTCAGGTGATACATATACTGCTCAGGTGATACATATACAGCTCAGGTGATACATATACTGCTCAGGTGATACATATACTGCTCAGGTGATACATATACTGCTCAGGTGATACATATACTGCTCAGGTGATACATATACAGCTCAGGCGACACATATACAGCTCAGGTGATACATATACTGCTCAGGTGATACATATACAGCTCAGGCGACACATATACTGCTCAGGTGATACATATACTGCTCAGGTGATACATATACTGCTCAGGTGATACATATACAGCTCAGGTGATACATATACAGCTCAGGTGACACATATACAGCTCAGGTGATACATATACAGCTCAGGTGATACATATACTGCTCAGGTGATACATATACAGCTCAGGTGATACATATACTGCTCAGGTGTTACATATACAGCTCAGGTGATACATATACTGCTCAGGTGATACATATACTGCTCAGACGACACATATACTGCTCAGGTGATACATATACTGCTCAGGTGATACATATACTGCTCAGGTGATACATATACTGCTCAGGTGATACATATACACCTCAGGTGATACATATACAGCTCAGGTGATACATATACAGCTCAGGTGATACATATACTGCTCAGGTGATACATATACTGCTCAGGTGATACATATACTGCTCAGGTGATACATATACTGCTCAGGCGACACATATACAGCTCAGGTGATACATATACAGCTCAGGTGATACATATACTGCTCAGGTGATACATATACTGCTCAGGCGACACATATACAGCTCAGGCGACACATATACAGCTCAGGTGATACATATACAGCTCAGGTGACACATATACAGCTCAGACGACACATATACTGCTCAGGTGATACATATACTGCTCAGGTGATACATATACAGCTCAGGTGATACATATACAGCTCAGGTGATACATATACTGCTCAGGTGATACATATACAGCTCAGGTGATACATATACAGCTCAGGTGACACATATACTGCTCAGGTGACACATATACAGCTCAGGTGATACATGTACAGCTCAGGCGACACATATACTGCTCAGGTGACACATATACAGCTCAGGTGATACATATTCTGCTCAGGTGATACATATACTGCTCAGGTGATACATATACAGCTCAGGTGATACATATACTGCTCAGGCGATACATATACTGCTCAGGCGACACATATACAGCTCAGGTGTTACATATACAGCTCAGGTGACACATATACAGCTCAGGTGATACATATACAGCTCAGGTGATACATATACTGCTCAGGCGACACATATACTGCTCAGGCGATACATATACAGCTCAGGTGATACATATACTGCTCAGGTGATACATATACAGCTCAGTTGTTACATATACTGCTCAGGCGACACATATACTGCTCAGGTGATACATATACTGCTCAGGTGATACATATACAGCTCAGGTGATACATATACTGCTCAGGTGATACATATACTGCTCAGGTGATACATATACTGCTCAGGTGATACATATACAGCTCAGGTGATACATATACAGCTCAGGTGATACATATACTGCTCAGGTGATACATATACTGCTCAGGTGATACATATACTGCTCAGGTGATACATATACTGCTCAGGCGACACATATACTGCTCAGGTGATACATATACAGCTCAGGTGATACATATACTGCTCAGGTGATACATATACAGCTCAGGTGATACATATACAGCTCAGGTGATACATATACTGCTCAGGTGATACATATACAGCTCAGGTGATACATATACTGCTCAGGTGATACATATACTGCTCAGGTGATACATATACTGCTCAGGTGACACATATACTGCTCAGGTGACACATATACTGCTCAAGTGACACATATACTGCTCAGGTGACACATATACAGCTCAGGTGATACATATACAGCTCAGGTGACACATATACAGCTCAGGTGATACATATACAGCTCAGGTGATACATATACTGCTCAGGTGATACATATACAGCTCAGGCGACACATATACTGCTCAGGCGACACATATACAGCTCAGGTGACACATATACAGCTCAGGCGACACATATACTGCTCAGGCGACACATATACAGCTCAGGCGACACATATACTGCTCAGGCGACACATATACTGCTCACGTGATACATATACACTTCAGGTGATACATATACAGCTCAGGTGATACATATACACTTCAGGTGATTCATATACAGCTCAGGTGATGCCAGTGGCGTAACTAGGGTATTTGGAGCCCAGGGCAAATTTGAAAATTCTGCCCCCCCACCCCCTTATGTGCGCGTGCCGCAGGCGTGCACGGCAAAAAATGGGCATGGCCACTGAAAAATGGGGCATGTCAACATGACACACACCCCTTTCTTGTCACTGGGAACATTTCTTTCCATTTGCACCTTAATGCAGTGCCCCTTATACAGTCCCCCCCTATGCAGTGCCCCTAGTAGTGGTCCCCCTTATGCAAGCCCCAATTAGTTCCCCCTATACAGGCCCCCAGTAGTGGTCCCCCATATGCAGTGCCCCTTACACAGTGCCCCCTGTAGTGGGGGGCCCTTATGCAGCCCCCCATTAGTTCCCCTTATACAGTAGTGATCCCTCATATGCAGGCCTCCAGTAGTGATCCCCCATATACAGTGCCCCTTATACAGTGCCCCCAGTAGTTGTCCCCCTTATGTAGTGCCCCCTGCAGTGGTTCTCCCTTTTCAGTGCCCCCTGTAGTGGACCCCCCTGTGCAGTGCCCCCAGTAGTGAGCCCCTTATATAGTGCCCCCAGTAGTAGTCCCTCCTATACAGTGCCCTTTATATAGTTCCCCCAGTAGGAGTCCCCCTTGATGCAGTGCCCCCTGTGGTAGTCCCCAGTAGTGGTCCCCCACAATGCAGTGCCCACAGTAGTATCCCCCCCCCAGTGGTAGTCCCCAGTAGTGGTTCCCCATGATGCAGTGCCCTCACTAGTATCCCACCCCAGTAGTGTCCCCCCAGTAGTAGTCCCCCCGCGAGGCAGTGCCCCAGTAGTATCCCCCCAGTAGTTGTCCCTGCCGAAGCAGTGCCCCCAATAGTATCCCCCTCCCAGTAGTGGTCCCCCCCTGAAGCAGTGCCCTCATTAGTATCCCTCCCCAGTAGTTGTCCCCAGTAGTGGTCCCCCCCCCCCGAAGCAATGGCCCCAGTAGTATCCCCCACCCAGTAGTGGTCCCCAGTACTGGTCCCCCCCACCTGAAGCAGTGCCAACAGTAGTATCCCCCCCAGTAGTGCCCCCAGTAGTAGTCCCCTTCTATGTAATAGAGTGTGCCCCCCCCAAAATACACACTAAAATTAAAGGAATGAAAAATACTTACCTGTATCCACGCTCCTGCTCCCGCCGCCGTCCGCACGACCATCCTACCCGTCCAGGCCGCTCTGCATTATGGGAGAGACGTCATGACATCGTGACGTTTCTCCCATTACCACTGCAGGAGCCGGACGGAAGCCCGGCTCTTGCAGTGGGCGCGCAGCAGTCAATGAGAGTCTATCTGACTCTCATTGGCTGCTGATTCACACACACATCACCGCCAGTGCTGGCGGCGATGTGTATGCACAGTCTGAGCCCGCCTGCCACCCTCCTCCTGGCGCTATTGGGCAAGCACTCCAGGGGAGGGAAGGGGCTCAGCTGTGCAACACAGGACCGGCGCTGGAAGCCTAGCACCGGTCCTGTGTAAATGTGTAGCGCTGACCGCACTCACTGCGGTCGGCGCTACACTGGCTAACTAGGGCGGGCCGGCACCGGTCCCACGGCGCCCAGGGCACGCACCCCGCTTGCCCTGCCCTAGTGAGGCCACTGGGTGATACATATACTACTCAGGTGATACATATACTGCTCAGGTCATACATATACTGCTCAGGTGATACATATACTGCTTTGCTGTGATAGGGCCTGGCGTGATTCAACATGCTGTGCTACATAAAAAGGACATGTCTGATACTCCTTAGTTACACATAGCAACAGCATCTCCAAACAGCAATCTACAGCAACACTATAATATCATTGTATGACTGGAATGTGTGGGAAAAGAACACGTACCACATTACATATGTGAGATCTAACACATGGGAAGGTTATTTAGGTGAATGAGTTTTAGAGAAGATAATAAGCAATTCTTAATATACACTGGTATATGTGCGTCAGGTGTACATTGTTGTATGTGAGAGGTCTTCCCAGTGAAAATACAGGTGTGAGCTTAATCTTCGTTCTCTCAGAAGGCCCCACTGCAAGCTAGAAGTGCCCCTCGGTGTGGGGAGGGGCTGAAAGATCTCCAGTAACGCACTGCGCAAAAGTGTGAAATGACATCAAAGCCAAAATCATTCTGAGTTGTACGCAGATCCGAACCGAATGACTGCGCCCTGCATAAGAACCTTGGCAAAGGATAATTGCATGGCCGGATGTCTGTCTGTGAAATGGGCATTTGTGAGGGTCATCTGTGCATATATCTGTGATGGATCGCTGCGATGTTGTGATCCTGCAAACCGGCATCGCAGGATCGTGGAAATCCAACACGTTGGATCTCACAGATATGCCGATAACGATGAAAATCAGTAAAATTTAACATGTTGGCTTTCCCAGATCGAGCGTCGGATTGTGGAACATCGATGGCCGATGGTCAGCATTGCCGACCGGTGGATTGGCGTTTCCGATCCCATCGCAGGATCGCTGGATCAGACAACTGATGTATGGGTGCCTTTGGGCATGAGTAAGACGTAGAGTTTCTGATGGATCATTATCGCACAGGATTATATCCAAATTCGTAGTTTAGCTGTTATGTGCACATGATGTTCATTCTGATAGTTATATAACAAAAGGGGTGCTACCCAGTGTCAGGGATGGAAATAGGGGGGGAGGGGACAGGGGCCCCGGAGCCCCCACAAAGGCTTGGTGTGTCAATTTAATTGTCGAGAACAGATGCACCTGTTCCCGGACCGGGGATGCCACGGCTGTTCTGCATGCACGCTCAGTAAGTGCACACAGCACTGATGAGGGGACCTGGGCGCTGCTCTGCACTGTGCGCTCTCACTGTGCATGCAGAAGTTGAACACTGGTCTCGGAGCCAAGATAAGTACTCTGGGGCACTGGACTGCCATATTATACAGGGGGGCACTGTGGGCCATATTGGAGGGGGCGAAGGGTGACACTTACTGTAAGGGGGCCCCCACAATTAAATTTCCCCAGGGCCCCCACAAATTTTAATCCGGCCCTGCCCAGTGTGGCAAGGAAACCCCCCTAGTGACACCACTGGTGCTACCACAGACATAACCACAAACTCATTGCACTATAAGAAAAACCGAATGATTAGCATAAGAAAAGACGTGGTTTAAACCTCTAGGATGGGAGCCGGCATGTATGCAAATCACTGGTTGTAGGTAGCCTATGGTAAGCAGGGGTGGGTTTTTAATAGGGACATTATATAAGGGGCTAGAAGTGTTGGCAAAGCCTCTTTGTTCCCAGGTTTCCTACCCTCCCCTTAATTTTTTTTGTTTTTGTTTTGGATTTGGCCTTAGGTGGCGGGAAAGAACGTCAGGTCACCTGTCCGGGTGCAATTATTTAGTTAAGGTACGCTCCCTTCGTTGACTGGTAGTTGGCTGTACCAACATAATGGGGGGGGCAGTATCATCACCCCAATGGATGGGTAGTCAAGGTAGAGGGTGAGTGATAATTTTTGTTGCTTATATGGTTTATATTGTTATGTGTATGCACTCTGGGAGATATACGCCTGCTATGCTTGTTGTTTTGTGTGGGCATTGCAGAATTGGCTGATTTATGGCCATCCTATCTTTGCCACCATACATCCTTATATAAATTATTATTGCTCCAATAAATCGCCATCAAGTTATCTGCCAAATCTACGTCTCAGTGTTTATTTACTTTAGTTAAGGGTAAGTGGTTTGCACACATAACACACCTCATCCAATAGAAGGTTTAAGAAAAAGTCCTGTCTGTATTAGGTGCACACAATTTATTAATATATCACTTTTATTACAGATATTAAAACACAAAACCCCTCATTATTATCAATGCAGCAAAATATTACAATATAGACAAAGAATGAAAAGAATTGAAAATAAAATGTATTCTTATAGACTGTGGCCCCTTGTTGTGTCTTCTGTGTGCGATAGGTTCATAGAGGCAGTCTGCAGCTCATCGCATAGTCTGCAGCTCATTGCGTAGTCTGCAGCTCATTGCGTAGTCTGCAGCTCATCGCATAGTACAAGATATTATACTGGAATACAGCAATGGGATAAATCTTATATAGCAGTGATTTCATTTATTCTTACAGAATGATTGTGTTGGTTACATGTACTGAGTGATCCAAATGAAGGGCTGAATAGGCCATGTGGAATGTAGTGTTGGGTGTATTAGGGCCATATATTAGACTTTTATACACATTTCGGTAATCTTATGTCTCCATTCACTAATGTGTAAGAATTTTTAACATATTAATCATTCTAGACAGCCTCTGTCACCCTTAATGTTAGCAAGTATAAGGACCCCAATTAGATGGCTCCACAGTGTATAGTCACTGTATCCTCACACCACAATATACTCAGGGGAGCTGAGAGAGAGGGAGCGGGTACTAATTACCTGGGTCCGGCTTGTTGGAGGGGCACAGCAGGGGTCCGGGTCAGATGCCTCCCCCTCCTCCTCCTTGCTCCTGTGTGCTGGGCTGCATTGGGAGACCAGGGAGATTGCCGGGGAGGTGATGGTGTGCTGAGAGATGATGCAAGGGGGAGGTGATGGTGTGCTGAGAGATACAGGGGGGAGAGGTGATGGTGTGCTGAGAGATACAGGGGGGAGAGGTGATGGTGTGCTGAGAGATGATGCAGTGGGAGAGGTGATGGTGTGCTAAGAGATGATGCAGGAGGGGGAGGTGATGGTGTGCTGAGAGATGATGCAGGGGGAGAGGTGATGGTGTGCTGAGAGATGATGCAAGGGGGAGGTGATGCATGTTGAGAGATGACACAGTGGGGAGGTGATGGTGTGCTGACAGATGTCGCAGGGGGGAGGTGCTGGTGTGCTGAGAGATGATGCAGGGGGGAGGTGATGGTGCGCTGAGAGATGATGCAGGGGGGAGGTGATGGTGCGCTGAGAGATGATGCAGGGGGGAGGTGATGGTGTGCTGAGAGATGACACAGGGGGAGGTGATGATGTGCTGAGAGATGACGCAGGGGGGAGGTTATGGTGTGCTGAGAGATGACGCAGGGGGGTAGGTGATGGTGTGCTGAGAGATGATGCAGGGGGGAGGTGATGGTGTGCTGAGAGATGACACAGGGGGGAGGTGATGATGTGCTGAGAGATGACGCAGGGGGGAGGTGATGGTGTGCTGAGATATGATGCAGGAGGGGAGGTGATGGTGTGCTGAGAGATGACACAGGGGGGAGGTGATGGTGTGCTGAGAGATGACGCATGGGGGAGGTGATGGTGTGCTGAGAGATGAGGCAGGTGGGGAGGTGATCATGTGCTGAGAGATGACACAGGGGGAGGCGATACATGCTGAGAGATGACACAGGGGGGAGGTGATGGTGTGCTGAGAGATGACACAGGGGGGAGGTGATGGTGTGCTAAGAGACGACGCAGGGGAGATTGTGTCGCTGAGAGACATAGGGGGAAGGAAGTTACATAGGGGGAACGAGTCTGGTTGAACCGCTGTTCCTACACAAACAGGCATTTCCGGACAATGTGACTACAGTACAATAATAGTGAATACTGACTGAAGACGCCGTCGTCAAGGGCCGGATTTTCTGCTAACCATCCTAGGCACTTGCCTAGGGCCCAGCGGGACCTAAGGAGCACTTGGACGGGCCCCTTTGCCTAAAGAAATCCCCCGATTACAGCGCTCCCAGAGGAGCACTGCGTCATGACATCACACGGTCCCGCCTCCACTCCCAGAGAGTCCAGCGCAGCTGTCGGGCTTGTTGTGTGTCCGTGGCCACCAGCCGCCGTGAGCGGCTTGAGGGAAGGTTGAGCGGGGACCCGCCCCAGCAGCCAGGCTTACAGGCAATCTGTAGTGCTGCACCCAAGACCAGGCAGGTAGGGACCTGCTTTAATTACCCTGATAAGCTGCTATATACACACTAATATATATACAGATACATACAGACAGCTGGTGCAGCACTCCATGCGCTTAATAAAATCCATTAAGCGCATGGAGTGCTACACCATCCGTCTGTATTTGTAAGCAAAACGTGCGGGCACCCTGACACTTAGATGTTCATTCAGAAGAGCTGGACCACATGACTAATAATATATATATATATATATATATATATATATATATATACGCATCTATCTCAATGGGAATAATTATATATATATATATATATATATACACAGTATATATATTTTTATTTTTATTTTTTTATCATTAGTGACATTGTAAAAACTATATATATCCAGTAGTTGCCACTAGGTCAAGACTTGACCTGGGGATGCGAGGGGGAATCCAACGTGTTTTTCTGCTTAGCGCTGCGCTAACAGCCGCGCGCCCGGCACTTTGGTCAGAGAATGCCGTTAACTCGCCTTAACATCCTTTTTAAGGAGCAATAAGTGCGATAATCGGCATTCTCCGACCACACAGCGCACTGAATTGAATGGCTCAGGGAGCTCGCCACGGCGCTATTCAATTCACGTTGAATTTAATTCCCCCCATATAGTGCTGTGGATTGTTTGAGAGAGGGGGGCCCCCAAACTAGTATCTTGCCTAGGGCCCCATGAGGTTTAAATCCGGCTCTGCCGTCGTCCCAGGGAGGATGTATTTCTTTAGAGGTTCCACATTGTGAGAAACCACCGTATAGGTAAGGTGCATATGGAATGGAAAGGAATGTATCCAGAGTGACGAGAAATGGGTGGCGTGTCATGTTGGCACACTCCATTTTCAATGATCACACCCCTTCTGTATGTGACCACGCCCATTTGTTTGCTATATTTTTCTATGTGTGTATTTGTGGGTGTGTGGGGTGGGGGCCGTGCCATTCTTAAACTTGCCCTGGGCTCCAAAGACCCTAGTTACGCTACTGCTGATGATGTGATGGACACTGTAAATGAAAAATACAATTTAGCATGGTACGAGATACTAGCCAATGCTGTGGGCATAGCCGCTTTTGACCTGCCCTGCCGATTATAACCCCGCACAAATGACAGCAAACATTGGTCCTTTGACTTACCCTCATGTTCGTGTCTAAGCTGATAAGCCTCACAATCTTTCCAAGCTGCTGTATACGCCCGCAGGATGGATGGTGCCAAGGATTTTCATGCAAGTCCAGTTATGCCTGATCGCTAATTTGGCAGATATAAGGGGGACATATTAATCTGAGGGGGTTAGCCCCCAACACCAAAATGTGAAATCTATCGAAGTTGAAACGTGATAGCGCATCCACTATCCCATTGTCAACACCATACACGTGCTTCACCCTAACATTTATGTTAAAACGTAAACATGTCAAGACTAAATGCCTCAAAAGCTGCAGGGCCTGAGGTGATGAAGAACGCTGGTTGTTAACCGCATGCACAACCCCTAAATTGTTGCACCGAAAAACACAATTCCACTGCCACAATTATCGGAAATAGTTCCAATAAAAGTAAGTTGGCTGTGAAACCACGGAAAAACCATGAAGGAGTCAAAGGGGCAGCACACCACTTCCCTTGGCAAAAGCCCCAAAACCGGAAGAGCCAGCCACATCAGTAAAAAGTTGCATAACATAGTTAGAAACTGTCCTAGAAGGCCAAATCAATTCTAAGTTAAAATTAACTAGGAAAGATACCCATACCCACAAACCTTCCTTGAACTTGATGGTCGATGGTCCTGATGGCAGACGGCGCCGGGCAGCAGGCCAGCTGAGTAAGCCTCAGCTTTCTCAGGCTGGCTGGCTTGTGAGTCCAGCAGACTGCATACATCCACGTAATCTCTGGGCGGGCCACTACCTGAAAATGGGGCGGACATGTCCTATTTCCGGGAACGCCGGCCAACTCCACCCACCGCACCACCTCTTAAATGCCTCTGCCTGTCAATCAGGAAGAGGCATTCAAGAGCTAGCGTGCATGTTAGCAGGACCCATTCTGCACATTCTGGAAAGTGATAAAGTGGAGAGAGATAAACTACCAGCCAATCAGCTCCTAACTGTCATGTTACAGCCTGTGGGCCTGATTCAGCAAGGATCGCAATTGCAAAGCTGCACGCAGGTAGCTTTGCCATGTGATCCTTGCAATAATGCAAATGCAGCAGGAGGTGTATGACACCCCCTGTATGACACCCCCTGCTACATTTGTGATCCCAGCACTGCTACATCACCATTACGACCATTGCAACCATCGGTGGTTGATGGTCACGATGGTGGAGGGCGCCGGGTGGCCGGCCAGCTGAGTAAGCTGAGGCACACCCCATTTCCAGGAATGCCAGCCAATCCTGCCCCTCCCCTTAAATGCCTCTGCCTGTCAATTAGGCAGATGCATTCAAGGGCTAGCGTGCGTGTTAGCAGGACCCATTACTTTTAAGTGGTCCCACCATCTTGATACTGTAGGTAACAGCATTGGGGAGAAAGATGAGGAGCTAGCAGGGCAATCCACAACTGCCGGCGCCCATCCCCCCTCACTGTTGGCACTTGCGGCTTCCAGTCCACCCACAGCATGCCCCCACAAACTGTACAGGCATCAAACACCATGGTGTCAATATAATTCACCAGGGTATTGCCAGCACACTTCCCCCTCTGGCGCCCTCCCACCATATGGCAGATCTATCAGATTCAGGCAGAAACTATAGTTATAATTTAATACATTCTGCTGGCAGTAAGATGTGGGCTCCATAGGGCCCTCCGGTAGATAGCGTACTGTACGTTATACAGTATTAATATTAAACCTAGTATAGGTTATACAGTAGGGCAAAGAGTCTAAAATATTAACTTTCTGTATCAGACACAAAGCTCTAGTAACATCTTATTATTTACTACTGCTATCATGATTTGAGACACTAGCTGGGGGGTAGGGGGATTTTCTAAGTAACTGGAACCCCCTTTGTTTGTCTCTGCTTCTACAACACTATACAGGAGCATGTATGATCACATGCTCACAGCGCTACTATTTTATAGACTCAATTCACCAAAATCTCACCGATAACCACAATCACACCACCATCTTTGTTCACCTGTCTCCTCTTGAACCTGAAACTTCCTAATATCCTAGTCAACCTACACACCAGCCGTCTCCTAAACTCCTTATTGTCTTCTGCCACATCTGGAGCTAGATTCCCTGCTGGAAGGGTGAGGCCTGCATCATCACCACCACCTGTCACCAAGGCCTGCATCACCACCCATCACTAAGGCCTGTGTCACCACCCATCGCTAAGGCCTGCATCATCACCACCACCTGTCACCAAGGCCTGCATCACCACCACCACCTGTCACCAAGGCCTGCATCACCACCATCACTAAGGCCTGCATCATCACCACCACCTGTCACCAAGGCCTGCATCACCACCATCACTAAGGCCTGCATCATCACCATCACCTGTCGCCAAGGCCAGCATCACCACCCATCACTAAGGCCTGCATCATCACCATCACCTGTTGCCAAGGCCTGCATCACCACGATCATTAAGGCATGCATCATCACCATCCATCACTATGGCCTGCATCACCACCCATCACTAAGGCCTGCATAACCACCCATCACTAAGGCCTGCATCATCACCACCATCTGTCACCAAGGACTGCATCACCACCATCACTAAGGCCTGCATCATCACCACCACCTGTCACCAAGGCCTGCATCACCACCATCACTAAGGCCTGCATCATCACCACCACCTGTCGCCAAGGCCAGCATCACCACCCATCACTAAGGCCTGCATCATCACCATCACCTGTTGCCAAGGCCTGCATCACCACCATCACTAAGGTCTGCATCATCACCACCACCTGTCGCCACGGCCTGCATCACCACCACCACCTGTCACCAAGGCCTACATCACCACCACCATCTCTCACCAAGGCCTGCATCAAAAACCATCACTAAGGCCTGCATCATCACCACCACCTGTCGCCAAGGCCAGCATCACCACCCATCACTAAGGCCTGCATCATCACCATCACCTGTCGCCAAGGCCTGCTTCACCACCATTACTAAGGCCTGCATCACCACCACCACCTGTCACCAAGGCCTACATCACCACCACCATCTCTCACCAAGGCCTGCATCAAAAACCATCACTAAGGCCTGCATCATCACCACCATCTGTCACCAAGGACTGCATCACCACCATCACTAAGGTCTGCATCATCACCACCACCAGTCACCACGGCCTGCATCACCACCCATCACTAAGGCCTGCATCATCACCACCTGTCGCCAAGGCCTGCATCACCACCATCACTAAGGCCTGCATCACCACCACCACCACCTGTCGCCAAGGCCTGCATCACCACCACCATCTCTCACCAAGGCCTGCATCAAAAACCATCACTAAGGCCTGCATCATCACCACCAACTGTCACCAAGGCCTGCATCACCACCCATCACTAAGACCTGCATCATCACCACCACCTGTCGTCAAGGCCTGCATCACCACCATCACTAATGCCTGCATCATCACCACCACCTGTCACCAAGGCCAGCATCACCACCCATCACTAAGACCTGCATCATCACCACCACCTGTCACCAAGGCCTGCATCACCACCCATCACTAAGACCTGCATCATCACCACCACCTGTCGTCAAGGCCTGCATCACCACCATCACTAAGGCCTGCATCCATCTAGACTCGAAGCTAATGGCTGCCCAAATCTGACAGGCATAGCTTTTTCTTGGATCCTTATCTCTCATATAAATAAATGGTGATGATGATGAACTAAAGATATCTAAGATAAAGTTAAGACTGTAAAGAAGATGGCTTCCTGTCAGTTAGCTCACTGAAGTAATAGCAACTTATATACAATGTTTTATGGTAGTTTAAACAAGGAATTGTACTCACTGCCTCAGGCTAGGGACAATACTCCGAGGACCCCACTGAAAACAGAGATCCGCTCCTGGGGGACATTGTTCCATAGGCTACAGGCAGAAGAACCTTACCTCAGGAGAGTAGTGTACTGGATTTGTGAGAGGCAGTGACCTATCCAGTGATTATGCTCATTAGGACAGTGCTGAATGTGAAAACATCAGACAAGTACTGAGCCACAGACTGAGAGTTAGTGAGTAGAAGTAGTAGGGTCTCCAAACAGCACATAATTGAGTTATGAATATCATGGAGTCACACTTTCTGAAAGTTCATTCATCAAACTTTTTCTAATGACAGGGATATATATATATATATATATATATATACACACATGTATGTGCTGCAGTATTCATTGCTGCAACAGGAGGCTCTCCATGGAGCAAGTCAGTGACTTTTTATGTGGGAAGAACTTTAGTACAAAGAAACTGCAAATTGTGCAAAGACCGTGAATGCAAAAAAATATTTCTCATAATGCTGCTTTGACTTAATATAGATTTAGAATAATATGCTACATTTGTATTAGGCTACAGACCATTAAGCTATAATTCCACCAATTGTGTGCAGTTTACAAAACTAACCCCTAACCCCATCTCTCCCCTTTATATGAACTTGGGAAGGTATTCATCCTGGGGGAAACGCTGCACTATACGTTAGGCTTCACAACACACAATGGAGAGAGTTCTGGCTGCTAATTGCACCTGTATCACCTGCCACATACCTGACAGCTCATACTGAGCCCTGTAATTATTACGATGGGCGTACGCCCGCTCTGCATAGAGAGATCTGTGTGAAGCGACTGCTATTTTTAGCTATAAATCCTTTCAGGAATTTGTATTTGCGATGATATGTGTGATCTATACTATATCTTATACTGTGTTATTCTATGTAGGGTTAGATAGAACATTCTTAATATGTCAAAGAATAATCCTCAGTAAAAGAAAGTGACTGAAATTGATGCAATTAACATTCTTCCTGGATGATGTGTTATTTACAGTCAGTTGGATACGTCTCTGTAGTTACAGTACCGTCCACCATTCCGACATCCTACTATTAATATTGCTACAAAAGAAAATGGTAACCTGAAAATGTTTCTCTTCTTGAAAAAAAGACATTTATTAAAACAAATATTATAAAGCTGGAAATGACTTATTGCTGCTTTGCCCTTAGGAATCCAGTGTTACAAGTTAGTAAGATAAAAGTGATTTCAGTCATGAACAAACGACCTAACCCTGAACGACGTCTCTGATTCCTGGTGGATCCCGGGTGTTACTCTTTGTTAGTCAGAGGGAATCCTTCTCGAATGAACTGGATTGTGAGAGGTGCAGAGGGGTAAGGTGATGTCACCTGTTTATTCATGCACCAAACATGTATCATTGCGTTGTTCTATGAGAGATGGAAACTGTTGTCGGCTCTAAGGATGCAGAGTAGAAGTTATTAAGGGGCATTTTTTTTTACATTATAACATATTTTAAATATTGTATATAAATTGGGCAGCCAACAGCCAGACAGACTACCTATAGTAATATAGCATCCACTGATTTATCATCATGTTTTTATATTTATTATTACCAGTTATTTTCATAGCGCACACATATTACGCAGCGCTTTACAGAGAATATTTGGCCATTCACATCTGTCCCTACCCCAGTGGAGCTTACACTCTATATTCCCTACCACACACACACACACACACACACACACACACACACACACACACACACACACACACACATACACACTAGGGGTAATTTTGTTAAGAGCCAATTAACCTACCAGTATATTTTTGGAGTGTGGGAGGAGACCGGAGTACCCAGAGGAAACCCATGCAAGCACAGGGAGAATATACAAACTCCACACAGTTAGGGACATAGTGGGTTTTGAACCAATGACCTCAGTGCTGTGAGGCAGTAATGCTAACCATCACACCATCTGTACTACCCATATAAGTATGTATAAGCCAGTTACTGTAAGTAATACACTTCTTAAAATGCGTTCAACCTTAAATTGAATGTATACTGTGTCCTGCAAAGAGATAGCAATCATCATCATTATCAACGTCAAAACTTACACCCGTTTCACGTTGGTGCTAAAACTCCATCTCATATCTGTCTTTCAAGATCTGCGCCAATCACACTTAGAAGCATCATAAGGGGTCGTGTAATAATTGCAGTCTGCGCTCACTATAACGTGTGGTTACAACTCTTAATGGAAAACTACAATTTCAGAATCGAATTAGGGCAGATACACTATATATAAAATAAACAGTTTCAGTGAATAGTGCGGGATGGCAATGCATATTAATTGGAATGAATAATCTTATAGCTCTGTTGTAATGAGGTGACGCAAAAGAAACAAAAAGTTTTTCAGGCAGGCTT
The DNA here is from genome assembly GCA_031769625.1 of Taudactylus pleione. Lineage (NCBI taxonomy): Eukaryota > Metazoa > Chordata > Amphibia > Anura > Myobatrachidae > Taudactylus > Taudactylus pleione. The sequence continues at coordinate 278,818 of JAUIMM010000256.1, read as the reverse complement.
CAGATAATATGGGTTGATATTGGATAGTCGCACCAATAGAATCTTACACTAGGATCTCTCTGAATGTCCACTATTCTGTGTTGCCTTATGTCAGGGGTGGGGAACCTTTTTTCTGTCGAGGGCAATTTTGATATATATAACATTATTTGTGGGCCCGGTGCAGGCCATGCTCCCTCCATGTGACATCACACGGGGCAGGGATGCAATTGGCGGTGATTACAGCAATGCCCGGAGCATCCTGAGGACGCTATGGAGACCTGTAAGGACAGCGGTGTGACCGTCTGAAGCATCTTAAAGACGCTCCAGGTGGCACTGCTGCATAGATTCTGGCTGCAGGGTGTCATTCTAGGCCAGATGAGGATAGCAGAAAAAAGCTCAGAGGGCCAGACCAAATGTTTTCATGAGCCTTATATGACCCCCGAGCCTGAGGTTCCCCATCCCAGCCTTATGTAATCCATCAAATTCATTCCTTCTGTGTTCCATTTTGTTGTTCAGTTCCTGCACTTGTTGATGGTGGAATGGTCACAATTTTCCAGTGGAACACAGATGGGTTAGTAGTGAACTTTATTCAATTACAAATTACAGATCTTTCTTTACTGGAATTGGTAGTAAATAACCCATATACTTAGTTGATATGTATGCAAATTAATAACTTACTAGTGTGTCAGGGGTTCCTTCTCATAGAAGCAAATGTAATCTATATAATGATGCAAAGAAATTACATTTATTCTGAATCTATTGTTGACCCATATTTCTTCATTTTCACATTTGGACACAAATTTGCATAGTTGGGTGCAAATCATGTTCCCATGGCTGTTCCTTTTACTTATTGCAGCACTTCTGCTCGTACCAGAAATAGTTGTGGGAAAGTGTAAATGCAATAGTTCTCAATATAAAGTTAATATATTCCATTTTTAAGTTATGATACAGTTTCCATCATGACAAGGAGTTCTATGCTAATCAATTTAAAGGAGAGATGCAAGTGGGTGGTGGGCTATGTTCTGGGGTGTGGTATGGTGAGTGGTGCTGAAAGGCAATGGGGAATGGGAGTGGAACCCAGCCTGCCCAGAAGCCAAGAAATAGGCAGGTTTGGCCCTGGACGAGGATATGTTACAAAGGTTGGTGTAATGCAATTTTACATTATAACACTGATGACTTGGGTCAGATTCCCACCACTGACCTACAGTAACTGTGTGGAGTTTGTATATTCTCCCTGTGCTTGTGCGGTTTTCCTCCGGGTGCTCCAGTTTACTTCCACACTCCAAAAACATACTGGTAGCTTAATTGGCTACTGTCAAAAAATGTACCCTGGATATGTATGTGTGTGTGATAGGTAATATGGCAGGGACTTATGTGAATGGCAAAATATTCTCTGCAAAGTGCTGAAGACTATGTCTGCACTATATAAATAACTGGTAACAAATAAATATTACTACAGAGTGCAATATTTGTATTACAGGATGATACATACTACAGAGAGGAGGGAGATGTGTTATGGGGATAGGAAGACACTTGTGTACTACAGAGGTGAGGTGATGTGTTATTATGGTGGACGGTTTTCAAAGGGGGATTTGAGAGTGCCCTAAATCACATGTTTACCAACAGAAATGCAAAGAGGTTCCTCATACTAAACTATATCTATTTTACATTTGCAATCAATTTATTTTTTATTGTAGTAGTATAAAGTAGTAAAATGTAATATGGCCCTTAGACCCCAGTTGTGGTGTCACTGGGGTGGGTCCAACCCTGGGTGGCAAATAGACCCCATGCAGCATGCACATCTGAAAGGGGGCATGACCTTGTGGGTAAAGGGTGTGATATTGTGGGTAAGAGGCATGACCTTATGGGTATAGGGTGTGATATTGTGGGTAAGGGGCATGGCCTTATAGCACCTCCTTTTCCAGTTTCATCACTCTGGGGTATACCCTGCAATCCCAGAGATGGCAGGCTGCCCCCAGATACTCTCCACACACTAAATGTTGGGGTACCTCCTCAGCCTACTAGTGACGCCACTGAACCCCACATAATAGTTCTGCAAAATTCAAATCTCCAAGTACAGCATGGAATGGCAGAGTACCAGCAGAGAGTACCAGCAGAACTCAGAGTTAGAGGTGGACTAATGCAGCCACCACTGTGATGCTGTGTTATTGACGCAGTCGATAGGATTTGTACAGAAACATCGACTGGCTGTGGCAGCAATCTGCTGCTTTGCGTATTAAGATGCACCATCAGTCACACCTTCCAAAATTAGTTATCCTTGGGAAGAAGGGACTTCCGGGGTTATGACTCTGCACATGTGTCATATGATGCCCCTGCAATGGGATCTCTCTTGGTGAGGAACACAAAAGGAGCCCATAGACTTCTATTCTCCAAGGCAGTTGCCAACTGGGTCCAAACTCTGGAAAGTAAAACATTCTGGACTTTAGTACGTATGGGAATGTGGCCGAAACATTGAAACTACAGTTTTCTGAGTTTTGGCGCATTTTCCCCTTAGTACATCCTGCCCACATTTGTTTTGCCATTAAAAAAAGTAACTGTGACAAGCTTACTGTCCATTAAATGTGTTTACTCCATCTGGGTTGTTGTCAAGAAGCACAAACTATATGTAAACTGCAAAGGTATTTACTGTCATATAAATGTAATAGACCTCCAAGCAACCGGTCACCTGTTACCTAACCTCAGCTTTCATCATGTCCCAGGCGTGGTTAGGAATTATCTTAAATTCTCTGGGGCAAGATGTGTCCAGATATCTCTTAAAGTAATTTGCTATGTATCACTGGCTGCCATGGGAATGGATAAAACCTCTCACTGACGTCACCCGTTCTGCGTCTGTACACAAGACTGCCACCACCCATCTTCCCTCACTATAAGTGTCTACTACCTTCAAAGCACAACTGAAAACAAGAGCATCAGATTAAGAGACGGGGACAGAGGATTATACCGGCATCACAAAGGTAAGACAAAGGTAGGACATTGCTCGCACCGTATTAGATGACAGATGTGTTTTAAAAGAAAACAGTCTGTAACAAATCATCTTCTACACAGGTCAAAATGCTGAACGGAATCGCTGTAAAAATTATTCTGACACTTGGTGAGTACAAAAACGACATAAAAGATTTTGATGCACAAAGCACAATTATTATTTAGAATATATAACATGAAGCCTTTATTTAGTCCCTTTATATATTTTAGTTAATAGAAATGCATTTATTTTTTACATTAATGTAACTTGTCTCAGTGACCATGAGACTGCTCAATAAAGACACTTGTGGGTCTTTGACTCTGAAATGTATCTTCAGAGCTACAACTAAAGTTTATTTCATAAAGATTGAATACTATCTACAAATGCACATATGTAAGTAATGTCATACAATAGTACAGTATGATGGATAGCATTGCCACCTATGCATCATGGAAGATACAATTTTCCAGGACACTTTTTTTCTGTGCTACTGATAATATATGTAGGGAGATAATTATTATATATTGTAACACGGGGTAATTAAATGAGGACTCCAGACAGGCAGGTACTTGGTAAATCAAAGTCTTTTTAATGGTAGCAGACACTGCACCTTAGCACACGTGAGGTTAGGCCTGCACACATACATGCACATGACATAAAATAAACAAACAAACAAACATAAAAGTCTCAGAACTCATTGTGCTAATCAGTCAGCAGTGGCTTGCAGCCACAATTTGGGCATGTTCTCCCAGCATAGCCCCTGCACCCTGGCACTACAACACTGTGTCCCTACTTTCTGGCTGCTACTCAGCATCAGGGCAATGAGCATCAGGCAGATGAAAGTTACAACACTGTGTCCCTACTTTCTGGCTGCTACTCAGCATCAGGGCAATGAACATCAGGCAGATGAAGGTTTAAAACCCTTTCGGTGATTATTCCAGCTGGGTCTGTGTAACTGTGAAAACCTGGAATTCCACATCTCCACTGCTAAAGCAGAATGCACAGCTTGCACGCCAGCCTCCCTAGGAGGGAGCTGATTCCACCAGAATGTGCGTAATTCAGGTGATAGACAACCCCTCTCACCACATCAGCATTTTACATTTTTGCTGGTATGTGGAAGTTCTGGTGACAATGAGTTTATATGTGCCTCATGCACAAAAGACATAAAAAAACACGTTTAAGTTTTGCGCCTCCGTCCATACTAGTTGGCAGCAGAACACAGTGATTACACAATGAGTACACAATTAGTACACAATGAGTGTGTTGCTGTATCTCGGTACCGTTACTCCATATTCCATAGTTTTCATTAGGTAGATGACGTCACCGAATCACTAGCCTAAAATGTAAAGTACATAATTTCCCTCTCCTTTTGGCAAAGCATTAGTGTCGCGCGTCTGCAAGGTCATTATAACACGCTTGTTACATTTCTAATTTCCATCTCATGGTATTCTGTTCCACATGTCTTACCATAAAAACAAGACTACCGATTGCTTGCTCTGAATGTTGTATAACGTCAGACTGACTCCTCTGTACCGATTGCTTGCTCTGAATGTTGTATAATGTCAGGCTGGCTCCTCTGTACCGATTGCTTGCTCTGAATGTTGTATAATGTCAGACTGACTCCTCTGTACCGATTGCTTGCTCTGAATGTTGTATAATGTCAGGCTGACTCCTCTGTACCGATTGCTTGCTCTGAATGTTGTATAACGTCAGACTGACTCCTCTGTACCGATTGCTTGCTCTGAATGTTGTATAATGTCAGGCTGGCTCCTCTGTACCGATTGCTTGCTCTGAATGTTGTATAATGTCAGACTGACTCCTCTGTACCGATTGCTTGCTCTGAATGTTGTATAATGTCAGACTGGCTCCTCTGTACCGATTGCTTGCTCTGAATGTTGTATAACGTCAGACTGACTCCTCTGTACCGATTGCTTGCTCTGAATGTTGTATAATGTCAGACTGACTCCTCTGTACCGATTTCACATTGATTTCATGTTGAGGATTATCGCTCTTTCTCACTAGGATCACAGTTAAAAAAAATTAAAAAAATAAATATAATTCCACTTCTTTGTCAAAGTTGACAGATGTTTTAAGACTTTAAAACCAGTTTTTCAATTAGTAATTTGTAGTCACCAGGGTGAGGTTGTGGAGAGTTTTCATTTTGATGCATAAATGTTTTAGTTTGCAATTCAGTTTGAGAAATATTCTACTTATCGTGCTGCTCTGTCATAGGCACATGGGGTAAGATTTACTAAGCGGCGGTCAATTCTCTCAGATATTGACCCTGAAATTTAAAATGACAATGATATTACATGCATAACACGCCATGGTTCTTCAAAGTGAAATCAGCTTTAGTTTCTAGATTTACTGCTACTCTAATTGTGAGATCGCAGTTTAGTTTCTGAACTCTTCATTAAATATCAGGAAAATTAGATAAATACAAGTTTACATTTATAATATAGATTTAGTTTGCTATTATAATTTGGACGTTTTCTATAGTTTGCTCAAATATTGTATATTTAGCTGTACGTGTATTGTATATTTAGCTATATGTGTATTGTATATTTAGATGCACGTGTATTGTTTATTTAGCTGTACGTGTATTGCATATTTAGCTGTACGTGTATTGTATATTTAGCTATACATGAATTGTATATTTAGCTGTACATATATTGTATATTTAGCGGTTTGTGTATTGTATATTTAGCTATACGTGAATTGTATATTTAGCTATACGTGTATTGTATATTTAGCTGTACGTGTATTGTATATTTAGCGGTTTGTGTATTGTATATCTAGCTATACGTCTATTGTATATTTAGCTATATGTCTATTGTATATTTAGATGTTTGTGTATTGTATATTTAGCTATACGTGAATTGTATATTTAGCTATACGTGTATTGTATAGTTAGCTGTACGTGTATTGTATAGTTAGCTGTACGTGTATTGCATAGTTAGCTGTACGTGTATTGTATAGTTAGCTGTTTTTGTATTGTATATTTGGCTGTATCTGTATTGTATATTTAGTTATACGTGAATTGTATATTTAGCTGTACGTGTATTGTATATTTAGTTTGTGTATTGTATATTTAGCTGTACATGTATTGTATATTTAGCTGTTTTGTATTGTATATTTAGCTGTTTGTGTATTGTATATTTAGCTGTACATGTATTGTATATTTAGCTGTTTATGTATTGTATATTTAGCTGTACTTGTATTGTATATTTAGCTGTTTGTGTATTGTATATTTAGCTGTTTAGTTTATAGCAAGTACAACATCTATTTTATCTTTATATGGTGTGTGCCCTGTTAGAGGTGAGGGTGGGCGGTGTCATTTCTGCAGAGATGAGTGCGGGACTTATTTATCTATTATGTGTGTTATCTCATATTCTAATTCAATCTTTTTTTTAAATGTATATTTTGGAAAAGAAAAATATTTGTTTTTATGTGAACAATTCTTTACGGAGCTGTACACATGCTTATCGAGGACACAAAGTCACTGCTTATGCCGTGGTGCAATGTAATTTTTGGATGGAGATGTTACAAGAATTGGGGATATATTTACTAAAGTGCGGGTTTTTAGAAGTGGAGATGTTGCCCTTAGCAATCAATCAGATTCTACTTAACATTTATCTAGCACCTTCTAAAAGATTATAGCTAGAATTTGATTGGTTGCTATGGGCAACATTGTCACTTCTAAAAACCTGCACTTAGACATATACCCATGGGGAGAGATGAAGTGGGACAGTTGCCCAAACCAAAAAATCAGTGCATGTCATTTAGCTAGCAGTGCCTGTCATTTACCTATCAGAGTCTGTCATTTACCTATTAGTCTGTCATTTACATATCAGAGTCTGTAATTTACATATCAGAGTCTGTAATTTATCTAGCAGTGCCTGTCATTTACCTATCAGAGTCTGTCATTTACTTTCTAGAGTCTGTCATTTACATATCAGAGTCTGTCATTTACCTAGCAGTGCCTGTCATTTACCTAGCAGTCCCTGTCATTTACCTATCAGAGTCTGTCATTTACTTTCTAGAGTCTGTCATTTACATATCAGAGTCTGTCATTTACCTATCAGAGTCTGTCATTTACCTATCAGAGTCTGTCATTTACATATCAGAGTCTGTCATTTACTTTCTAGAGTCTGTCATTTACATAACAGAGTCTGTCATTTACATATCAGAGTCTCATTTACATATCAGAGTCTGTCATTTACCTATCAGTGCCTGTCATTTACATATCAGAGTCTGTCATTTACCTGTTAGGTAAATGACAGACTGATAGGTAAATGACAGTCACTAACAGGTAAATGACAGGCACTGATAGGTAAATGACAGGCACTGATAGGTAAATGACAGACTGTGATAGGTAAATGACAGGCACTGATAGGTAAATGACAGACTGATAGGTAAATGACAGTCACTATCAGTGCCTGTCATTTACATATCAGAGTCTGTCATTTACCTATCAGAGTCTAGGAAATGACAGTTAAAAGCTAATTGGTTTCTTTGGGCAACTTTCCCACTTTATCTCTATCCAGGGCTTGATACATCTCCCCCTTAGTCTGTGTGTCACAGGGAGATAATAGAAAGATGAAGCGTTACGTAGATGTTGGGGTAAGTGCGATGTCACCCATTTCTGTGATGTGACAGTGAGTGCTGCGCAGTGTCACCTTTATTACTGGAGATGAGTGTAGCGGCTGTATGTGACAGTGAGTGCTGCGCAGTGACACCTTTATTACTGTAGATGAGTGTAGCGGCTGTATGTGACAGTGAGTGCTGCTCAGTGACACCCTTATTACTGGAGATGAGTGTAGCGGCTGTATGTGACAGTGAGTGCTGCGCAGTGACACCTTTATTACTGTAGATGAGTGTAGCGGCTGTATGTGACAGTGAGTGCTGCGCAGTGACACCTTTATTACTGGAGATGAGTGTAGCGGCTGTATGTGACAGTGAGTGCTGCGCAGTGACACCCTTATTACTGGAGATGAGTGTAGCGGCTGTATGTGACAGTGAGTGCTGCGCAGTGACACCTTTATTACTGGAGATGAGTGTAGCGGCTGTATGTGACAGTGAGTGCTGCGCAGCGACACCTTTATTACTGGAGATGAGTGTAGCGGCTGTATGTGACAGTGAGTGCTGCGCAGCGACACCTTTATTACTGGAGATGAGTGTAGCGGCTGTATGTGACAGTGAGTGCTGCGCAGCGACACCTTTATTACTGGAGATGAGTGTAGCTGCTGTATGTGACAGTGAGTGCTGCGCAGTGTCACCTTTATTACTGGAGATGAGTGTAGCTGCTGTATGTGACAGTGAGTGCTGCACAGTGTCACCTTTATCACTGGAAATGATTGTAGCGGCTGTATGTGACAGTGAGTGCTGCGCAGTGACACCTTTATTACTGGAGATGAGTGTAGCGGCTGTATGTGACAGTGAGTGCTGCGCAGTGACACCTTTATTACTGGAGATGAGTGTAGCGGCTGTATGTGACAGTGAGTGCTGCGCAGCGACACCTTTATTACTGGAGATGAGTGTAGCTGCTGTATGTGACAGTGAGTGCTGCGCAGTGACACCTTTATTATGGGAGATGAGTGTAGCTGCTGTATGTGACAGTGAGTGCTGCGCAGTGACACCTTTATTACTGGAGATGAGTGTAGCTGCTGTATGTGACAGTGAGTGCTGCGCAGTGACACCTTTATTACTGGAGATGAGTGTAGCGGCTGTATGTGACAGTGAGTGCTGCGCAGCGACACCTTTATTACTGGAGATGAGTGTAGCGGCTGTATGTGACAGTGAGTGCTGCGCAGCGACACCTTTATTACTGGAGATGAGTGTAGCTGCTGTATGTGACAGTGAGTGCTGCGCTGTGACACCTTTATTACTGGAGATGAGTGTAGCGGCTGTATGTGACAATGAGTGCTGCGCAGTGTCACCTTTATTACTGGAGATGAGTGTAGCGGCTGTATGTGACAGTGAGTGCTGCTCAGTGACACCTTTATTACTGGAGATGAGTGTAGCGGCTGTATGTGACAGTGAGTGCTGCGCAGTGTCACCTTTATTACTGGAGATGAGTGTAGCGGCTGTATGTGACAGTGAGTGCTGCTCAGTGACACCTTTATTACTGGAGATGAGTGTAGCGGCTGTATGTGACAGTGAGTGCTGCGCAGTGTCACCTTTATTACTGGAGATGAGTGTAGCGGCTGTATGTGACAGTGAGTGCTGCTCAGTGACACCTTTATTACTGGAGATGAGTGTAGCTGCTGTATGTGACAGTGAGTGCTGCGCAGCGACACCTTTATTACTGGAGATGATTGTAGCGGCTGTATGTGACAGTGAGTGCTGCGCAGTGACACCTTTATCACTGGAAATGATTGTAGCGGCTGTATGTGACAGTGAGTGCTGCGCAGTGACACCTTTATTACTGGAGATGAGTGTAGCGGCTGTATGTGACAGTGAGTGCTGCGCAGTGACACCTTTATTATGGGAGATGAGTGTAGCGGCTGTATGTGACAGTGAGTGCTGCGCAGTGACACCTTTATTACTGGAGATGAGTGTAGCGGCTGTATGTGACAGTGAGTGCTGCGCAGTGACACCTTTATTATGGGAGATGAGTGTAGCGGCTGTATGTGACAGTGAGTGCTGCGCAGTGACACCTTTATTACTGTAGATGAGTGTAGCGGCTGTATGTGACAGTGAGTGCTGCGCAGTGACACCTTTATTACTGGAGATGAGTGTAGCGGCTGTATGTGACAGTGAGTGCTGCGCAGTGACACCTTTATTACTGGAGATGAGTGTAGCGGCTGTGTACAGAGGCAGTTAAGCTGTACCTACAATTTATGTACTGTATGCATGTGTGTATTTATGTATGTACATTGCATGTTTATGTATGAATGTACATTATGTATGACTGTATTTATGTATGTACATTGCGTGTGTATGTATGAATGTACATTATGTATGAGTGTATTTATGTATGTACATTGTGTGTATGTATGTACATTATGTATGTAAATTGTGTGTGTATGTATGAATGTACATTATGTATGTATGTATTTATGTGGATATACATATATATTAAGATATAGATAGAAGTTTGATTTTGTCTGTTGTGCTTTGAACCACATTAGGATATTAAAGTTGGAAACTTTTAATGTATTCAAGCGTCATTTCCTGCTTGTCTGGGTGTCCTCAGTGATGTAGTGAGTGTAACCTTTAACCATTAGGTTCATTAGCCTTCTAGAACACTGACTGAGAGTTATATAATGGAAGGAGCAGGGTCCTCAGCAGCACAGAGTATATCAGGAGATGAGCTATATGTTAGTGAGGACAGGGCTGCATGTGACAGGGGCAGTGACATGATGTGAGGAGGGGAATGGAGGCAGCAGGAAGTCACAGACTGAGAGTTATATAGTGGGAGGAGCAGGGTCCCAAACAGCACAGAGTATATCAGGAGATGAGTGATGTGTTAGTGAGGACAGGGCTGCATGTGACAGGGGCAGTGACATGATGTGAGGAGGGGAATGGAGGCAGCAGGAAGTCACAGGCTGACAATTATATAATGGAAGGAGAAGGGTCCCCAGCAGCACAGAGTATATCAGGAGATGAGCTATATGTTAGTGAGGACAGGGTTGCATGTGACAGGGGCAGTGACATGATGTGAGGAGGGGAATGGAGACAGCAGGAAGCCACAGACTGAGCACTATATAATGGAAGGAACAGGGTCCCCAGCAGCACAGAGTATATCAGGAGATGAGTGATGTGTAGGTGAGGACAGGGCTGCATGTGACAGGGGCAGTGACATGATGTGAGGAGGGGAATGGAGGCAGCAGGAAGTCACATACTGAGAGTTATATAGTGGGAGGAGCAGGGTCCCCAGCAGCACAGAGTATATCAGGAGATGAGTGATGTGTTAGTGAGGACAGGGCTGTATGTGACAGGGGCAGTGACATGATGTAAGGAGGGGAATGGAGGCAGCAGGAAGTCACAGACTGAGAGTTATATAGTGGGAGGAGCAGGGTCCCCAGCAGCACAGAGTATATCAGGAGATGAGCTATATGTTAGTGAGGACAGAGCTGCATGTGACAGGGGCAGTGACATGATGTGAGGAGGGGAATGAGGGCAGCAGGAAGTCACAGACTGACAGTTATATAATGGAAGGAGCAGGGTCCCCAGCAGCACAGAGTATATCAGGAGATGAGTGATGTGTCAGTGAGGACAGGGCTGCATGTGACAGGGGCAGTGACAGGATGTGAGGGGGGGAATGGAGGCAGCAGGAAGCCACAGACTGAAAGTACAGTAAATGGTTTAGGTAACTTATTCACTTTATATCTTTCAAAGGTTTGAAACATCATCCACTTTGTGTTCTATAAAGACTACAAGCACAATATATGGGCACTAATGAGAGAGATCAGGGCAGCTGTAAATAGATGAAATAAATCCACAAAGTGGTTATTATTAGTATTTTAAATATATATTAAAATGTGATATTCTGAATTTTTCATTAATACATCTTATTTTTTCAGAACTATGTGTTATGTTTGTGAGCTCTCAGGAGACAGCAGCATTATATCCAGGTAATACATCATTTATTACATATATGTTGCTTTGTATTACTAAAACATATTGTTTAAATTTTTTTTCTTAATAATTTTTTTAATTATATAAGACGGAAGATACTGACCCAATAGAACTTTTACTAAATACAGCGCTTTTGTGTAGAAAATTCAATTATGTTACAGCATACACACAAACACACACACACATATACACACACACACACACATACACATATATACACACACACTCAGACACACAGACACTCACACACATATACACACACTCACACATATACACATATACACACACTCTCACACACACACACAGTGTTTGGCATGCCACAGACTTTGCAACGTACCCGCCGCGCCATACATCCTGCCATACACATTTTTGTAAATTTCTGTCTTATTCGCATCACTAGTGCGATAAAAGGTACAATGCACCCTGTACTCAGGCATCGCGTGCTGCTGCTCTCTGCAACTAGGAAGCTAACCGGGGTAAAAAGGCTGAAGATCAAAGCAAGCCGCTGATTTCATCGCAGCGTTCTGTTTAATCTGCAACTTTATACCAACCCCAGTGCGACAAGTAAACTAAGCGCCTAACGCTCTATAAGCGATGATGGTCGCAGCTTCCATGCGAAAAAGATGCTAAATTCAGAAATAAATAGGACAGTCCGGGAATTTCTACACAGGGTGCAACGTCTGATTTATGCCATGTGTCTCGTGCCATATGGCGCAAATAGGATGGGTATCTGAGGACACCTCTATGTTAGTGTAATGATGCACAATCGCAGGGTTCACATCAATATTTTGGGTCAATACAACTGGTGATCACATAATATAGATAAATGCCGATAATCGGCAGAAACGTCCATGTTTTGGAATATGGATAACAGCGACGCAGTAGACCGCTATCATGGAGAAACAACGCCATTAGCCAATGTAACATAAGCGGGTATATTAATGGATTGTCGCCAGGCTCCCTTGTAGAGAGAGTGGGAGCCGGTATGAGCAGCCCCCTCCCCCTCTGACTTTATCCTCTTTGTGGACGATTATGAACGTACAGTTTCTATTCCGGGTTCCGGTTGCTCCTGGCGACCAATGATGATCAAACCTTTCATCCACCTGTTTTATTGCTGATCATTTATGATTAAATGTACATTTGTCCCCCCCATAATGTTTGTTTGATGAATCCGGCACAATAATTGATACAACCAATATAAGGGATTCATGTATCGATACAATATTGTCTCAATATTATGCTAAAATATTGATATATTTCATAAAACAATAATCATTGTCAATCAATTTCTTAGTGTGGGTGTGTATGTGTGACTGTGCATGTGTGTATAATGTGTGACTGTGCATGTGTGTATAATGTGTGACTGTGCATGTGTGTATAATGTGTGACTGTGCCTGTGTGTATATGTGTGACTGTGCATGTGTGTATAATGTGTGACTGTGCATGTGTGTATAATGTGTGACTGTGCCTGTGTGTATATGTGTGACTGTGCCTGTGTGTATATGTGTGACTGTGCATGTGTGACTGTGCATGTGTGTATGTGTGACTGTGCATGTGTGTATGTGTGACTGTGCCTGTGTGTATGTGTGACTGTGCCTGTGTGTATATGTGTGACTGTGCCTGTGTGTATATGTGTGACTGTGCATGTGTCTATGTGTGACTGTGCCTGTGTGTATATGTGTGACTGTGCCTGTGTGTATATGTGTGACTGTGCCTGTGTGTATAATGTGTGACTGTGCATGTGTGTATGTGTGACTGTGCATGTGTGTATGTGTGACTGTGCATGTGTGTATTAGGTGTGACTGTGCCTGTGTGTATAGGTGTGACTGTGCCTGTGTGTATAGGTGTGACTGTGCCTGTGTGTATAGGTGTGACTGTGCCTGTGTGTATGTGTGTGACTGTGCATGTGTGTATGTGTGTGACTGTGCATGTGTGTATAATGTGTGACTGTGCATGTGTGTATAATGTGTGACTGTGCCTGTGTGTATAGGTGTGACTGTGCCTGTGTGTATAGGTGTGACTGTGCATGTGTGTATGTGTGACTGTGCATGTGTGTATGTGTGACTGTGCATGTGTGTATGTGTGACTGCATGTGTATATGTGTGACTGCATGTGTATATGTGTGACTGTGCATGTGTGTATAGGTGTGACTGTGCCTGTGTGTATAGGTGTGACTGTGCATGTGTATAATGTGTGACTGTGCATGTGTATATGTGTGACTGTGCATGTGTGTATATGTGTGACTGTGCCTGTGTGTATATGTGTGACTGTGCCTGTGTGTATATGTGTGACTGTGCATGTGTGTATGTGTGTGACTGTGCATGTGTGTATGTGTGTATAATGTGTGACTGTGCATGTGTGTATAATGTGTGACTGTGCCTGTGTGTATAGGTGGGACTGTGCCTGTGTGTATAGGTGTGACTGTGCCTGTGTGTATAGGTGTGACTGTGCCTGTGTGTATATGTGTGACTGTGCATGTGTGTATATGTGTGACTGTGCACGTGTGTATGTGTGATTGTGAATGTGTGTATGTGTGATTGTGCGTGTGTGTATATGTGTGATTGTGCATGTGTGTATATGTGTGACTGTGTGTGTGTGTATATGTGTGACTGTGCGTGTGTGTATGTGTGACTGTGCATATGTGTATGTGTGACTGTGCATGTGTGTATATGTGACTGTGCATGTGTGTATATGTGTGATTGTGCGTGTGTGTATATGTGTGATTGTGCGTGTGTGTATACGTGTGACTGTGCGTGTGTGTATGTGTGACTGTGCATGTGTGTATAATGTGTGGCTGTGCCTGTGTGTATATGAGTGTCTCTGCAGTCTGCATGTGTGACTGTGCATATATGTGTGTCTGTGTACTGTATATACTGTATGTGTATGTGTGTATGTGTCTATGCATGTGGGTATATGTGTGACTGCATATATGTGTATGTGTGTCTATGCATGTATGTATGTGTATAATGTGTGACTGTGCATATATGTGTATAATGTGTGACTGTGCATATATGTGTCTGTGTACTGTATATATGTGTATGTGTGTATATGTGTCTATGCATGTGTGTATATGTGTGTCTGTGTACTGTACATACGTATATATGTGTATGTGTTTCTGCATGTTTGGAGGTTTATGGTGTGTGCAGGAAACAGTCTGTAGTGATCCTACGATAGCTGAGGACAACATGTGATTGGTGATATATAATAAATATTTGTGAATACTACATATTGTCTTCCTGTCTGATTCAGTTGTATTTCAGGCTCAATGTCCCTTTAAATAAACTTTTATTTTGCAGATGCGTTCTGTGAGCCCAATAAAAGATTTTACGAGTGTAAACCCTGCCCAAGAAGCTGTGGTAACCAGAATATACCCTGTGTGAAGATCTGCCAGCCTGAGTGTTACTGCAAAGATGGCTACATACTGGCATCGCCCACCTCCAACACCTGCATCCCCGAGTCCCAATGTGCCTCCTGCGGCCCCAATGCCCGCTTTGCTGACTGCATCTCTCAGTGCCAGGACACATGTGACAATTACCTGCAGATAGGCAGAGCGTGCCCCCAGATGTGCCAGCCAGGCTGTGTCTGTGAGAAAGGCTACGTCATGCACAACAACCAATGTATCCGGCCCATTCTGTGCCCCAGGAGGGCCCGAGCCCTCAATAGAATATTACTGCCCCTTCTAGCTGGTAGGGTTCCAAACGCCCCCAATAACTCTGCTTAGACTCACTCAGCTCAGTACATAAAATTATATATACGTTCACTTTATATGTATTTTCCTGATTTGCTTTCAATAAAATAACGTACTTCAAAGTTTGCTTTCTCAGTTTATTAATTAAAGAAAAATTAATTGTTAGAAGATTTCCATGGAGCAAGAAGCATCAGTACACGGCCCTGTACCTCTAACCCCATAGGCAAACGCTTGGGGGGGGGGGGGGGGATTCCGATTGCATAGCCCACACCAAGATGACCACAATAGAAATAACATATAATGCTAAAGTTGCATGTGTTTAAGATCCCCTCAGTCACATATGAAATAATTAGCACCACAATACCTGTGGGACTTTTAGTGTGTTATCCAGTAATGAATATACTTGTGCACCAACTAGGAGATCTGGAAAACATACACCGTTAGAGATGCACTGATACAGAACATCTATAGCAGGGATTCCCAACCTCGGTCCTCATGGCACACTAAAGCTGGCCACACATCTAAAGATTTTCTGTCCAACCAGCCAACTAGGTGATTGGCTGGAATGAGAATCTGGTAACGTATGGGAGTAACTGATGATCAGCAATTTGCTCCTAAATGCCAGAAAACAGATGAAAATGACGTCAGACAAGTTTGTTACATGTTTGATCTAAACAATTTGTTCAAACAATAGTTTTTGTCTATTTTCTGGTGTTTGGGAGCAAATTGCTGATTGTCATTTGCTTTCATACCTTACCGGATTTTCATTCCAACCAATCAACTAGTTGGCTGGTTGGACAGATAATCTTTAGATGTGTGGCCAGCTTTACAGTCCTGGTTTTAGTTATATCCATGATTGTGAACAGATGGTTAAATCAAAATAACTGAGGTACTAATTAAGTCACTTGTACTCAAGTATGGCTATCCCTAAAACCTGGACTGTTATGCTGGCCACACATCTAAAGATTATCTGTCCAACCAGCCAACAAGTTGATTGGTTGGAATGAAAATCCGGTAAGGTATGGGAGTAAATCAGTGGTAGCCAATCTCGGTCCTCGTGAGCTACCCACAGTTCACGTTTTCCAGACCACCTAGCAGGTGCACAGGTGTATTCATTACTAACTAACACATTTGAAAAGATCCACAGAAGGAGCTAATTATATCACTTGTGATTCTGTGAGGAGACCTGGAAAATATGCACCGTTGGTAGCTCTTGAGGACCAGGGTTGGCTAACACGGGAGTAAATGATGATCAGCAATTTGCTCCTAAATGCCAGAAAACAGATGAAAATGACGTCAGACAAGTTTGTTAAATGTTTGATCTAAAAATTTGTTCAAACAACAGTTTTTGTCCATTTTCCGGCGTTTTGGGAGCAAATTGCTGATTGTCATTTGCTTTCATACATTACCAGATTTTCATTCCAACCAATCATCTAGTTGGCTGGTTGGATGTAAGTTGGTCTAGTGTGTGGCCAGCTTTAGTGTGCCTTGAGGACAGTGGTTGGGAACCCCTGCTCTATAGAAGTCAAATATCAATACTGCGTAATTATACACTATCC
This sequence comes from Taudactylus pleione, assembly GCA_031769625.1. Taxonomy (NCBI): domain Eukaryota; kingdom Metazoa; phylum Chordata; class Amphibia; order Anura; family Myobatrachidae; genus Taudactylus; species Taudactylus pleione. The sequence continues at coordinate 262,026 of JAUIMM010000256.1, read as the reverse complement.
AGTACATAAGGAGACCGATCTGTACATATATATCCAGGGCGGTGCAAGGTTCTTTTTCTGCCTAATCTTCTACATTAGTTGTTTGGCTTTTACCAAACCCTTATAGCCATGAAATAGGACACGGATTCTCAAACTCGGTCCTCAGGATCCCAAACAGTGCATGTTTTCCAGGTCTCCTTACAGAATCGCAAGTGAAATAATGAGCTCCACCTTTTAAAATGTGTCAGTGAGTAATGAGTACACCTGTGCACCTGCTGGGTGACCTGGAAAACGCGGCCTGTGTGGGGTCCTGAGGACAGAGGGCCTGATTCAGAGCCGGACGCTCTGAATCAGGGCTTTTGTATTTTTCATAGTGCAGCCTTTTGGCCGCTCGCATAGCTGTGGGTTACTACTAACTACTAACTACTACTAACACTATTACTACTACTACTACCACTACTATTAACACTATTACTACTAACACTACTACAACTACTATTAACACTATTACTACTACTACTACTACTACTACTATTACTACTACTACTAACAATATTACTTGGTGCGAGACCCGGAGCGATGGCTTGCCCGTTACTACTAACACTACTACTACTAACACTATTACTACTACTACTATCACTTCTACTACTATTACTACACTATTATTACTACTACTACTACTACTACTATTACTACTAACACTATTACTACTACTAACACTATTACTACTAACACTACTACTACTAACACTATTACTACTACTACTATCACTTCTACTACTATTACTACACTATTATTACTACTACTACTACTACTATTAACACTATTACTACTAACACTACTACTACTACTACTACTACCACTACTATTAACACTATTACTACTAACACTACTACTACTACTACTACCACTACTATTACTACTAACACTATTACTACTACTAACACTATTACTACTAACACTACTACTACTAACACTATTACTACTACTACTATCACTTCTACTACTATTACTACTACTGCTGCTACTAATACTAGTACTATTACTTCTGTTACTAATACTACTACTAACACTATTACTACTACTACTATCACTTCTACTACTATTACTACACTATTACTACTACTACTACTACTACTACTACTACTATTAACACTATTACTACTAACACTACTACTACTACTACTACTACTACCACTACTATTAACACTATTACTACTAACACTACTACTACTACTACCACTACTATTACTACTAACACTATTACTACTACTAACACTATTACTACTAACACTACTACTACTAACACTATTACTACTACTACTATCACTTCTACTACTATTACTACTACTGCTGCTACTAATACTAGTACTATTACTTCTGTTACTAATACTACTACTAACACTATTACTACTAACACTACTACTACTACTACTACTACCACTACTATTAACACTATTACTACTAACACTACTACTACTACTACTATTACTACTAACACTATTACTACTACTAACACTATTACTACTAACACTACTACTACTAACACTATTACTACTACTACTATCACTTCTACTACTATTACTACTACTGCTGCTACTAATACTAGTACTATTACTTCTGTTACTAATACTACTACTAACACTATTACTACTACTACTACTACTACTACTATCACTTCTACTACTATTACTACAACTGCTGCTACTAATACTAGTACTATTACTTCTGTTACTACTACTACTAACACTATTACTACTACTACTATCACTTCTACTACTATTACTACTACTGCTGCTACTAATACTAGTACTATTACTTATGTTACTAATACTACTACTAACACTATTACTACTACTACTACTATCACTTCTACTACTATTACTACAACTACTGCTACTAATACTAGTACTATTACTTATGTTACTAATACTACTACTACTACTAACACTATTACTACTACTACTACTGCTGCTACTAATACTAGTACTATTACTTCTGTTACTAATACTACTACTAACACTATTACTACTACTACTACTATCACTTCTACTACAACTGCTGCTACTAATACTAATACTATTGCTTATGTTACTACTACTACTACCAGGGGTGTATCTATAATGGGTGCAGAATGTGCAGTGCACACGGGCCCCCAGGTCCAGAGGGGGCCCACACCACACACCCTGCACCCATATTTAAAACTTACCCCTGAGGTCCCGCGCCGTGTGTCAGCGCTGTACAAGCAGTAGACTCCGGGCACACTCTAGTGTCCAGAGTCTACTAATGCTCCGGTGGCCGGCAAGCCGCATCAGCCGGCTGTCGGCGGCCAGGAAGAGAGAAGGGGGCCCCAGATGGGGAATGTACATGGGCCCCCTCCTCTCTAAAGACACCCCTGACTACAACTACTACTACTTGAAGATTTTAGGCCTTTAAAGTTTCAAAACTGAATTGCTTGAGGTGTGAAAAGTGGAGCCAGGTAGAAATGAAACATGAAATATGTAAGATAGATTTTACCTGTGGAGAATGGAGAGAGGACAATCCAGCTTATTACACCTCCTCCTGCCTGAAATAACATGATTACTATGCAAGCTTGAAGACGCAGGTAAGCATGTGCAGGTCCTTATAGTTATGGCTGTAAATAGGAGACAGCTGCTGAAAGCTCCTGATTATTCCATGTAACTTCTACCCTTATACAGGGAAAACACATCATCGTGGTGACTTCCTATTTACATAATATTATTGCAAAATACCACAAAGACACTGACTAATACAACAAGAGGACTGATATGTAAGTTAGGTTTATGTGTTACTTTGGTCATAGGAACCAGTGTTCCGCTTCTGGGAACTTCTGATGGTTACAATGTTGAGAAATTAATCCATTGGTTGTAATCTAAAAAATAGTCCAAAAATGTGACCAATATAATCAAAAAGTATTAAAGCAAATAATAAAACAGCACCAGCAAGCTGTAATCATAGTCCATTGATGGACCTGAAAAATGTAATTGTTCACAGTCAGCTAGGAATAATAATATTATACTGCAATATGAACGCCAGTGGCAGGAATCAGGTATTACATTGTGTGAGCAATGAGGATACAATGTATTGCTCACCTGTCTCAGGCAGCTGTATAGCGGCATACACACACGATTTTTTTAATGATTATCGTTAAACGATATCGTTTAACGATAATCGTTTGCAAAAATCGTTCACTTTATGAGTCAAACGATGAACGATTATCGTTCATGCGCGTTCACGTTTGTAGTTTGTCGTTTGTAGTTTGTAGTTCAGTCAGACTTGTCAACTCAACGATTTTCATTAAGGGAATATGCAAAAATCGTTTGTAGTTCATAAAAATCGTTCATGACATTTAGTAAATGAACAACTTTAGTAAACGATTTAAGTTAATTTTTCCAAGGGAAAAAATCGTTTACTAAAATCGTTCATTAAAAAAATCGTTGTGTGTGTATGCAGCTTTAAAGATCTCATCGGGTTAGGCATACAGGATCTGTCAGAGCTGGAGTAACCGAATAGCCAGGGACATTGGTAAAGTAGCATTGGAACAAAAATAATTTTTAAAAGTGGCCTCATGTAGGTGGGGCCCAATACAAATGTAGGATAGGTACAATACAATAAAGAGTGCATCCACATTACCACTATACAATACAGAGAGAATCCATGTGACCACTAAAAAGCACAGACAGCATCCATGTAATCGCCATACTGTACAGAGTTCTTGTGATGCCATACAGTACAGGTTGCTTCCCAGTTACTGCCATGCTGTACAGACAAAATCCCAGTGACCACTATACAGCATCTTAGTGATCATCATACATTACAGACAACATCCCAGTTACTGCTACAGTACAGATGGTATCTACTTGACTGTCAGACAGATAAGATAGCATCACACTGACCATTACATTGTACATACAGTATCCCAGTTACTGCAATACCATACAGAAAGTATCCACTTGACTGCCATACAGTAAAGAAAACATCATAGTGACTGCAAAACAGAGCAGATGACATTTCAGTTGCCTTCATACAGAACATACAGCATCCCAGTGTCCAATCTACAGTACAGACAGCATCCCAGTGACCAATATACAGTACAGACAGCATACCAGTACAGACAGCATACCAGTGCCCACCATACAGTATAGTGATCATCTCAGTGTTCAACATACAATGCATATAGCATCCCAGTGATCATCATACAATACAGACAGCATCCCAGTGACCACATACAGTACAGAGAGCATTTTATGGCCTCTTATACAATGCAATGAATAAAATTAAACAAAACAAAAATGTTGATATTAATCAAACATAATTCCACTTCCTTTCACTTTCAATATATCAAAATACAATTGCTTAAATGCAATGCACTTATAGAGATATCCATAGCTTTCTCCATGTTTTTAAAGATCTTAGGACTTCATTCAGAGTCGGTCGAAGCGGCCGCACGGTCGTATAGAAAAAGGGGCCGGATATGCAAATGATGCATACGCATGTTGCGTCCCTAAGGTCGGATTGTTAGCTGGCCGACCAAGGGGTGGACGCGGTCGGATCGCTAAAAATATGCCCACTTCTCGTACGCATAACACGTCATCTCCGGCTATATAAGGATTAATCGCGAGCATCGTATGCCATCGGAACTGGTCGTAGAGCTTAAGGTTGACCTGACCCTCTCTTAAGCACTACGATCATGTCAGTATAAAACCTCCCCTGTCACGTGTGCCATGACACTACTTTGTTAATTATGCACTCCCTTAAAACGCCGTTCGCATAATGAGGCACTCCTGCGTTCGGATCTCCACACCCCCGTTTTCAAGCACCTTCCCATGTTACCACCCACAAACGCCACAATCTGTCACTCAAACTACCGACCTGGCGGTGTTCAAGGAGAGAGAAATTTCTGATCGTAGCCGCTAGTTTGCGAACATCGCCTTGCACATCCTAGTATTGTTAATCCAGGGTTTTTTTATTATTATTTTGTATGTGCCTCTTATTATTTGATCATTTCTATCTTCATTTTATCAACCCAGAATTATATAAAAAAATTTAAATGTGATTTTAGGAAACAAATAAGAAAACCCGGTTAGTGACTTGTAAATTACATATAACTGATAGTTACCTATGTGTGTTAATTGCAGCAACATTGCACACTGAGGCCCTGATTTAGAGACGGACGCTCTGAATGAGCGCTTGCTCTGAATCTTGGTGTTTTTTTTAATTTGTGCGGCCTCCTGCATAGCTGTGGGTGATCACCTAGCACCTAGTGCCAGGGGAGTTCCATTTTAAAATGTAAAAGGGGTGTGTAATAGTCCAGACAGGTCTTTATTTTGCTCTTTCCAGTTCATAACACTGAGAGCTGCATCTCCAGCGGCAACTCGGGGCAATGCTGCCAAACGCTTGGGACCTATATCGCCAACCCAGTGGCATAAGTTCATCCCAGACGCCCGGAGGCAAGTTATCATTTAGTGCCCCCTCCCATCCCCCATATTTACAGCCCTAAATGGGGTGAATATATTGTCGGTGCCCCTTCAGTGCTGGCGCCCGGGGGCAGGCGCCTTCATTGTCTCCCATTCTTCTGCCCCTGCGCCAACCTCTTAAAGAATAAGCTCTTTACTGAACATGCAGGTGTCGCATCCGAGACCACAGACATCTGGGAATTATTCTATTATTACAGACTCCACAATCTTCTTCAGATTTAATTAATCCAGGAATTTACTCAGTACCATTATAAGTGGCACATAATTACCTGGGTTTCGATAGGAAAACAAAGATTTATGTCTACAGGAATGTGGTCATATTACCTTTAGAAATGGGAAAAACTAGCACATAACATATGCCAGACGCAATACTATTTATCATAGATAAGGCATGATTTAATTTCACGGTCGGAACGGGCTCAGGGGCCTATTCATCAACACTAAAATAACGTTTTTAAGGACATTTTCCTTAAATAACGTTATTTTGGTATTCATGAACAGACTTAGCACAGGAGATATCACAGATATCTCCTTGCTAAGTTCCCCTGCGTTAATTTCCACACTCCCCATACATTAGTACATTAGTACATTAGTATTAGTACATTAGTACATTAGTATGGGGATGTGGAAATTGTGGTATTCATCAAATTCCGAAAATTATCAATTTTCGGAATTTGATGCAGTTACTATTCGCCACTGTGAGGTAGCGAATAGCAGAATCAACTTACCTGTATCCGCATGTGCAGGTCCCCCGAGGAGTCCCTCCGGCACTCTGCTCCGTCCTCAGCTGGTCTGTCATGTGTGCTCCCCAGCAGAGCACAAGAAAGTTTAGAAAAAGAAAAAAAAGTTTAGTTTTTTTTTCTAATCTGTCATGTGATCTGCTGGGAAACCACATGACAGACCAGCAGGACGGAGCCGGAGGCTGCTGCGCGGACAGGTAAGTCGGGGGGGGGGGGGAAGGTGAGCGGAGGGGGGACGGGGGTGGGAGGGATCGGAGGGGTACGAAACTTAACGCATCTGTAGGCAGTGCTGCGCATGCGCTGGTTTTACAGATGTAACAGCGCATGCGCAGCACTGTTTCCAGACGCGATAAGGTAGTGTAGAGAGGGAAAAGTATCTATTTCCCGAAAAGCTGTCATCGCAAAAATGACAGGTACCGGAATAGATACTTATGGAGAGGTGGAATGATGAATTCCACCTATAACTAGCTGGAACTCCATGCGAGTTCTAAACCTAATTATCTCCAGAGAATTTTAATGTTTAATGAATAGGCCCCTCAGTCTGCTTTGTAAATGGCCGTCTGACTTCTGCTTTCACTCGTCCAGACTGTGTCCTCTCCCAGGCTCTAAGCAGAGAGCCGCTGTTTATGTTGGGAGTTCTCGCTGCCTCATGAGCTCGCGTCCACTCTATGTTGACGTCAGTATTGGGTCCTTCTTACACCAACGAGTTTCGTCACGGATGACTTTATCAAGGTATCAGGTGAGATGAATTTTGCCTCCTTTTATTCCTGAGGGACTGTTTTAATTGGCTACTTAATTGAATCATTGGATAAATGCCTTAAATAAGATTTGTGTATTCGATATTAAAAAAAAAGGGTGATTAAAATTAAAAGAACATAGATTCTTTCAATAGCCAAGTGTCTGTTTGTCTTTATTACAACATCATTTTGGAAATTCATGTGTTGATGTTTACATTACTACTTATTCAATAACAATTCATAATAATACTCTATCAAATATCTAATCTCTGGCTGGCTTAGCACCTCAGACGGAATAATTACCCTTTATACTATTGTATGAGTGAGGTGTGTGTAATAGGAATTGGTATGAAATACCGCCGGCCGCATGGGAGCAGAGTGCGACGCAGCGGAAGCCCGACAGCACTGGAAATCCCGATCGTGGATAGGTAAGTATCCACTAACCTAACCTTACCCCCCTAACCCTAACCCTCCTTAGGGGTGCCTAATCCTAACTTCCCCCCCAAGTGCCTAACCCTAACTACCCCCTTCCCCGCTGCCTAACCCTAAGTCCCCCCCGGGAGCCCTAAACCTGACCCTCCCCCCCCGCGCGGCTGTCCGCTCGCAGCGCCCGGCCTCACTACGATCGTGATGCCGGGCGCCGGTCTCCCGGCATCAGGGAAATGCGGGCGTCTACATCTAGATGCCCGGCATTTCACCCTTGCCGGGATAAGACAGTCGGGAAGCCGGCTGCCGGTATATAGGCCGTCAGCTTCCCGATTGCCTCCCGTGTAATAAGCTTCTACTATCTAAGGTGTCTGTGTTTTGTTTTTATTTAACTATTTATTTTACAGTGGAGGTACGGGTGCCGGCCACCTGCTGGCACTTGTAGTTCTATAAGTGCCAAAGGGCAGGCATGCTGGCTCCTGTAGTTCCACTGTAAAATGCAATAGTTTTCTTTGATTCTACACAATATTACCCCCGTACCCACAGCCTAGGGGTGCGGGGAAGAGCACCGGGCTTCAGACCAGGCCTGGGGTTTTGTTAGAGGGGGGGCCATTTTTTGGGGGGTCACCACCTCCCCTGAGATCCCTGGCTTGGCTTGAGCGACTTGGGGTGACAATGCTTTGGCCCTGGAGACCTGGTTATAGGGTCTCCAGACTGTGGCATTACACCCTGGTCATTTTGGGTCTGGTGCTGGTTTTAAATATAGGGGGACCCCTACGCAATATTTTCCCCCTATATTTAAAACCAGGACTGGCCCTGCAGCCTGGTGCTGGTACCTAAATTACGGTGGAGGCCTACTCATTTTGTTCCCCATAATCTTAGGTACCAGGACAGGCTGACAAGTCCGGGGCTGGTTAGGCTTTTGGGGGGGACCCTACATCATTTTTTTTTTTAACAATTAACCCGTTTTTTACAGGTACAAAATACAAGCATATCTCACTTATATGTGCAGGCTGCTTGCTCTGGAAAATGTTGCAGAGATAAGACACTGCAATCTCGGGTGAGTAATCTCCTTCCAAACCTGCTACTCGGGGAGATATCTCGATCTTCTTCACCATCGGACATCTCACTCTCAGCTAAACTCACTTCTTGGTAAATTTGTGAGTTTCAGGAGCCTCAAATCACCCGAGTTTAGGTGAAGCTAATCGAGTAGAAAAAAAAGAGACCAGACTTGATTTTTAGTAAATTTACCCCTGAGACTCACTGGTTAATATAGTATAATAAATGCTGCTGTGAGCCACTAGATGGCACTATTGTTTGTCACATTTGAAGAAGGGAAAAAATTTACTCAAATATATACAATTAGTAACATAACAGTACAATATATATTATTTTCTATAGATAAAACCATCACATCTCAGAGTAACATAGCAGTATATTGTGGGTGTTTGACAAGCAGCCACAGGAGAATGGACTCTACAGACAGCTTAAAGGGTGGAGTCCCACAACTGGGGATCCATAACTGCCCTCCAGGGTGCGGGACGATGGATGATACGAGAAGCAGCTTCTGACTAAAACAGCGAATCGGGAGGCTCTGATCATTTCAACCATGGACTGCGAGTCTTTTAGAGAGCTCCCTGCAGTCATTTCAGTACATAGCAGTTTTACGAGATAGGACCATTATGCAAACTTCCCACCAATGATGTATAGTCTACAGCACTCTACTGTAGCTGGCTAAGGGGATAGAGGAACAATGGCCCTCATTCAAGAAGCGATCGCTCTATCTGAATGTGGGCGGCCGCTTCTTTTTTTTAGTGCAGCCTCCTGGTCGCTAGCTAAGCGACCATCGGGGCTTGCGACGAGACCCTAAGGTTGGGTCTCGGCAAGCGCAAGCCCCAGGGAGCTTCCTGCTCTGATCGAGCAGGAAGCTCCCCTCTGACATCACTGCTGATGTCAGTGCGGCCGCCCACAAACGGCAAGTGTTCTGTCGTTTAACGCCTCCGTTTGGCTGGCCACCCCCCCTGCCCGCCTCCCAAATGGGACGAGCTGTGAATCACCATCGACAGCTCGCCCCCTTTGGTGCGAGACCCATAGCGACAAAGCACCCATCGCTAGCCGTGTCTCGCGCATGTGCACGTTGGAGCTGGCTCTGACATGCGCATGCCCAGTGGGCAAACATCGACCCGGTTGCGAGCGCTCAGCGCTTGCGACTGGGTTTGAATAAGACCCAATGTCTAACTTCATTTTGTTTAATCCATTTATGTTTAATCCATAGACATGAGCTGCGTTTGTTACATATTGCAGCAATATGGCGTCTGGAAGATGGCGTTACCCACTGCAAACCAAGCGGCTTGGTGCATATGAGAAATGTGATCAAACCCGTATTTTCGGGGTTTGGCGGCATTTTTCTCATTGATGCATCCCGCCTCATGTGTTGTACTCAGCATCGAGAATAAGAGGCAGAAATGTGCAGAAATATATTGGTCTGTTAGTATAAATGAGTGATAAATACGCGTGAGTGAGCTTAGCAGGCATGCTGGCAGCTCCGAGCCCATGGCTTGCTACATAGAACGTATCAGAACATTGTTTGATTACTCAGATGTCAAGGTCAAGGCTGATGTCATGTCATTCCGTCCACAGACTGCCAGAGACAGACGGACTGTTACATGTTATCAGATGGACCTCAGGGGGGTTTTATAGGGAAAATCTATAAATCTATTGAGCTAAATGATATCACATTAATAATCTAATTTGTACTTAATTTGTGCTGTTGCTTAAAGGCACAACTATAGATGGCATACAAAGCAGACACATGAGTCATTGCCATTGTTGATAACAAAGCGCGCTACTGCACAGACTCCATTTTGTTTTTCCAGGGAGGCTTCATTCCCTGTTCCGAGATGGCCACTGAGGCTAGTAGTACACATGCATAAAGCCATCTTGTCGCTGTGTAAGAGTGCCGCGGTGGAAGATGGACGTCTTCCACTTAGATCTGGTGACGCCTGCACTATTACCTGCATTTACCGATGTTCCAGCATCCTGCGCCTCAGCCCACTAGCTGCATACAGTCACCGGCTAGTGAGCTCTATCACACCCCGCTCCGCTCAAGCTCCACTCCATCCAGTGTATATAACAGTGAGGACGGCTGTACCTCAATTGTCCTTCAGTAAACCACTCCATTGGTTAAGCAACTGGACTGTTCATAGGCATAAGGCATCCTCTGGAGTGTACATATCTCTGCCGTACACAGGAATCGGTATGTAATAGCGGCAGTCAGTTAGGCTACAAGAAGGGAGGGTTAAGGGAAGAAGGGGTGAGGGTATACCAACCATTGGATTGCCGCTGTCAGTATTTAACCCTCCCTGCCTAAACCTAAGTCTCCCCCCTTCGTGCCTAAACCTAACCCTCCCCACTTAGTGCCTAACCCTAACCCATCCCCCCCAGTGGTGCCTAAGCCTAACCCTCCCCCCTATATCCCACTATGCTGCATAAACTTAACACCCACCCCCTGTGTGGCAAAGAGCTAAGGGTGCTCCGGACTTACCTCATTCGGGCTGGTAGCCTTCTGGATTCTGGCGTCAGGATTAAAATAGGCGTTGGTATTTTGAAGCCTATCTTAAGCCCCTTGTCGGGCTTCCCCTGTCGGGATTTAGAGTGGCGGCATTGCGGCCGCCGGTCTCATAACTACATCCCTGTACACACATTTTCAAAAGTCCATCCAACATATAGTAACATGTAAAGAACCACATACGATGGCCTGGAATATAAGAGCATAGAATTTGGTGTATAATGACAGTATGGAGACAGACTAAACAAAACGTAAATTTTATTGCACTGAAATATCGCAGTTTCCTGTTATTGTGTGTATATGTTCATCAACATTAGGGTTGAGCGCCGGACCACTTTTGCTGGATTTGTATTTGGCTCTAATTCGTCATCGGGCTCTGGATTTGGATTTTTTACAAAAATTTACAAAAAAAAGCTAAAATCATATCATTTGTTTTTTTTTTGTTCCTAGAGTATTATTAATCTCAAAAACATTAATTTCCAGTCATTTACATTCAATTTAGACCACTTTACAGCTTATAATATTGTTTTCCCCATTATTGGCCAAAGGCTGCAGTGAGCTGACTGGTTACTAAGCGACAGAGCAGCGTCACAGACACCACAAAGTCACAGTGCTTGTATACACAGAGGGCTAAGGCTCATGGAGTCACGGTGCTTATATACACAGAGGGCTAAGGCGCACGGAGTCACAGTGTCTGTATACACAGAGGGCTAAGGCCCACAGAGTCAAGGTGCTTGTATACACAGAGGGCTAAGGCCCACAGAGTTACGGTGCTTGTATACACAGAGGGCTAAGGCCCACAGAGTCACAGTGCTTGTATACACAGAGGGCTAAGGCCCATGGAGTCACGGTGTTTTTATTTTATACACAGAGGGCTAAGGCCAACAGAGTCACGGTGCTTGTATATACAGGGGGCTAAGGCCCATGGAGTCACGGTGCTTGTATACACAGAGGGCTAAGGCCCACAGAGTCACGGTGCTTGTATACACAGAGGGCTAAGGCCCATGGAGTCACGGTGCTTTTATTTTATACACAGAGCACTAAGGCCCACAGAGTCACGGTGCTTGCATATGCAGAGAGCTAAGGCCCACAAAGTCATGATGCTTGTATACACAGAGGGCTAAGGCGCACAGAGTCACGGTGTCTGTATACACATTGGGCTAAAGCCCATGGAGTCACGGTGCTTGTATATACAGAGGGCTAAGGCCCACAGAGTCACAGTGCTTGTATACACAGAGGGCTAAGGCCCATGGAGTCACGGTGCTTGTATACACAGAGGGCTAAGGCCCACAGAGTCATGGTGCTTGTATACACGGAGGGCTAAGGCCCACAGAGTCACAGTGCTTGTATACACAGAGGGCTAAGGCCCACAGAGTCACGGTGCTTGTATACACAGAGGGCTAAGGCCCACAGAGTCATGGTGCTTGTATACACAGAGGGCTAAGGCCCATGGAGTCAAGGTGCTTGTATTTTATATACAGAGGGCTAAGGCCCATGAAGTCATGGTGCTTGAATACACAGAGGGCTAAGGTCCATGGAGTCACGGTGCTTGTATACACAGAGGGCTAAGGCCCACAAAGTCATGGTGCTTGTATTTTATACACAGAGGGCTAAGGCCCACAAAGTCATGGTGCTTGTATACACAGAGGGCTAAGGCCCACAGAGTCACGGTGCTTGTATATACAGAGGGCTAAGGCCCGTGAAGTCACAGTGCTTGTATACACAGAGGGCTAAGGCCCACGGAGTCACGGTGCTTTTATTTTATACACAGAGGGCTAAGGCCCCTGGAGTCACGGTGCTTGAATACACAGAGGGCTAAGGCCCACAAAGTCATGGTGCTTGTATTTTATACACAGAGGGCTAAGGCCCACAAAGTCATGGTGCTTGTATACACAGAGGGTTAAGGCCCACAGAGTCACAGTGCTTGTATACACAGAGGGCTAAGGCCCATGGAGTCACGGTGTTTTTATTTTATACACAGAGGGCTAAGGCCCATGGAGTCACGGTGCTTTTATTTTATACACAGAGGGCTAAGGCCCACAGAGTCACGGTGCTTTTTTAACTTTTATTTTTTTTGTTTTACACACAGCCACTTGTGAGTCTCGACACTTTAATCAGTATAGCAGAGTATAGTGCAGCATACATCAGTGTGCAGTGTGCCCCCTATAGACAGTCACATTACCAGCACAGTCACTTGTGAGTCTCTAGACACAGCACTTAATCAGCAGAGTATAGCAGAGCATCAGCGTGCCCCCTATATAGCCACTTTGCCAGCACAGCCACTTGTCCCACTCAGCCAGCCAGTGATCAGCAGAGCATTGCGCAGCATACATCAGCGTGCCCCCTATACAGCCACTTGTGCAGGAGAAATGGTGCCGAGTCGCGGGACTCGGCGCCTTATGTAGAGGTGAACTCTCGCCTCTCGCGAGAGTTCGGCACTCTCATGAGGATCCGACGTCAGGACGCTGACGTTCGGCTCACAATGGGGATCCAAGTCGGCGGGAACACCTGAGCCTCGGCTCGGGTGGGACTTGGATCCCCATGTTCAGAGCGGTTCGGATTCCACAGAATCCGAACAGCTCATCCCTAATCAACGTTGTCACATGGCTTCATGCAGCTGCTGAAACAGTGATGGGCAAGAGGCATCCCTAGGACCACCCTCTGAGTCTTCTCCTGCATTCACCTTCTGCCGTCCCAGCTTTCACCTGTGGTCCCCAGATCCTTCCTGCTTCATTGTCAGGTTTGTGATTTGTATAACTTGTATAAAATGTTTGCTGATATGTTATTATTTTATTACTGAGAATTAGAGCATTGTGTGACCTTATAGAAGGTTATAGGACCTCCCATGTGGCCAGAGAAGTCTATGAAGGTGCCTATCACTTTAGTCACTTTAGAGAATAATCCCCAGTAGAACATGGTGCTTTGTAGCCCCGTAACCACAGAAAATAATGAGCGTCAGACTACAGATGCGCCCGGTTACATCGTTGCTGATCGCGCTACAAACGTGCACAGCCACCGCGCCATGTGATTATCCGCGGCTGCATATGCTATGGTATGATATGGCGTGCACTGTGATTGCACCATGCAATCCTATGGGGTCGCAGGTGCGAACGCTGCGCGCTTAACCGTTCGCGGGCGCGTGACTTGCACCACGCTTGGCACGATTTACCGCACAAGTGGCAAAGATGTAACTGGGCACATCTGTATTATTAACACAGACATTCGGACTCGCAAATATTATATTAAGGTGAGCAGCATTCCACTTCAACCAATCAGTAATGAGCTTTTATCAGCCTTGGGCAAGTTAGATAATGAGAGCAAGTGTCTTACTGGCAGCTCCGGTTAGTGTATATGTTTCGCTTCTATGCAATTCTAGTGAATTACCCCATTGAATAACTTTACGAACTGCTTAAAATGAGTCTGACTCACAGTATAAGTGTAATATTTCTCGGTTTAATCGTTGTGATGGCAGAGTCCCAGCTTTCCGTACAGCTGCCTAATAATAGCTTTGTGGATGACTCAGGAGGAATTAATGCAATAAAAGTACAATATGTCTGTGTGATGAGGCTTCGTGCTCCCTCCCCCCCTATAGCTGGGGCCTCACATAGTACACAGACAGCACAATCCACACTCACTCTTCCAGTTCCCTGAGCATCCCTAATGCTGATATACCGGTATGTCCTCTTCCATATGACGCAGGTATAATAATCCGGTATATAGTATGTGTACGGTATAAAGACGCCACTTCACAAACTATGGGCCTGATTCAGAGCTGGACGCAATTAGCGCTCGCTCGTCCAGAAAATAGGGGTGGCTATTCAAATGAACCGTTCGCTGTTTGCGGTCTGTTCACGCCTCTAGGTCTGAACGAGCGAACAAAACTTGCGGACGTTTTTTGGGAAACTACGCCCCCTGGCCGCTCGCATCCTACGTCATGTCCGCTATTTATTAGATTAATCGAGTACATCGACCAGGGTATGACCTGCTCGCTATTCTTGTGGTTGGTTTTTGCTACCACAATTTTGCGAGCAGTTCTGACTATAAAATAACCCAGTGACGCGGTCAGTGACGCTGCTGTATTAATTATGCACACCCATAAAACGCCCGTTTTGACCTTTAAGCACGCCTGCGATCGGATCTCCACTCCCCGTTTTCAAGCACCTTCCCCTGTTACCACCCACATACGCCTCATTGTCACTCAAATTAGCAGGCATTCGCTATTTTGCAAGCACATGTTTTCGGCCGCACTGACTGGTTCGCGCATGCGTATAACGATCCGTACGCATGCGCAGTTGGGCAAACATCGCTCGGAGCGAACGAGCGGCCGCTTACGAGCGGCTCTGAATCAGTCCCTATGTAAGTAGATGAAGAATTGATGCCTAGGTCTTAGACGAGTTATAGAAAATAATGAGTATACAGCCAGGGTGTAGTTAGAAAGGATCAGAGTAAGCTGGATAATTGCTAATTCATGTGTTGCACTAACTCAGTGTAAACGAATGTAACTTTCATACAGTACTTACATATGTTACAATGTACAGCACAAACAGTACAGGCACTGGGGGCCTGATACAGACCCGTACACTAAGATGCATACTCCTGCTGCTGCCGCTGGTATGCAGTGTGTATGCCTTGTGCCCGCGCACATACCTTACTGAAAGGTCACAATGCATTCGCTCGCTGCACATAAACAGCCCAGCAGAGTGAGTGACAGGAGAAGCCATTTGTGGGTGGTAACAGGGGCTGGCCATTAAAAACGGGGGAGTGGAGGTGCAGACGCAGGCGTGCCTGAGCATGTCAGCAGCATTTTAGAGATGCGCATAATTATAAGGCAGCATCATAGTACACATCACCTGGCTGCTGTTTACACTGAGGTGCTCACAGTGCTTGCGGCAGGGTATGGTCAACCTTAAGCGCTGCGATAGCATCCGATGTTACCCGATGGTTGCATACACTTCCTGGACATGACGTGCACAAGTGGGCGTCTGAAAACAGGCTGGTGGGTGTCTGCATACACTATGTGATCGCTCTCTAAGTAATACTGGGCGTGCTAAAGCATTGCTGTGTGATAGCACTACCTACGCAATTTGCATACACATCGTGCGAGCGATCGCTTCTAGTGAGTGGCTCTGAATCAGGCCCTGGGTACGGGAGCTATGTGGCAGTCCTGGGTTTGTCCGTCTCCTAATTAATAAAGAAGATGGGGCAGAAAGAAAGGACAATCAGTATTATGGGAATATAATATAATATAATAATATATAGAGACATCGGGCGCACTCAGCCTTGTCTGTAGTACTGGTAAGAAATAGATAGCTATAATGGTTATACTGGGTTGCAGTGATGGTTATGATGATAAAGAACAGGCTGAATGTAACATACAAGTGTAAGGGGTGTACAGTGAACATATGAGAGACAATACCTGTCCTATACACAGCACGGGCCTGAACCATCTCATCACTGATGGATTTAGATATTATGCCTGGAATCACTGACTTATTTAGCATTAATAAAAGGAATGCAAAATACAATTGCTATGTATACAGGGGAGGAATTAATTCTTAATTGATAGTGGTATAGAAAATATAAACTAATTACATTTTATGGTTTAACAATGAAGCAA
This sequence comes from Taudactylus pleione, assembly GCA_031769625.1. Taxonomy (NCBI): domain Eukaryota; kingdom Metazoa; phylum Chordata; class Amphibia; order Anura; family Myobatrachidae; genus Taudactylus; species Taudactylus pleione. The sequence continues at coordinate 245,461 of JAUIMM010000256.1, read as the reverse complement.
TGTGACGTGGCAGTGTAATTTGGCAGTGTGACGTGGCAGTGTAATGTGACTGTTTGTCGTGGCAGTGTGCTGTGGCAGTGTGCCGTGGAATGTGCCGTGGCAGTGTGCTGTGGCAGTGTGCCGTGGAATGTGCCGTGGCAGTGTGACATACCATAAAATTTCAACTCACTCCAGCCACCAATTGTACAACAAAACCTAAATGTCCAACAAGTCATCTCATGCCGTCTTTAAGCTTGCAGGACAATGGGGATGATTCCGAGGTGCACAGACCTCATACCGCGCACAGTGGTGGCAACATTATACATTTTCCTTACCTCCATCCTATTCTGAGTCAGACGCAACTCAGCTAGATCTGTAATTCCAGAAATAGGGCATTTTGTGGTATGGGCAGAGTGATCAAAGTGCAAAAGTCCACCCTGACTTGTGGGAGTGTCATGGGAGTGTTGTGGGAATGTCATGGGAGTGTCCTTGGAGCATTGTGGGAGTGTCCTGGGGGTGTCCTGGGAGTGTTGTGGGAATGTCCTAGGAGTGTTGTGGGAGTTTTGTGGGAGTGTCCTGGGAGTGTTGTGGGAATTTCCTGGGAGTGTTGTGGGAGTGTCCTGGGAGTATTGAGGGATTGTCATGAGAGTGTCCTGGGAGTGTCCTGGGAGTGTCATGGGAGTGTTGTGGGAGTGTTGTGGGAGTGTCCTGGGGATGTTCTGGGAGTGTCATAGATATATCAGGTATACACATCTGCTAATGTACTCTATATCGTTCATCCAGGGGCCTATGTATAATGTGTGCCGGGTGTACGGTTCACACGTGCCCCTGGGGCCATGGGGTCCCCACACTGCACACCCTGCACCCATATTTTTATTACTTACCTCTCCAAAGTCTCGCATCGGCTGTAGCAGTGCTGCATAAATTGCCTGGAAAATGGCGGCATTATGTGCTTGCACAGTGGGGAAATCACCGGGAAAATGGCTGCTGTGACATATTTCTGGTGACCTGTGCATGCGCAATAAACTCTGGGCACAGACTATGGTGGTAAAATGGCGCAACAGCCATTTTACCGCTGACCTGTGCATGTGCAATAGACTATAGGCACAGACTAGTGCACAGAGTCTACCTGTCACGGCATGGCGTGGGTTTGGACCTGGAGTGGAGCCGGATGCGGAATGGAGGCTTGCTTGCTGGAACTGAAAGGCAGCCGGTCTTAACGGAGTATGACTCATGAGGTGACGGGGTGCACAGAGAGCAAACTCAGCTATCAGGGTGCAGACTGAACACAGCGACCGGGGTCGGCCGGTCCACAGCAGATAGTAGGTACAGACGGCAAGCGGAGACGCAGGGCAAAGAGGTACTGAGGTATGCGGTGGTAAACACAGAGAAACACTGGGACTGCGATACTAGGGAGTAAGGGAGCTCAGGAACTAGCTCACAGCCACGCTGTGATAGGCGTTGCACTGGCAACCAAAGGACCTCTTGACAGTCCTTTAGTACCCTCAGGTAGTGCATGATAGGCTGCCAGCATTCCCTGGACAGCTGTGAGCTGATTGGCTCCAACCTGACATGTGACTAGGATCCAAAATGGCCGCACCCAGCAGTCTCCAGCGCGGAAGCGCTGTCAGTTTTCACCAGAACGCAAGACTCAAGCTGTGGTGACCCCCTGTGCCCAGCGGCGCTCTCCAAGGACCAGCACCACCGCCAGAGGGACTGCGCCAGAGCGCCCGACAAGGTAAGTGCCATGATCCCGACAGCGTGACAGCCCAGAGTGTGACAGTACCCCCCCCTTTATGAGTGGCCTCTGGACACTTCTTGGGTTTCTGAGGATTCTTCGTAAGAAACTGAGCCACCGGTCAAGGGGCATGGACATCCTCTGCCTTCACCCAGCAGCGTTCTTCTGGCCCATAACCTCTCCAATCCAACAGATACTGGAGTTGACCATAACAAAAACGAGAGTCCATGATCTGTTTAACCTCAAACTCCACGCCTTTCTCCGTAAGGACTCTAGGGGAATGGGGTAGAACTCTCCGGAAGCGGTTTAAGATAAGAGGTTTTAGCAGAGATATATGGAAAGAGTTTGAAACATTGAGGTAAGGTGGAAGTTTCAGTTTGTAGGCCACCGGGTTAATCACTTGAACGATAGGGAATGGGCCGATGAAGCGCGGGGCAAACTTCATGGATGGAACCTTAAGGCAGAGGTTACGAGTGGAAGGCCAGACAAGATCACCCTCTTTAAGAGTGGGCACTGCTCTTCTCTTATCAGCTCCAAATTTATAACGGTTAGAAGTTCTCTGAAGAGTAGAATGAACTTGAGACCATATTTGCGAAAAATTCTGTAGTGTAGAGGTTACTGCTGGTACGTCAAAAACTGGCAAGTCTTTGAACTCTGGTACTCTAGGATGCAGACCAAAAACTGTGAAGACTGGAGTATGACCCGTAGATGAATGGTAGGAACTATTGTGAGCAAACTCTGCCCAGGGTAGAGTATCAGCCCAGTTATCCTGGGATGAGGACATATGGATCCGTAGGAAAGTCTCCAGGTCCTGATTGACCCTCTCTTTGGAACCATTGGATTGAGGGTAATACGCCGTGGAGAATTTTAATTTAACTTGAAAGACGGAGCAGAGAGCTCTCCAGAATTTGGCTACAAACTGTACACTGCGTTCGGAGACAATCTCAGTTGGAAGTACATGTAGGTGGAAGATATTGATGACAAATAATTGAGCCAACTCAGAAGCGGAAGGCAATTTCTTCAGAGGGATATAGTGTACCATCTTCGAAAACCGATCCATAACTACCCAGATGGTGGTGAACCCGTTGGAAATAGGTAAGTTGGTTACAAAGCCCATGGATAAGTTTGTCCAGGGGCGAAGCAGTACTGAGAGAGGTAGTAGGGTACCGGCTGGAGCCTGCCTGGAAATCTTATGCTGAGCACCCTGTGGGCATGAGGAAATGTATTCCGTTATCTCAGATTTCATGGCGGGCCACCAATACGACCGTTGTAGGAATTCCAGGGTCTTACGGATGCCTGTATGTACGGAAATGTGAGAAGCATGAGCCCAATTCAAAAGTTGTTTGCGTAGGTCTGAGGACACAAAACTTTTCCCAGGAAGGGGTTGAATGCGGGTAGTGGCAAATAACTTGGACTCTATAACTGGTGTCTCCTTATTGTGTTCAATAGATTTTTCAGAGGAGAACGAATGGGAGAGAGTGTCAGCCTTTTGATTGATTGAACCAGGACGATAGGTCAAGGTGAAGTTGAAGCGTGAAAAGAAAATTGCCCAACAAGCCAGACGAGGGCTGAGGCACTGGATATTCTTTAAATAAAGGAGATTTCGATGATCTGTGTAGACGGTGATGGAAAATGTAGCCCCTTCAAGGAGGTAGCGCCATTCCTCAAAAGCCATTTTAACTGCCAACAGCTCTTGCTCTCCAATGCGGTAATTCCTTTCAGCCAGAGAAAATTTCTTTGAGAAGAATCCACAGGGATGGAGCTTATTGTCCTCAAATCTCTGTGAGAGTACTGCACCCACAGCCTCGGAGGAAGCGTCTACCTCTAGGAAGAATGGTTTGGTAACGTCAGGTTGCCTCAGTATTGGAGCAGAAATAAATGCTTGTTTTAAGATCTGGAAAACAGTCTTAGCCTCAGGAGGCCATCGAGCTGGGTTCGCCCCTTTTGCGAGTTAATGAAGAAATGGGTGCTGTTAGGTTGGAAAACCCCTTGATGAACTTCCTGTAATAGTTCGCGAACCCCAGGAACCCTTGTACAGCCTTCAGTGAATTCCGTCGAGACCATTCCAGAATAGCCTGTACCTTCTTAGGATCCATCTCAAGGCCAGATGACGAGAGAATGTAGCCAAGGAATGGAACGGTCTGTACCTCAAACAAGCATTTCTCTGCTTTACAGTACAGGTGATTGCTACGTAAGCAAGTCAGAACCTCCTTGACTTGAGCCCGATGTTTTTCGATGTCGGAGGAGAATATCAGGATGTCGTCCAAATACACTACCACAGAGACATACAGCAAGTCCCGGAAAATCTTGTTCACAAAATTCTGGAACACAGCAGGGGCGTTGCAGAGGCCGAAGGGCATTACCAAATATTCAAAATGACCATCTCTGGTATTGAATGCTGTGTTCCATTCATCTCCGGCCTGAATTCTGATGAGATTTTAGGCCCCTCTTAGATCCAATTTGGCGAATATCGTGGCACCTTTTACACGATCGAATAACTCTGATATAAGGGATATCGGGTAATGATTTTTGATAGTAATATCATTTAAGCCCCGGTAATCGATACAGGGACGCAACCCTCCATCTTTCTTAGATACAAAGAAGAATCCTGCACCGGCTGGCGAAGAGGAGGGCCAGATGAAGCCCTTTTCAAGGTTCTCCTGAATGTATGCTGACATAGCCTCAGTCTCGGGTAATGACTGCGGGTATACACGGCCACGTGGAGGATCTTTGCCTTGAACCAGGTCGATGGGACAGTCCCACTCTTGATGTGGAGGTAGTATATCGGCACCTGTTTTACAAAACACGTCACTGAATGAGGCGTACTGGGAGGGAATCGATGCTGTATGAATTTTATTGACAGGGCAAATTCAAGGAAGACAGGATACATGACAAGCATCTCCCCAGGATAGAATTAGCATGGAACCCCAGTCTATGTTGGGAGAGTGCATGCACAGCCAGGGATACCGAGAACGACTCCGTGAGAGGCTTTAGGTATAACTAGGAACTGGCTAGTCTCTGTATGAAGAGCGCCCACACGGACTTGCACGGGTTGAGTACGGAGGGATATGGACCCATTGGTAATTTGGGTACCATCCACGGCAGACAGGGTGAGTGTATGTTCAAGGGGAAGAACCGGAATTTGATGTCTCTGGACGAGCTCCGCGGTGATATGTATGGTGTAATATAAGTTTTGTCTACATAACATATATTCTTTCCAAAAACTACAGTCATATAATTTTAGTTATTAGATCTAATGTTTTCTTGTGTGAACATAGCATTTAAAACATAACATAAAACAAAAAACTTTATAAGTTATTAATTCATTAAATTAAATAATTAATTTAGAGTAAAAGTAATAATTTAGATCATTTAACTTTTTTTTTTACACTGACAAATATTTGGCCTAATGCAGTTCTCATTGAGATTTAGACACAGTCTGGTGTGTACGGGGACCCCTATCATATGTAGAGTGCATTAATGTGGTATATATAGGCAGGATCATCATCATCACCAGCTTTATTATTATTATATATATGCTACATTATACTGCCTTGCCAGGACTATGGTGTATGCACCTGTAGGTTACCCATCCCATACATTGCAGTATCCACAATGCCTATAGGCTACGTCTTCTCACACTGTTGGCCGTGCCTCTGTAGTGTGTGGCCACTCCCCTTAAGCATGGGTCCCTAGCACTACATTCTCCTGTTGCCCCATTATGCCCCAGGCTGACACTGGGCCTGATCAGATATATGCTAATGCACTCGCAGTTGATCCCATACACAGCTTCCTGCAATAATACGCTAACGCTGTAGTCACCTGGAAATGTATCGAGACGCCCATCGGTGACGGTGTAGATTGAGAAAATCAGCCATCTGTATAATCACATGGTCCTCTCTACAATCGTAGCCACATTGCAACTAAGACGCATCAACAGATGGCCGATAATCGTTCAATGACGTGAATATCAGCATTATGCAAATATCGGAACAATTATCCCTCCAATGCTCAGAGGATCTGATTCAGTGCTGGGTATACACACACGGAGCGATACAGCGGCCGATCTGACGGTACAGAACAATATCGCTGCTATATCGTTTCATGTGTGGGCATGATATCGTCCTCTGCGCGCTCCCGTGGGGTCGTCCGTCGCTCCCCCAGATCTTTCTGCATGTTCAGTTGATCTGGGGGTTCAACGAACGATCCTATGCAGTGCTATGCGGGTGGGGGAGGGGGGTGCCGGCATATCGGGCGGTCGGCCACCGGTCACTCCATGTTTGGAGACCACCCTATATGTCGGCCGTCGGATCGTCATCGCATCGCAAAGGGGTATATCGCACCGTGTATGGGGCCCTTTAGATGTAGCAATTAATTGTACACCTGGACAAACCATGCTGCACTGCAAGGGGGGAAATACATAACATTCTGTGTATGCATGCAGGGTAAATACTGGCTGTTGTTGCATGCAGGGTAAATACTGGCTGCTGTTGCATGCAGGGTAAATACTGGCTGCTGTTGCATGCAGGGTATATACTGGCTGCTGTTGCATGCAGTGTAAATATACTGGCTGCTGTTGCATTCAGGGTAAATACTGGCTGCTGTTGCATGCAGGGTAAATACTGGCTGCTGTTGCATGCAGGGTATATACTGGCTGCTGTTGCATGCAGTGTAAATATACTGGCTGCTGTTGCATGCAGGGTAAATACTGGCTGCTGTTGCATGAAGCCCACACATGCTGCACAGCTTTATCCTTACACTGTAATTTAGATATCAGTTTGGATGCACCCGTCCCGAATCTACATCTCTCTGTGCCTGTTACATCTGCCCCCCTGCAGCGGCCATGGTGTTACACAGTTACTTGCGCTTTCTTACTCTATTCCCAAATCTGAACCAGGCGCAGAGATATTAGCAGATCCAGGAATGATGCGATTTTCTGTGATCACTTTGTTTGTGTCTCTTGGTTTTATGGTTTTCTAATTTTTTCCTCTTTTCTATTTGAAGTATCGAATTCTCTATATGTACACAGCCATCGGCAGAATGCCTACCCTCCAACATGACCCGTTCCAATGCCTACCATCCAACATGACCCGTTCCAATGCCTACCCTCCAACATGACCCGTTCCAATGCCTACCCTCCAACATGACCCGTTCCAATACCTACCCTCCAATATGACCCATTCCAATGCCTACCATCCAACATGACCCGTTCCAATGCCAACCCTCCAACATGAACCGTTCCAATGCCTACCCTCCAACATGACCCGTTCCAATGCCTACCCTCCAACATGACCCATTCCAATGCCTACCCTCCAACATGACCCGTTCCAATGCCTACCATCCAACATGACCCGTTCCAATGCCTACCATCCAACATGACCCATTCCAATGCCTACCCTCCAACATGACCCGTTCCAATGCCTACCATCCAACATGACCCATTCCAGTGCCTACCCTCCAACATGACCCGTTCCAATGCCTACCCTCCAACATGACCCATTCCAATGCCTGCCCTCCAACATGACCCGTTCCAATGCCTACCCTCCAACATGACCCGTTCCAATGCCTACCCTCCAACATGACCCATTCCAATGCCTACCCTCCAACATGACCCGTTCCAATGCCTACCCTCCAACATGACCCGTTCCAATGCCTACCCTCCAACATGACCCATTCCAATGCCTACCCTCCAACATGACCCGTTCCAATGCCTACCCTCCAACATGACCCGTTCCAATGCCTACCCTCCAACATGACCCGTTCCATTAGGTACAAAACACTCTGCTCCTGGGATTCCCACCTAATACATGATTGCAGTCACCTGTGTTGAGCTAGTTATTTCATGACAAAGGTGTTTCAGCACAGGTGGCTGCAATCATACATTAGGTGGGAAGTCCAGGAGCAGAGCATTGTGTACCTAATGGAACGTGTCATGTTGGAGGGTCTGTGAGAATGCAGTAAGTGATACACAGGTCATTTTCTTATGACAATAAACTCAGCATTAGTGTATACTGTGCCTGGGAGCAGGGGCATAACTAGGTATTTGTAGACCCCATAGCAAAAGTTCGTAAGGACCCCTATGTAACACCCAATGGTGAAAAATTTATATAACACATGTAATTTTGATATGGAAGATGGGCCCCTCAGCTCTGGTCCCCATAGCAGCTGCACCCCTTACCATACTTACCTACTCTCCCGGGACTGTCGGGAGCCTCCCGAAAATCAGGTGCTGCTCCCGACACCCCGCAAGACTAGGCAAGTCCCGGGGAACGGATGCTGGCACCGCACTAACCCCCACGTCAGTCGCAAAAGTGGGCGGTGCAGGGGTGTGATGACGCGATTAGCGCTGAATCGCGTCATCGTAGCCCCGCCCCTGCCTTATAATGCCAGTAATATTGGCATTATAAAGCGGGGGGCGGGGGCCACTATGACGCGATCGCCTATTTGACCCGCCCCCATCCTCCCTGCTGGACGGACCTTGTAGCCCCCTCCCGGATTCCCCTGCCGAAATGTCGGCAAGTATGCCCCTTACACCTATGGTAGTTACACCCATGATGGGGGAATATAGTGACATACCTCCCAACATTTTAGAATTGGCAGGAGGGCACGCTGCTGAAGATATAGGGTGTGGCCTATTAGTAAGGGGCGTGGTCTCATGGGAAATGCTGGATAGAGCTGGCACTGTGTATATGGATGACGCACACAGGCGCGTGACATCCATTAACTGCTGCTCAGCTATGCCGAGCATCGGTGTTAGCGGGTCCTCCCCAACTTCCTCCCCGCTCATGGGACACTGCGGCCCGCGGGTGGGACAGTGCCTCTAAAATGGGACTGTCCCGCTGAAATAGGGACAGTTGGGAGGTAGGCAATGATGATCTGTTTATCCTATGGGGTAATGTTATGTATAGAGCTGGGACCTGAGGTGAAGTTGGAAAAGAAAACACAAGAACGGAATAGTACAGATGCGCTATAAAAATCAGGATGCGCGATGATCTGCTTATTTTAACATCATGAGACGACTCCGTCATCTTAAAGAAAACCCCACACTCATTAAGGTCTGTCTTCGGATGTGTTCAGAAGTCTGATCGGTCCATGATGATAAGATGTGTTTGTATTATTTCTCCTTTTGTATTACATCCCCTCTCACTGTCCACACATAGGGGCAACCAATCAGCTCCTAACTGTCATGTTACAGGCTGTGTTTGAAAAATGACAGTTAGGAGCTGATTGGTTTGCCGTTTATCACTCTCCACTTTATCACTTCTCAGAGCTTAGTACATCTGCCCCATTGGTCTCTCTCTCACATCCTCCTGACATTTGGCGACATTCCTGTGTGACTGGATCGTGCAGCCACCAAGAAGCTCTGCAGTCTGGCCAGACCAAATTGCAATATATATAGCACCTATCCTTGTGTATCAATGCCTGTTCCCCTATAGATTGTAAGCTTGTGAGCAGGGCCTTCCTACCTATATATCTGTCTGTTATTACCCTGTTTTGTTCTATTAATGTTTCCAATGGTGAAGTGCAACGGAATATGCTGCGCTATATAAGAAACTGTTATAAATAAATACGTTTTTCTAAAGGACATTTAGGTACAACAAGGAAGGTATGCAGACAGCACCGTCCATGTTGGAGAAAAGAGCGCGCTGGGGACATCGGGGTTGGGGTGGGGGAATAATGGGGACTCCAGCACCAGGCACAAGTACGGACATTTATATAATATACCGCAGTGTATATCCCACTGGGGACTGCATCACAAGTGACAGGTTACAAACTACTGTACAGTCCCATAGCAGTTTCTGTGCGTCTTCCGACTTCTAGCTGGCACAGTACTGAGTAGCGTTTACTGTGTATGAACAGGTCTCCGGAAGTGTAGCACTTGCGTCAATTTCATGGTGATTTTGCGCTATGATGCCAGAAAGAAAGGGGAATTTTAAGAGAGTAAGGGGCCCATGTGCAGGCTCAGTGCGGGCCCCCTCCTCTCTCCGGCGGTCCTGCAGTGCACTGTAGATTCTGGCTTAGTGCTTGGGCGCCATTTTCCTGGGGACACTTGTACTGCGCATGTGCAGGTTACTGGGAAAATGGCCCGGAAAATGCACCCATTATAGAGATGCCCCTGCAGAGAGTTAGGTATAATGTATGGGTGCAGGGTGTGCGGTGTGGCCCCTTGGACCATGGTGCCCATGTGCCCCGCAAACCCTGCACCCATTATAGACACAACCATGATTTCAACATAAGTATTGATATAGCACGCGTCCTGTTATATTGGCTGAGAAGAGTGCAGGTGCAATGTCAGCTTAAGGTTTACCTTCGGCATCAATCATCTGCAGACTGCGCGTTTCTCCACACAGCTCCGTCCTGGGCTTTACCCTCTTCAGGGAAGCTGCGCCTCCAGACTACCTCCACTGGGGCTTCAATCATCTGTCACACTTGGAAGTGTTCTGAGGGGCTATGCAGACCGGCTGGATCCCAGCTGCTCTCCAGGACAGTTACCTCAGCTATGCTCTGACCAACTGCCACACGCTGCCAACTGTCACCTGCAGTACCTCCTGACACTGGTCATCTGAGCTGCACCTGAACTCTGGAGAAACTGCAGAGGCTGCTGGGAATTGTAGTCTGCCTGTGTAATGACATACACATGTGCTGTGGCATGCTGCACAGTGTCAGACATAATACATCGCATAGTGGAGTATTGCAGGTGGCCTGAAGTGCCTTATGGGTATGTTATGGGAGTGTCACGGATGTGTCAGTAAATGAATACCGCCATGTTTAGAGAAAGTTAAGAAAGAGACTGCGCCAGCCATGGGGCGTTGTGTCAATGGTCAGTACGATGGTGGAGTATTTAGAGTCCTCCAGTGTATTTCCATAGACAGCGGAAAGTGGGCGTCTCTGGTGTTGCAGTCTCCAGCGCTCGCATTAGAAGGGGAAAGCTGTCCCCATTTTCTGGAATGCTGCTCGTCACTGATCCAACTGTCAGCAGCATGTCAGTCATGTCAGCAGCGTGTCAGTCATGTCAGCAGCGTGTCAGTCATGTCAGCAGCATGTCAGTCATGTCAGCAGCGTGTCAGTCATGTCAGTCTTGTCAGCAGCGTGTCAGTCATGTCAGTCATGTCAGCAGCGTGTCAGTCATGTCAGTCTTGTCAGCAGCGTGTCAGTCATGTCAGTCATGTCAGCAGCGTGTCAGTCATGTCAGTCATGTCAGCAGCATGTCAGTCATGTCAGTCATGTCAGCAGCGTGTCAGTCATGTCAGTTATGCCGCAGCTGTGGGGCTCTGTGACTGACGTCACAGGATCTAGTCTGCACGTGCGCACTGTGGCTGGTGCAGCTTCCTAGATGCTGCCAATGCTGAATACAGGCGGAGATTCGCATCTGCGGCTGATTTGCCATCTACTCTGATCCGGCCCCTTTGTGTATAGAATTATCATTTGCACAATAAGGGCCGTATTCAATTAGTTTTGCACCCACAATAAAGTTTTGCATGCCGGACTTTTTGCCTACATTGCGTATTTTAGCCGCAGAAACTTATCGTGTGCTTCCCCACTATTCGCCCTATTCAATTCCAAAAGACGCGAAAACGGCGACACGTGAAGTCAGACCAGGCGGAAAGTGGTGTCAGAATCGGGGAAATCACCCTGTACACTCCATAAAGATGCAGAAACATTGGGGAGCAATGTAGTAGTGCCCGATTAGTCCTAATAAAACTGTTTGGGGTACTGAAGTTGGTACAATTGCCTCTAATTAGCATCTTTGCACAAGTGGTGAAGAATGGCATAAAGCAGGATTTCTGGGTGACAATAAGTAATCCTGGCACATTTGGGGTACCTGATAATGGGTGCGAGCATCTTGTAATGTCTCTAAAGTGAAGTTTTTAAAAAAGTGAAATTCCTCCCCCATAAAAACACCTACAATCCAAAAACACTTCACCCCTTCTTAGTGCACCCCCAGAACCTTATTTTGCTGGTTTGCGAAGTTGCCCCCCCACTTTGTGCTTTTTCGCCCCCAAATTCAAAGTGCTTTTTTGGGGTGTTTTTTATACACAGTTGTCCATTGGGGGGCTGTCCCAAGGATTCTGAGTGGTTCCCCACCTTTGCACCCCAAAATAAAAAATGTTGCACTTCTTATCTCCTGCTACTCCGAGGCGAATCTTTTTTGCCTATTACATTGCATTGACTTTCCGCATACACGAAAAACAAATGGAATTGAATATGGAGATAGGTTTTCGACAGGCGAAAAGTCACAATTGGCGATACTTTTTTGCGGATTTCGGCTTTTCGCTTCTAATTCAAAATGTCCCTAAGCTGGAATTCATGTATAAAGCAAGGGAAAGAGCGGAGAAATTGTCCATTGCAGCCAATCAGTTTCTACTAGGGGCATGCACCAGCCACTTTTCGTGTTTTGTGTTTTGGTTTTGGATCTGGATCTTTCTTCGTGTTTTGGATCTGGATCGGTTCTGCCAAAACCACCCTTCCGTGTTTTGGGTTCTGGGTTTTTTGTTTTGGATCTGTATTTTTTTTTAAAAAAGCATAAAAACAGCTAAAATCACAGAATGTGTTGATTTTTCTGCTCCTATGCTATTATTAACTTCAAAAACCTTAATTTCCACTCATTTCCAGTTTATTCTGAACACCTCACACCTCACAATAGTGTTTTTATGTCCAAAAGGTTGCACCGAGGTAGCTGGATGACTATGCTAAGCGACACGAGTGGGCGGCACAAACACGTGGCCCATCTAGGAGTGACACTGCAGTGGCAGACAGGATGGCAGTTTGAAAAACTAGGCACCAAACTGTACATAATGCAAAGAAAAAAAAGGTGCAAGATGGAATTGTCCTTGGGCCCTCCCACCCACCCTTATGTTGTATAAACAGGACATGCACACTTTAACAAACCAATCATTTCAGCGCCAGGGTCTGCCACACGACTGTGGCTGAAATGATTGGTTCATTTGGGCCCCCACAAAACAAGCTGGCAATTAATCTGGCCCTGCACAAACTGGCTCTACGGAGGCAAGATGTCGTCCTCATCCTCCTCATTCACCGATTCCTCACCCTCTTCAGTGTTGTATACATCCTCATCCTCACAGAGTATTAATTCGTCCCCACTGGAATCCACCACCACAGGTCCTTCTGTACGTTCTGGAGGCTGGTCTCCCTGGAAGAGCTGATAATTCATTTTTATGAACATCATCTTCTCCACATTTTGTGGAAGCAACCTCCTACACCTTTTGCTGACAAGGTTCCCGGCTGCACTAAACACTTTCGGAGTACACACTGGAGGGGGGGCAACTCAGGTAAAATAGAGCCAGTTTGTACAGGGACCTCCAAATTGCCTCTTTTTCCTGCCAGTACATGTACGGACTGTCTGACATGCCTACTTGGATGCTGTCACCGATGTAATCCTTTAACAGACAGACGCACGCTTGTCGCTGCTGCTTTGAAGATGCAGGTGCGGCTACAGCCCCCACAATTCACAAATACAGGAAAAAAAAGAATTTTTTTATTGTTTGTGGAGCGCACTTTGAGGGTTACACCACCCTTTAACAGACAGACGCACGCTTGTCGCTGCTGCTTTGAGGACAGTATCATATGCAGTGACAGTAGACTTGTCAGAAATTGTTGACACGTCCTTCGGTCCGGACCAGATGTCCTAACCGGCCCTTGACTTATGACACAGGAGCATGCTTGGCGCTGCTACTGTGTTGATGCACGTGCGGCTACATCACACACAAGTCACAAACACATAAAAAGAATAGTTTTTATTTTTTGGAGCACTTTGAGGGTTACACCATCCTTTAACAGACAGACGCACGCTTGTCGCTGCTGCTTTAAGGATGCAGGTGCGGCTACAGCCCACACATTTCACAAAGACAGAAAAAAAAAGAAGAATTTTTTTATTGTTTGTGGAGCGCACTTTGAGGGTGTCACCACCCTTTAACAGTCAGACGCACGCTTGTCGCTGCTGCTTTGAGGATGCAGGTGGAATCTAGACGGGATTTGGAACCGGGGACACACTACCTCCATCAATTGTCTAAATCCCACTGCACTAATGGCGGATACCGGACGCACGTCTAACACCAACATTGCAGTCAAGGCCTCAGTTATACGTTTTGCTTCAGGATGACTGCTGTCGTACTTCATCCTCATCGCTAGGGACTGTTGGAGGGTCAATTGTTTAGTAAAAGTAGTGATGTTCCTACTTCCTCTCTGGGATGATGAACAACTCCCAGCAGCAGCAACAGCACTAGGAGGAAGTGGTTCTTGATCTTTCCCTATTTTATTTTTATCGGAGAAAGTTTGGTCCTCCATTTATGTTATATTGATATATACGTGCGGCTAAGGCGCACACAAACACAGAAAATATTTTTTCAATTTTGCTGGAGAGTAGTGCACTTTGTGGGTTACACCACCCTTTAAGAAATGAGCCAGCCGGCTCTTTACTTATGGGACACAGGCGCACGCTTGGCGCTGCTCCTTTGTTGATGCACGTGCGGCTACTGCGCACACAATTCACAAACACAGAAAATATTTTTTTATTTTGTTTGGAGTGCACTTTGGGGGTTACAGCACCCTTTAATGGTCAAGCCAGCCGGCCCTTTACTTATGACACAGGCGCACGCTTGGCACTACTTTGTTGATGCACGTGCGGCTACTGCGCACACAATTCACAAACACAGAAAATATATTTTTTTTTAGCACTTGGGGGGAGCACCCCTGACGGACAGAGCACCCCCTGGACAACAGTACAGCACCCCTTTAGGACTGGGACACTGCACAGGACTTTGGAGTGGCCCCTATGGACAACTGACTGCACAACACAGTCCAGCCAGCCCCTATGGACAACAGCAGCACAGCGCAGCACAGCACAACACTACACTGCACAACACTGCACTACACAGCCCAGCCAGCCCTAACTCCCACCCTCCCTCTTCACTGTCCACAGCCGAGTGACAAAATGGCGCCGACGCGGGTACCTTATATAGGATCCAAAACCCACGAGACCCGGAAGGCGGGATGATGACGTTTTGCCTCAATTTCAGATCCGAGTCAGGCGGGAAAAGTCGAGCCTGACTCGGATTGGCCTCGGATCGGAGGGGCTCGGATTTCAGAAATCCGAAACCGCTCACCCCTAGTTTCTACCTATCATTTTATAGAATGTACTTGATGAATTATTGATGAATGCTACATCAAAGCTAATTGGTTGCTATGGGCTGTCTCTGCAGGTCAGCAGGTTCCTGTATACTGAGGGGCATTCCCTGAACATTTTGAATGTTGGTTGCTGATGCTTTTGGTGCCACCTGTACCACCTCCATTATATTCAGGGTGATGTCCCATTTCCTGTTACTTACCTGGCTGAGTGTGAGCGAGGAGATCATCCTGGGTAATGGTCTGATGCCAGCGTCTGCCCATCAGGCTGACTTTTGGTTGGCATCCCTTATCAGTCCCTCTTGTTCCTCACCACAGTGCTAAGGAAGCAGGAGAAGGGGAAGCAGCTAGATTCTTACATATAGTAATCGCTTGGGACTAACAGATGCCCATCCAGTGTACCAAAGTCTGGTAGCTAATGACTAAGGTGCTAAACCAATTGTTATGCCCAAGTAAGCTGTCATTTTAAACCCACTTCCGCAGGCTGCAGGCGGCCCTGGCAAAAGTCATTTCTGCGCTTACAGCCTAGGCAGGTCTGACTGCATGGCCCGATAAGATGCTTTGGGATCACTCAGTCACCTGCCCATATTTCTGCCCCACTCTTGAGATTCTGAATGGATGACAGGGTCATGGCAAAAGTCACCCATCCAGTCTCATTATAATTCACTATTGGTGGGGCCCCAATTGAGACTTGTGCCCATTTTGTATACTCACCCCTCTAGGTGCCCCTTGTTATGCCACTCTTTGATACTATTACTAATAACGGATAATAAATTATGAACACAGTTGGTACTAATGTATATATTGCTAGTAGCTTTGGACCCATCAGACATTGGATTTTGGTCTGCTCTCCCAGCCACAGACTTGTCTTGCTTCCCTCATGAGGGGTTGGGGGGGGGGGCTTCCTACTGCCCATCGGTCTCAGGTTATCATGGATTATTATACAGATAAGCAGTGATCTTGGATTTCCATGACCTGTATAAAATCACGTCTCCAGCAGGTTTTGACATGTACCTGGTTGATGAGCAGTGACTAGCCCTATAATTTATGGTAGGGGGTGTAATGTCCGTAGCTTATCTGCAGTATATTACAAATATATTACATTCTATTCAGCAATTAAATATATTTTTACTTTCCTAGGAAAACATTGTCTTTTCCAGAACCAGATTTGGAAAGAATGTGGCACCGCCTGCCCCAAGAACTGTGAGAATATCAGGACCCCTCCCACATTCAGGGCCTGATTCAGATCCGCTCGCTAGGCTGCGTTTATACACAGCCTGCCGATTTTGCAATCTGCGTATGCGCGATGCATATGCATGCGCGTGCGTGAACTAGTCCAATCCATCGGGAAGCGTTCACTCGCTGCGTATAGACAGCCCGCTAGAATGAGTGACAGGACAAGCCATTTGTGGGTGGTAACAGGGGGTGGTCGAAGGAAACGGGGGAGTGGTGGTGCAAACGCAGGCGTGCCTGAGCGTCTTAATGCCGTTTCAAGGGCGTGCATAATTAAGACGCAGTGTCATTGTACACGTCATATGGTTGTTTTACACACTGAAGCACTCGCAGTGCTTGCGACAGGGTATGGTCAACCACAAGTGCTGCGATCGCTTCCGATGGTACTTGATGTTACCGATGGTTGCATACACATCCTGCATAAGTAGGCGTCTTAAGACAGGCTGGTGGGCGTCTGCATACACACCGCGATCGCACGCCGAGACATAGTGGGCGTGCTAATGTCTTGCTGTGCGATCGCGGATTTCCATACTTTCGGTGCATGCGAACGCATCTAGCGAGCGCGTCTGAATCAAGCCCTCTGTTCCATGGGGTGTGAGTCTGCGCGCTTCTGCCGCATCCCCTATGTATTATGGAAAGAGAAATCCGGAATCTGCGTTCTCCCAAAGCGCTGCTGATAATACAACTTTCATACATCTGTTATTATTATTACTAAATACAGCATATGTACAGTATCTCTGCTGTCTTCCTCATCCGATTACCCTGATAACACTGATACTATGATGTTCTTTGTGTGGCAAATGTCAGGTTATCACGACCTGCCAGTGATGTCTGCCCAGCAAAGGCAAACAACATCCTTATCCCTTGTACAATGTAGGATTTGTATGTTTTGCCTATGAAAGTACAAGTTTCTGTGTGTTACATCTAGATTGGCTGTCAGAATACTTGACAGTAATTGCTAACATTAATTAAGCATTTGTATAACATAATAAAATCACCTATATTCCTCTAATACTAGCTGAGCGTGATACAAGTGTATTAATCATAATACTAAATACACCTCATATTTCACAACTGAACACTAGCCCTAATGAGCCTGCTACCAGGCTGAAAGGCCCAAAATCTGGAGTGGCCTGTGGACGGAGCCCTCCCTCTCCTCACATCCACATCCCCAGGACCCAAACCGGCTATTCCAAAAGCCGATACTCTGGTCTGTTTACAAAACAGACTTCTCCTGGGTTTTTTTAGAACACATAGGCCAAAAACCTAGGACAAACGTACCTGTCATTCACCACTTTACCAGTGCTTCTATCACAATACATATTAATATTATATTATTATATACACAAACATATACAGTATATATACAACTTCTTTACGGCGGCACTCAGATCACAATAAATATCACGGAGGCAGGGTAAGTCACCAACGCTTCGATGCCACACTTTATTGCATCGTCATCAGGGTGATAACAAATAACAAAAAATAAACCTACCTACAGTATATCCTGTCACCATCACGACCTGCGGCTTCTAGCGTCCACATCCTGCGACCGTTGCCGTGACTACCAAAAACAAACAAAAACAATATAATTTCGGCAGATCACAGGTATGAAAGTTTAAAATCAGTATATATATGTATGTAGTCATATGACCGGCTAGGGAGTTATGATAGGCGTCAAAAATACCGACTATCATAATCCTGATGCCGAAGCGCCGAGGAAGCCATCATGAACAAAGGTAAGGCCAGGGCGCCCTTAGCGTTAGCCGCGAGGGTGGACGGTTAGGATTAGAGAGTCTAGCAGGGTTAGGTTTGTGGAGGGTGGGGGGTGGATTAGGATTAAGCACCCCTAGGGGGGAGGGTTAGTTTTAGGCACCACTAAAGGAGGGTTAGGGATAGGGGGGGGGTGAGGGTACTTACCTGCCCTGTCAGGATCTTGATCCTGTCGGACATCCGCTATATAAAGTACACTGTATATATACTAGATGTAATCCCTGGCTCTGCGTTTTCTCTCTCTTTCTCCTGTCACTTTCTTCCTCTATATAGGGGAGATGTACTAAGTGATAAAGTGGAGAGTGATAAAGTACCAACCAATCACCTCCTGTCAGTTTACAGGCTGTGTTTTAAAAATGACAGGGGCTGATTGGTTGGTACTTTATCACTCCCCAAGGCTTAGTACATCTGCCCCTATCTCTCTCCAGCACCCCCCTCTTTGTGACCTAAATTGTACCAAATAGTACGATGGTTCACAGAGCCGTCAGCAGGACAGAAGGCTGTGACTGGTTGTTAGAGTCTATGCAGCCAGGGGCTCCGAGAGGGGGGTGCAGCGGGTACTGATTATCCGGGCCTGTGCTTGCTAGAAGGGCCCGGCGGAGGCTTGGATCTGCCCTTCCCCCCTTCTCCCCTTCTTCCTCTTAGTCTTGTCAGCGCCAGCGTCTAGCACACACTGCTGAGTGGTGGGCTGCAGCGAGTACAGGGAGGCTGATGTTCCCGCTGAGCATAGTGGCAGTATCAGGGGTGCATCTATAATGGGTGCACACCCTGCACCCATTATTAAATACCTAGCTCTATGGATGTCACGACCCTGTCTAGTTGTCACCTTTTTGCCTTGAGACTTACCCCTGTCAGCTGTCCCATGGATCTGTGTTTGTAGTTCTCCTGGGGGATCTGCTCTGACTTCTCTATGCATTCCTGTCACAGTGATTATTGCACCTGGCCTCTCCTCTGTCTGTGAGCACTGCTAGCCCTGATTGGAGTCACAGGTGTGGTTCTGATTCTCAGAGCTGCAGAGATGAATACTCCCTCTGCATGTTGTGCCTTCCACCACTCAGAATGCTACTACCAGACCACATGTCCGTATCCACCAATTGCTGCCAGACCCATGGTATATATATCCTCCCTTGATAGCATTTTGGGCCTGAACATCTCGTCTTCCCGTGGTGTATGGTTCATGCTGTTTCTGCATTCAAGTATATCCCTGAAACCTGCTACAGCAACCCCTGGTGCAATCCAGAAAACCTGTTACAGCTGTACCTGGCAATCCAGTAAATCTGCTGGCAGCAACCCCAGGTGCTTCCAGAAAACCTGCTACAGCTAAACCTGGCAATCCAGTAAATCTGCTGACCGCAACCCCTGGTGCATCCCAAAAACCTGCTACAGAAATACCTGGCATCCAGTTGTCCTGTTACAGCAATACCTGGCCTGTGCTAGTCCTACTCCTGGTTGGTCCCTGGCACTCTGTAAACCTGCATCGTGCCACCCTGCCTTGCTTCCTGCTGTGGATCAACACCTGCCCCTTTTACCTACCTACTCCCTCCTTGAACCTAAAATTCCCAAACCTACCCATTCCTTCCTGAAACCTGTTATTCCCTATTATCCAATCCAGCCTGCACCTGAGTTCCAACCTTTGTCATAGAAATTCCAGATTACCCTGTTTAGCCCTCATCTCAGCATTACCTGACTTCCCTTCAGCCATTGTCACATTCCAGTCCAGAGTCAAGTTCCAAGCTCATCAGTTCAGTCCATGTTGCTCCAGTCCAGAGTCAAGTTCCAAGCTCATCAGTTCAGTCCATGTTGCTCCAGTCCAGAGTCAAGTTCCAAGCTCATCAGTTCAGTCCATGTTGCTCCAGTCCAGAGTCAAGTTCCAAGCTCATCAGTTCAGTCCATGTTGCTCCAGTCCAGAGTCAAGTTCCAAGCTCATCAGTTCAGTCCATGTTGCTCCAGTCCAGAGTCAAGTTCCAAGCTCATCAGTTCAGTCCACGTTGTTCCAGTCCAGAGTCAAGTTCTTAGTTCATCAGTTCAATTCAACAAGTCTTCCTGCCGGTCCCAGTCTGGTCCCTCCAGTTCCTGTCATTTATCATCAAAGGCAGTTTTCACTGCTACACAAGTCTTGTAAATAGAGCTATCTACATCACCCATGGTTCCGGTCCAGCCGGCCTCCAGAGAATCCAGTTCATCACCTGAGACAGGTAACTCACAAGCACCAAACATGACAATGGAGTCCCACGTCGGCGGTACCATCGCTCCACAAATTGCCTGGAAAAAGGCTGCCACGCCCATTTTCCCGGTGTTTTGCGCAGGTGCAGAAGGGAAATTTACCGGGAAGATGGCTGCCGCACCATTTCCCCATGACCTGCGCATGCACAGTAGACTCTACTCTAGTGCCCGATGTCTGTTGCTCTCAGGGCCTCATTCAGACCTGCTCGCAGGGATGCGTTCGCTCATAGCCAGCAAATGTTTGCAATCAGCGCATACATCGCAGTGCACGAACCAGTGCTAGAGATAGAGAAGCGATCACTCATTGCGCATAGACAGCCCAGCAGAGTGAGTGACAGGAGAAACCGTTTGTGGGTGGTGACATGTGACAGGGGCTGGCCACTAGAAACAGGGAGTGAAGCTGCGAATGCTGGCATGCCTGATTGTCTTAGTGCCGTTTCAGAGGCGTGCATAATTGACAGGCAGCATCATAGTACGCGTCACCTGACTGATTTTTACACTCAAGGGATCGCAGTGCTTGCGGTAAGGTATAGTCAACCTCAAGTGCTGCTTTCGCTTCCGATGGTATCCGATGTACTGATGCTTGCATACACTTCCTGGAGATGATGTGCGCTAGCGGGCATCTTAAGACAGGCTGGTGGGCATCTACATACACACAGTGATCGCACACCCAGACATAGTGGGCGTGCTTAAGGCTTGCCGTGCGATCACCTGCCGTGCTGTCACTTTGCCGGATTGGCATACGCTAGGTGCGAAAGAACGCATCTCACGAGCGGGTCTGAATGAGGTCCCCAGTGCACTGCTGGGTAGAGAGGAGGGACCCTGGACAGAGGCTACACATGGGCCCCCTCCTCTCTTTATACACCCCTTGAGCAGTGTCTTCTGCATCCACCTGATAGGACGGGGAGAGTGATCACACCGATCATGTCCCCCCAGGATTTGCCCTTAGCTAAGGGTAACACCACCGCGTCACTAGGGCATGTCCTGTTACTGGGCCAGGTGTGGTCACTGGGCCATCCCTCTTTGCTAGTACCCAGGCCAGACCTGGCTCTCTACAGAAAAAAAGGTGATTTTTCCCCCCAGCACACTGCAGCAATGTCAACAAAAAATACTTAAATCCTACATGATAATAGCGATTCAGAAGTATTAGTTACATGCATTTGCAAATATAAGAATAAGCGCCAGGCCATAGTCAAGGCTCCTCTATACTGGTGTCCCTAACATTAAGGGGTTCACGTCCGAGAAGCAAGGTACCCCCAAAAATTCCAGCCAAGGACCATCCCCAGGGCATCACACGAAAAGGGGAAAATAGGTGATAGTGAAGTGTAAAGAAAAGATGTGTAAGAATAAATCAGTAAGTGTTAATGAAATGAGAAAGAATTAAAATGACATAAATAATAAACAAACAATTAGAAAAGTGATAAAAAATATCTATGTGAATAAAGTGCTGGTGCCCTGAGAAAGGTCCAGCCAGAACAACCGCGGGGGCCCCACTCCAAACGCTCACCCCAAAATAATTATTGCTACACAATAGTAGCACCCACTCTGGGTCATATAATAACAAATTGATGTACTGCATAATAACAGCACATGTATAAGCTGAGAGCTGACTCACCTTGGAGGTACCCCAAAAACCTCCACATGGCACTACAAGGATCAACACATAATCCTAATGCTGGCTCCCTTCATGCCTCCAAACTGCAAACCAAAAGTATGGTGGTCGCTCACATCAGCTTAATGATATTGCACAGGTGCTCGTAAAGGGTGGGATTACACTGAGCTACAGAAAATAAGGGATTTTCCCTCCAGCACACTGTAGCAAAATCAACAAAAATACTTAAATCCTACATGATAATAGAGATTCAGAGGTATTAGTTACCTACATTTGCAAATATATGAATACTGTGTTCAGTGTAAACCCTGCCCTTTACAAGCACCTGTGTAATGTCATTAAGCTGATATGAGCGACCACCATACTTTCTGGGCCTGATTCAGAGCTGGACGCTCTGACCATAGCGCTCGCTCTGAATCAGGGATCTCCTACCTAAAAATGGAGCGGCCTCTTAGATGCTCACATAGCTGTGGGTTACCACCCACAGCTTATGCGAGCGTCCATGATGATGGTCGCGATGGTCTTGCGGTAGGGTCTCGTGGCCGCAAGCCCTGGAGTGATTTTGGCTCTATCAGAGGGGAACATCGTTGGAAGTGTCCCGATGATTAATTCCAACTGCAATATCGCTGCAGAAGAGGACTTTGAAGGAACAAATAGGGGATGGATAGGGAAAGACCAACTGCCCAGTAGCGTTACTCATTATACCAGCTCCCAAACAGTATTTCCCAACACCAAAGCAACTAGTAATAGTAGTAATAATAGCAGTAGTAGTAATTGTTGTTGTAATAGTAGTATTAGCGTTAATAGCAGTAGTAATAATATAAGTAGTAATAGTATTAGTAGTAGTAATAGTAGCAGTTGTAATAGTAGTATTAGTAACAATAGCAGAAGTAATAATATCAGTAATAATATGAGTAGTATTAGTAATAATATCAGTAGTAATAGTAGTATTAGTAACAATAGCAGAAGTAATAATATCAGTAATAATATGAGTAGTATTAGTAGTAAATATAATATCAATAGTAACAATATCAGTAGTAATAGTAGTAGTAGTAATAATATCAGTAGTAATAGTAGTAATAGTGGTGGTAGTAGAAGTTATAATAACAGTAGTAAAAATATCAGTAGTAATAGTAGTAGTTATAATATCAGTAGTAATATCAGTAGTAACAGTAGTAATAACATCAGTAGTAATAGTAGTAATAGTGGTAGTAGTAGTTATAATAGCAGTAGTAATAATATCAGTAGTAATAGTAGTAGTTATAATATCAGTAGTAATAATAGCAGTAGTAATAATATCAGTAGTAGTAGTAGTAATAATATCAGTAGTAATAGTAGTAATAGTGGTAGTAGTAGTAGTTATAATAGCAGTAGTAACAATACCAGTAGTAATAGTAGTAATAATATCAGTAGTAATAGTGGTGGTAGTAGTAGTTATAATAGCAGTAGTAACAATATCAACAGTAATAGTAATAATATCAGTAGTAATAGTAGTAATAATATCAGTAGTAGTAATAGTGGTAGTTATAGCAGTAGTAATAATATCAGTAGTAGTAGTAATAGTGGTAGTAGTAGTTATAATAACAGTAGTAACAATATCAGTAGTAATAGTAGTAATAATATCAGTAGTAATAGTAGTAATAGTAGTGATAATATCAGTAGTAATAGTAGTAACAATATCAGTAGTAATAGTAGTAATAATATCAGTAGTAATAGTAGTAACAATATCAGTAGTAATAGTAGTAAAAGTGGTAGTAGTAGTAGTTATAATAGCAGTAGTAATAATATCAGTAGTAATAGTAGTAATAGTGATAGTAGTAGTTATAATAGCAGTAGTAATAATATCAGTAGAAATAGTAGTAGTTATAATATCAGTAGTAATAATAGCAGTAGTAATAATATCAGTAGTAATAGTAGTAATAATATCAGTAGTAATAGTAGTAATAATATCAGTAGTAATAGTGGTAGTAGTAGTTATAATAGCAGAAGTAATAATATCAGTAGTAATAGTGGTAGTAGTAGTTATAATAGCAGTAGTAATAATATCAGTAGTAGTAGTAGTTATAATATCAGTAGTAATAATAGCAGTAGTAATAATATCAGTAGTAACAGTAGTGATAATATCAGTAGTAATAATAGCAGTAGTAATAATATCAGTAGTAATAGAACTAGTAGTTATAATATCAGTAGTAATAATATCAGTAGTAATAGTAGTAATAATATCAGTAGTAATAGTAGTGATAATATCAGTAGTAATAGTAGTAATAATATCAGTAGTAATAGTAGTGATAATATCAGAAGTAATAGTAGTAATAATATCAGTAGTAATAGTAGTAATAGTGGTAGTAGTAGTTATAATAGCAGTAGTAATAATAGTAGTAGTAATAATATCAGTAGTATTAGTAGTAATAATATCAGTAGTAATAATAGTAGTAGTAATAATATCAGTAGTAATAGTAGTAATAATATCAGTAGTAATAATATTAGTAGTAATAGTAGTAATAATATCAGTAGTAATAGTAGTAATAATATCAGTAGTAATAGTAGTAATAATATCAGTAGTAAAAGTAGTAATAGTAGTGATAATATCAGTAGTAATAGTAGTAATAATATCAGTAGTAATAGTAGTAATAATATCAGTAGTAATAGTAGTGATAATATCAGTAGTAATAGTAGTAATAATATCAGTAGTAAAAGTAGTAATAGTAGTG
Source organism: Taudactylus pleione (assembly GCA_031769625.1). Taxonomy (NCBI): domain Eukaryota; kingdom Metazoa; phylum Chordata; class Amphibia; order Anura; family Myobatrachidae; genus Taudactylus; species Taudactylus pleione. The sequence goes on along the minus strand of JAUIMM010000256.1, from coordinate 221,049 downwards.
ATAATATCAGTAGTAATAGTAGTAATAATATCAGTAGTAATAATATCAGTAGTAATAGTAGTAATAGTAGTGATAATATCAGTTGCAATAGTAGTAATAATATCAGTAGTAATAGTAGTAATAATATCAGTAGTAATAGTAGTAATAATATCAGTAGTAATAGTAGTAATAATATCAGTAGTAATAGTAGTAATAATATCAGTAGTAATAGTAGTAATAGTAGTGATAATATCAGTTGCAATAGTAGTAATAATATCAGTAGTAATAGTAGTAATAATATCAGTAGTAATAGTAGTAATAATATCAGTAGTAATAGTAGTAATAGTAGTAATAATATCAGTAGTAATAGTAGTTATAGTAGTGATAATATCAGTAGTAATAGTAGTAATAATATCAGTAGTAATAGTAGTGATAATATCAGTAGTAATAGTAGTAATAATATCAGTAGTAAAAGTAGTAATAGTAGTGATAATATCAGTAGTAATAGTAGTAATAATATTAGTAGTAATAATATCAGTAGTAATAGTAGTAATAATATCAGTAGTAATAGTAGTAATAATATCAGTAGTAATAGTAGTGATAATATCAGTAGTAATAGTAGTAATAATATCAGTAGTAATAGTAGTAAAAATATCAGTAGTAATAGTAGTGATAATATCAGTAGTAATAGTAGTAATATCAGTAGTAATAGTAGTAATAGCGGTAGTAGTAGTTATAATAGCAGTAGTAAATGGTAGAAGTTATAATATCAGTAGTAATAGTAGTAATAATATCAGAAGTAATAATGGTAGTAGTAGTAATAGTAGTAATAATATCAGTAGTAATAGTAGTAGTAGTTATAACATCAGTAGTAATAATATCAGTAGTAATAATAGTAGTAGTAATAATATCAGTAGTAATAGTAGTTATAACATCAGTAGTAATAATAGCAGTAGTAATAATATCAGTAGTAATAGTAGTAATAATATCAGTAGTAATAGTAGTAATAATATCAGTAGTAATAGTAGTAGTAGTAATAATATCAGTAGTAATAGTAGTAATAATATCAGTAGTAATAATAGTAGTAGTAATAATATCAGTAGTAATAGTAGTAATAATATCAGTAGTAATAGTAGTAGTAGTTATAACATCAGTAGTAATAATAGCAGTAGTAATAATATCAGTAGTAATAGTAGTAATAATATCAGTAGTAATAATAGTAGTAGTAATAATATCAGTAGTAATAGTAGTAATAATATCAGTAGTAATAATAGTAGTAGTAATAATATCAGTAGTAATAGTAGTAATAATATCAGTAGTAATAGTAGTAGTAGTTATAACATCAGTAGTAATAATAGTAGTAGTAATAATATCAGTAGTAATAGTAGTAATAATATCAGTAGTAATAATAGTAGTAGTAATAATATCAGTAGTAATAGTAGTAATAATATCAGTAGTAATAGTAGTAATAATATCAGTAGTAATAGTAGTAATAATATCAGTAGTAAAAGTAGTAATAGTAGTGATAATATCAGTAGTAATAGTAGTAATAATATCAGTAGTAATAGTAGTAATAATATCAGTAGTAATAGTAGTGATAATATCAGTAGTAATAGTAGTAATAATATCAGTAGTAAAAGTAGTAATAGTAGTGATAATATCAGTAGTAATAGTAGTAATAATATCAGTAGTAATAGTAGTAATAATATCAGTAGTAATAGTAGTAATAGTAGTGATAATATCAGTTGCAATAGTAGTAATAATATCAGTAGTAATAGTAGTAATAATATCAGTAGTAATAGTAGTAATAATATCAGTAGTAATAGTAGTAATAATATCAGTAGTAATAGTAGTAATAGTAGTGATAATATCAGTTGCAATAGTAGTAATAATATCAGTAGTAATAGTAGTAATAATATCAGTAGTAATAGTAGTAATAATATCAGTAGTAATAGTAGTTATAGTAGTGATAATATCAGTAGTAATAGTAGTAATAATATCAGTAGTAATAGTAGTGATAATATCAGTAGTAATAGTAGTAATAATATCAGTAGTAAAAGTAGTAATAGTAGTGATAATATCAGTAGTAATAGTAGTAATAATATTAGTAGTAATAATATCAGTAGTAATAGTAGTAATAATATCAGTAGTAATAGTAGTAATAATATCAGTAGTAATAGTAGTGATAATATCAGTAGTAATAGTAGTAATAATATCAGTAGTAATAGTAGTAAAAATATCAGTAGTAATAGTAGTGATAATATCAGTAGTAATAGTAGTAATATCAGTAGTAATAGTAGTAATAGCGGTAGTAGTAGTTATAATAGCAGTAGTAAATGGTAGAAGTTATAATATCAGTAGTAATAGTAGTAATAATATCAGAAGTAATAATGGTAGTAGTAATAGTAGTAATAATATCAGTAGTAATAGTAGTAGTAGTTATAACATCAGTAGTAATAATATCAGTAGTAATAATAGTAGTAGTAATAATATCAGTAGTAATAGTAGTTATAACATCAGTAGTAATAATAGCAGTAGTAATAATATCAGTAGTGATAGTAGTAATAATATCAGTAGTAATAGTAGTAATAATATCAGTAGTAATAGTAGTAGTAGTAATAATATCAGTAGTAATAGTAGTAATAATATCAGTAGTAATAATAGTAGTAGTAATAATATCAGTAGTAATAGTAGTAATAATATCAGTAGTAATAGTAGTAGTAGTTATAACATCAGTAGTAATAATAGCAGTAGTAATAACATCAGTAGTAATAGTAGTAATAATATCAGTAGTAATAGTAGTAGTAGTTATAACATCAGTAGTAATAATAGTAGTAGTAATAATATCAGTAGTAATAGTAGTAATAATATCAGTAGTAATAGTAGTAGTAGTTATAACATCAGTAGTAATAATAGTAGTAGTAATAATATCAGTAGTAATAGTAGTAATAATATCAGTAGTAATAATAGTAGTAGTAATAATATCAGTAGTAATAATAGTAGTAGTAATAATATCAGTAGTAATAGTAGTAATAATATCAGTAGTAATAATAGTAGTAGTAATAATATCAGTAGTAATAGTAATAATAATATCAGTAGTAATAGTAGTAGTCCGTAGAAGTGAAGCACAGTGTGTAAGCACAACTTCAATAAGGTTTGGTCATCATAAAGATGAAAGGGCCTTATTCAGAGGTGCGGGATATGTTGATGCCGCACTCAAGCAGCCAATGTATTTTGGCCCTGATTCAGACCCACTCGCAAGCGGGCGCACGTACGTTAGGCATACGTACAAAAATATTTAAATTCAATGGCTCGCTCGTATTTTCGTTCGCATCTAAAATTCCTCCCTAAACTCTGACGACCCCTCCTCTAACTAACGAGCGTATGAAATAGCGAGCGTACATCCCCGAAATGGCTTGAAAGGAACGCACGCACAAGTATAAACAGGAAGTGGCCTTGTCAGATGTCGATTACCTGCTCCTTTATTCTGCCTACCTCCATCAATCGTATCATGCCAATCAATGTATCAATTACCTTAATTGTTTGTTTTTTTTCAACACAATGCAAGAAACTTTACTCTTGTCCGTGTTTGTGTTTACCCGCAGAATACGTACGGATGAAACATTCGCTTTTATTGTTCAAAAAACATGTGAACCACAATTAAACAATTGTACTATTGCTGTGGATCCCCGCATATTTCCCTGGGTTCATTTCTTTATTTAAATTTGCTTACGCATGTCACTGCATCAAGCCTATCCTAACTCTCCAGAGATTTCTGGCCCTGTCGAACACATGACTCATACACTAACCAATAAAATTGCTCCTGTTAATTTCCAAAATACATTAGCCAATCAGAAAATTTTTACACACTTTATCAAAAATGATTTTTATGAAAAACACCATTGCCATCATGAGAGCCTCCGCATTCACCAGGCACGAGCTGCTGGTGCTTACGGAGGTCATGGATCGCTGGATCACCAGCCAGCCTCCACCCATCAGCAACCGGCAGAAGCGCTCCGCGTATGCGGAGGCACGGTCCCGCCTGCGGTCCTTCGGCTCACGCCGCAACATCGGGCAGCTGGAGCGCAGGTGGTCCGACCTGCAACGGCGACGCCCCGCTTGCTGGCATGCTTTCGCATGCAGATACTGGAAAGTAAGTGTTATGTATTGTGGTTTTCATGTTTGTGTTTGTGGGGCAAACTGCGTGTGCATGTTTTCCTGTCTGTCCTATTTATTATTTGTACTCATATCTGCGTGTGCATGTTTTCCTGTCTGTCCTATTTATTATTTGTACTCATATCTGCGTGTGCATGTTTTCCTGTCTGTCCTATTTATTATTTGTACTCATATCTGCGTGTGCATGTTTTCCTGTCTGTCCTATTTATTATTTGTACTCATATCTGCGTGTGCATGTTTTCCTGTCTGTCCTATTTATTATTTGTACTCATATCTGCGTGTGCATGTTTTCCCTCTATTTCTGATTTATTCATTCTACTCCTATTTGGCTTATTTTTTGGGTTGTGTTTTTTTTTTAGTTTTGGTCCCCGGATTTGTCCATAAACTAACCGCAATTTCTTTGACATATTTTAGGGGGACAGCCAAGACTCCGCCGTCACCGTCCGTCCAGACGGCGTTCCCGGCCACTATCCCCAACCCCCAGCCAACACTCCACCCCAAATCTTTCCCCTATTCCCCACTCCTCCCCATCCTTCCCAGACCCTCTCCCGGAAATGTCGTGCCTCCTTCCCCTCCGTCCCACTTCCCCCTCTCCTCCACCCACCCCTCTTCCAATTACCCCCTCCCCGGAGTCCATCATAACTCCTCCCCATTCTTTGGGGAATGACGGATCCTCCGAGGAGGATCATGGAGGCATTTCCGGAGCTCCCGTTTTGGCTCCCGGTATGTTTTTATTTTGTTTTTTTTTAAAGCACAAACTGTTTGTATGTAATCATGTGTCGTGCCTTTCTTTGTGTTTTTGTGGCTTGACTTTTGGTGATTTCGCAGTTTGCCTTTACCTCTTCCTGGTGATTTCAACATACACATATCACACCTGTGGGAATTTGTACATAGGCCTTGTATTTTTGGCAGCACCCCCTTTTTTTATTTTTTTTTAGGTTTAGGAGTGATTTCGTTGTGTTTTTGTTTTTTTAATGTGGATTCCCTATTGTTGTATTAACCCACACACTTTTCTCACCCACAGAGGAACAGAGGCGTCGGCAAGAGGTGGCGGATAGTGTTGGCCAGATGCGCCAACATGTAATTGGCATTCTTGTGGCCCTCGACCGGCTGTCTGGCCTCCTTCGGCATTAGTTTTTTTAGTTTTGTTAAATTTTCAAAATAAATTTTTTCATACAAATATACGTTCTGGCTCATTTTTTAAATCCTAAACCAAGATAGTTTAGCCTGACATAAGTAGACTGTTCCTGCAAGGATTTCCCTTTTTTAAAAGTTAGATTGGGTTTTGTCTTTGTATGTCAAACAGACACAAGAAACACATAACAGTAACAATGTCATTTCCCTTTTTGGGTGTAGTGTCAATTACATATTTCTACATTTTACAGGTTCCTAGTTGGTGCGCAAGCTGCATAGGCCAATCTTACAAATCCCAAGGTTGGGCCAGGCTTCCTTTTGGTGTGGGTTGGGAAGCTGAAAACATTTCAGTTTAGCTCAACTGGCGTCAGTACTGGATTACCCCTTAGTCAAATGTAACTTGTGTTAACCTGGTTACACTTGCTGTTAACGTCCCAAAAAAGGAAGACCATTTCACTCTCCAAACATTTATTCACAACATAACAGAGAAAACAAAGTGGTCACTCCCAAAAAAAGAACACAGTGATAAATTCAAATACAACACATACCCAGAAATAATTAAATAACAACAAAAAATCAAGAACTGGTTGACGAAGGACCATGCCAACATGATTCCACAAACATGGCGTTGCGATATGGGTTCCAGAATATATGCCCAAAAGGACCAGATCCAGGTTTGGTAAGGGTAGCAGGAAGTAGTGAGCGTTGGAGTGCCAAAGATTATGTGAACAAACAGAAGATGGTGAGAAAAAAAACACAAAATTAGATGTTCGCAAACAAACACAAACACATTAGGTATAAACACTGTAGTTTTGTTACAACTTACCTAAAAAATCTGGCAACAACATCATCGCGTATGGCCCCCCCACATACTGACCTCCGACCAACCTCGGGGGGGCCATCCTCAGGTAAGGCATCCTCTGGCTGCATTGGGACACCACTCCTTATGGCAATGTTGTGAAATATCCCACACAGGACCACAATTTTAGACACCATATCCGGCACATACATGAGCTCGCCACCAGAGCGGTGGAGGCATCTGAAACGGCCTTTTAAAAGGCCGATACAGCGCTCCACCACTTGCCTGGTGGCTGTAAGTGCGGAATTATATGCACTTTGTGGCCCTGGTGTGGGAGCCAAATAAGGAGTGAGCAGCCAGGACATGCAAGGGTATCCACTGTCTCCTGTGAAAAAAAATAGACAACATCAGGAACACTGTGTATCAAGCTTAACATTGTTATGTACTAAAGGTCTCCACTTACCCAAAAGCCACGCATCACCAGCTTGTAGGTTGGTTAATTTCTGCCATATCCCTGATTGCCGGATGACGAAGGAGTCATGAGCACTTCCTGGTAATTTAGCATTCAGGGACAGGATCTGGAGGGAGGCATCACATACCACCATTACATTCAGGGAGTGATAGTGTTTACGGTTTCTAAATATTGCCTCCAGCCGTGCTGGAGGCTGAAGTGGTATGTGAGTACCATCCACAACCCCTATGATGTGTGGGAAGCCAGCTATTTGGTAAAAATTGGCCTTGCCCACACTAATGGCACCCATATCCAAAGGCATTTTAATAAAATGATGGAGGTGCTTGAAAAGTGCCTCCATCACTGCCCTCAGGATCCGGGAAAAGGAGGATTGGGAGATGCCCGCCACTATTCCCACCGTTGTTTGAAACGATCCTGAGGCACAGAAATGTAACACCGCCATAAATTGCGTCAGTGGTGGTATTGCTGTTGGACTGTCAATTTGCCGCTCAAGATCACTTTCTATTAATGAGAGAGTGTCTATGATGATTTTGGGAGGTAGACGGTAGCGTCTTAAAACCTCATCATCGGGCATTCCAAAAAGGGTGACACGTGTTCGAAATATCTGGGGCCTTGCATGCCTACGATGCCTACGCCTGGGACGAGTTTGAGGTTGGTCGTCTTCCGGGAGCAGGGCCAGAACAATTCGCCCCAGATCTACCTGAAATTCAAAGTTTACAATGTAAGGCTTTTGAGCCACCCCAAAAGTAACATAAAACAACTTAGCTTTATGATACCATCCATAGCTGCTTACATGCCGGGGTATTGTCATGATACGTATAAACTGTAAAAAAGCCAAAAATGAGACATCAAAAATTTAGAGGGTGATTTTATGTTTGTCAAATTGGTGCAAGCCAACACATAAAATAGGCGAAACACACATTTGGCCATCGATGAAAACGACATTGCACACCGTACGTCAAATAGGGGTCAAATGGACCCCAAAAATGGAAAAGGGAAAAGCAAAACTGGTTTACATGATGAATAAGCCTCGAAAAATGCGTTAATTAGTTCGCAAATGCAAGTCACTACACCAACAGTCCAAAATGCGTTAATTAGTTCGCAAATGCAAGTCACTACACCAACAGTCCAAAATACGTCACGAAATCACATTTAATTTCTGGTTGATTTCATTCTGGAAGCAGAGACATGGCTTCAGACCAGGGAAACAATGGCCAAAATTCCGGCGGTAAGGCCTTCATGCATTTTGTCTCAATGATTCTTTTAAAACATAATATTGTGCAAGTTGTGAAGTGGCTAAATCTGCATATTTACCCAAATAGGTGAGGAGGATGACATGGAAGAGACTGCTGGCCCCAGTCAACCCGCCAAAGCTGCCAAAAAAAAAAGGCAGCCACATTTCACAAGCAAGGAGATGGAGGTTTTGATCCAGAAGTGCGTTGACATCCTGCCCCAGGCAGCCAGGAATATGAGCCAAAGCCAGAAGTGGAGAATGTGGGAGGAGGTCGCCGTTGCTGTCAATAGGGTGGGTGATTATGTCCGTCTAGCCCGGGATGTCAAACGGCGGTAAGTAAACACTTTCCCATCCTATAAACAAACCCCATTGTAAAAAAAAGGATAATGGTTCCAATTTCATTCCACAGATGGGCAGACTTCAAATATCGTCTCAAGCAAAAACTTGCCGACAGGGCTAGGCATGCAAGGGGGACAGGTGGGGGTCCCACCCCTGTGTCATTGGAGTTGACAGACTTAGAAGAGCTGGCACAGGGGTGTGTGCAGGCTGTGGAGGTGTTTGGCGTGTCCAACATGGATACGGACATGCCAGACTTTGCGGCTCCTCATGTTGGCCAAGGTAAGTCTTGTGATGTCACCAACTCTGAAATGCTATTGTGCCAATATGTAGATTCTAATGTGAGTCTTTTGGCATTTTTCCTAACAGAGACAGAGGCGGATGAGTCTGCTCCAGAGGGGAGCCTTGGCCGCAGAATTTCTGCTGGCTCTGCAGGGGAGGAACCAGTACATCCGGCTGAGGACCCTGCAGAAGCCAGTCCAGGGCGTGCCCCCTCGCAGGCAGTGGGCCTCCTCACAGAACTCAATTTTAAATCGGATTTCCATACGGAGATTCTGCAGAGGATGGACGCCAGTCTGATACGGGTGGCTGAGGCCCTGGAGCAAAATGCTGCGGCCAACGTGACCATTGCTCAGGCCCTGGCGGAAAATACCAGGGCCAACATCCGCATCGCCGATGCCCTGGAGCAGCTCGTTCGCCAGCACATGGTGGAGCCGACCTCCCTTCCTGCCGGAACATCCGGATCCTCCACCTCTGGCACAACATCAGCCAATCCTCCAAATGTGCCTAGCCCTGTGCCTAGTCCAGAGGCCACAACATCTGCCTCTGGACAGGCCAGCCCGATGGCATCCCGGACCCGGTCTGGCGCCCACCCTCACCCAGCCAAACGGGCGAGAAAACGGTGACAGCAATGGCAACTTTTCCCACACTCCTTCTGTGCTTGGCTCATATTCCTTTCTGGTCAAAACTTCCCTCTCCTTTCTTGTGAAATGTTTTTAAATTTGTTATTTACGTTTATGTTACCAGTTATGGCTTTTTTTTTTTTTTTAACAAATATCTTTGCCACAAAAAAAAGGCAACAAAATATTAGGCCAATTTGTTTGTGTTTAAACAATAAATTTAAATAAAAAAACTGCCATTGTATTGTGACATTATTGTCCAAATGGGTTACATTTAATCCTGGCCCTAAAGGCAAAAACTGACCCTCTTAAAAAAAAAAAAAGGCCTCTTTAAGGAACGTTTAAAAAATCACATAACGATGCAAATTCCACAGTAAACCAAAAAAAAGGGGAGCTAATTAAAACATGATGACATTATTGTTACAATAGGCCATAACCAACAAATTGTGGCCAAAATAAAACACCAAAAATGTACGCTAATTGATTGTGTAATCATGACATTAGCAGCTCTGATTTCCACCTGCGTACGCTTTTGTGCTATCCCAATAAACTGCTTTCCAAACACATACCAAGCCGGTTTGCAATCCAACACTAATTACTTTACTGACCAGCCGCGATTAATCGCAGCACCATCGTTGAGTCCCGGGACGGAGGAGAAGGCCATCGCCAATGTGGTCGAGTAATCCTGACCCTAAGCTGTGCGAGCATTTTGAAGGGAAAGCGGATGTTCCAGTGACGTATGAGACGGTCCGAACACATTTGACGTTCGCATCTGCTAATGTATGTACGCCCCAAAAACGCCTCGCCACGCCTGCGTTTTTTCAACTCCACCCCCGTCAACACCCAAAAACGCCCTGTTCTGTCAATCACATTTGACATGTCACTTCCTGTACGCTATTTTAGGAACGAGAGAAAAAAAGCTCGCAATCTGCCGTACGCACATGCGCAGTGTAACACCGACGCATGCGCGTTTAGTCAACATCGGAACGCAACGAGCGTACTGTTGTTAACGTGCGGCTCTGAATGAGGGCCTTTGTCTGCTCATGCATCCTTATGGCTACCATGTTGAGATGGAGATTATGCACCTCTATAAGGCTGGCACAATCTCTGACGGTATGACCAATGTATGGCTTAATACACACAGCAGGGGATTAGCACCACAGCCCTTGGATGTCTCTGTACAAATTCCATCGGCTGTGGCATTAGCATACTGACGCAGTCACACTGCTGCAAAAGACGCCGTGTGGGCATCTCACCCCCCTCTCATAGTAGCAGTATTAGTGTTATCTCACCCCCCTCTCATAGTCGTAGTATTAGTGTTATCTCACCACACTGGCATAGTAGCAGTATTACTGTTATCTCACCACACTGGCGTAATAGCAGTATTACTGTTATCTCACCACACTGGCGTAGTAGCAGTATTACTGTTATCTCACCACACTGGCATAGTAGCAGTATTAGTGTTATCTCACCACACTGGCGTAGTAGCAGTATTAGTGTCATCTCACCACACTGGCGTAGTAGCAATATTAGTGTCATCTCACCACACTGGCGTAGTCGCAGTATTAGTGTCATCTCACCACACTGGCGTAGTCGAAGTATTAGTGTCATCTCACCACACTGGCGTAGTCGCAGTATTAGTGTCATCTCACCACACTGGCGTAGTAGCAGTATTAGTGTCATCTCACCACACTGGCGTAGTAGCAATATTAGTGTCATCTCACCACACTGGCGTAGTCGCAGTATTAGTGTCATCTCACCACACTGGCGTAGTCGAAGTATTAGTGTCATCTCACCACACTGGCGTAGTCGCAGTATTAGTGTCATCTCACCACACTGGCGTAGTCGCAGTATTAGTGTCATCTCACCACACTGGCGTAGTCGAAGTATTAGTGTCATCTCACCACACTGGCGTAGTCGCAGTATTAGTGTCATCTCACCACACTGGCGTAGTCGCAGTATTAGTGTCATCTCACCACACTGGCGTAGTCGCAGTATTAGTGCTATCTCACCACACTGGCGTAGTAGCAGTATTAGTCTCATCTCACCACACTGGCGTAGTAGAAGTATTACTGTTATCTCACCACACTGGCGTAGTAGCAGTATTAGTGTCATCTCACCACACTGGCGTAGTCGCAGTATTACTGTCATCTCACCACACTGGCATAATCGCATTATTAGTGTCATCTCACCACAATGGCGTAGTCGAAGTATTAGTGTCATCTCACCACACTGGCGTAGTAGCAGTATTAGTGTCATCTCACCACACTGGCGTAGTCGCAGTATTAGTGTCATCTCACCACACTGGCGTAGTCGCAGTATTAGTGCTATCTCACCACACTGGCGCAGTAGCAGTATTAGTGTCATCTGACCACACTGGCATACTAGCAGTATTAGTGTCATCTCACCACACTGGCGTAGTAGCAGTGTTACTGTTATCTCACCACACTGGTGTAGTAGCAGTGTTACTGTTATCTCACCACACTGGCGTAGTCGCAGTATTAGTGTCATCTCACCACACTGGCGTAGTAGCAGTATTAGTGTCAGCTCACCACACTGGCGTAGTAGCAGTATTAGTGTCATCTCACCACACTGGCGTAGTCGCAGTATTACTGTCATCTCACCACACTGGCATAATCGCATTATTAGTGTCATCTCACCACAGTGGCGTAGTAGCAGTATTAGTGTCATCTCACCACACTGGCGTAGTAGCAGTATTAGTGTCACCTCACCACACTGGCGTAGTAGTAGTATTACTGTTATCTCACCACACTGGCGTAGTCGTAGTATTAGTGTTATCTCACCAAACTGGCGTAGTAGCAGTATTAGTGTCATCTCACCACACTTGCATAGTAGCAGTATTAGTGTCATCTCACCACACTGGCGTAGTAGCAGTATTAGTGTCATCTCACCACACTGGCGTAGTCGCCGTATTAGTGTCATCTCACCACACTGGCGTAGTAGCAGTATTACTGTCATCTCACCACACTGGCGTATTAGCAGTATTAGTGTCATCTCACCACACTGGCGTAGCAGCAGTATTAGTGTCATCTCACCACACTGGCGTAGTAGCAGTATTAGTGTCATCTCACCACACTCGCGTAGCAGCAGTATTAGTGTCATCTCACCACACTGGCGTAGTAGCAGTATTAGTGTTATCTCAACACACTGGCCTAGTAGCAGTATTAGTGTTATCTCACCACACTGGCGTAGTAGCAGTATTAGTGTTATCTCACCACACTGGTGTAGTAGCAGTATTAGTGTCATCTCACCACAGTGGCGTAGTAGCAGTATTAGTGTCATCTCACCACACTGGTGTAGTAGCAGTATTAGTGTCATCTCACCACAGTAGCAGTATTAGTGTCGTGTTATCTCACCACACTGGCGTAGTAGCAGTATTAGTGTCATCTCACCACACTGGCGTAGTAGCAGTATTAGTGTCATCTCACCACACTGGCGTAGTAGCAGTATTAGTGTCATCTCACCACACTGGCGTAGTAGCAGTATTAGTGTCATCTCACCACACTGGCATAGTAGCAGTATTACTGTTATCTCACCACACTGGCATAGTAGCAGTATTAGTGTTATCTCACCACACTGGCGTAGTAGCAGTATTAGTGTCATCTCACCACACTGGCGTAGTAGCAATATTAGTGTCATCTCACCACACTGGCGTAGTCGCAGTATTAGTGTCATCTCACCACACTGGCGTAGTCGAAGTATTAGTGTCATCTCACCACACTGGCATAGTAGCAGTATTAGTGTCATCTGACCACACTGGCATACTAGCAGTATTAGTGTCATCTCACCACATTGGCGTAGTAGCAGTGTTACTGTTATCTCACCACACTGGTGTAGTAGCAGTGTTACTGTTATATCACCACACTGGCGTAGTCGCAGTATTAGTGTCATCTCACCACACTGGCGTAGTAGCAGTATTAGTGTCAGCTCACCACACTGGCGTAGTAGCAGTATTAGTGTCATCTCACCACACTGGCGTAGTCGCAGTATTACTGTCATCTCACCACACTGGCATAATCGCATTATTAGTGTCATCTCACCACAGTGGCGTAGTAGCAGTATTAGTGTCATCTCACCACACTGGCGTAGTAGCAGTATTAGTGTCACCTCACCACACTGGCGTAGTAGTAGTATTACTGTTATCTCACCACACTGGCGTAGTCGTAGTATTAGTGTTATCTCACCAAACTGGCGTAGTAGCAGTATTAGTGTCATCTCACCACACTTGCATAGTAGCAGTATTAGTGTCATCTCACCACACTGGCGTAGTAGCAGTATTAGTGTCATCTCACCACACTGGCGTAGTCGCCGTATTAGTGTCATCTCACCACACTGGCGTAGTAGCAGTATTAGTGTCATCTCACCACACTGGCGGAGTAGCAGTATTAGTGTCATCTCACCACACTGTCGTAGTAGCAGTATTAGTGTCATCTCACCACACTGGCGTAGTAGCAGTATTAGTGTCATCTCACCACACTCGCGTAGCAGCAGTATTAGTGTCATCTCACCACACTGGCGTAGTAGCAGTATTAGTGTTATCTCAACACACTGGCCTAGTAGCAGTATTAGTGTTATCTCACCACACTGGCGTAGTAGCAGTATTAGTGTTATCTCACCACACTGGTGTAGTAGCAGTATTAGTGTCATCTCACCACACTGGCGTAGTAGCAGTATTAGTGTCATCTCACCACACTGGTGTAGTAGCAGTATTAGTGTCATCTCACCACAGTAGCAGTATTAGTGTCGTGTTATCTCACCACACTGGCGTAGTAGCAGTATTAGTGTCATCTCACCACACTGGCGTAGTAGCAGTATTAGTGTCATCTCACCACACTGGCGTAGTAGCAGTATTAGTGTCATCTCACCACACTGGCATAGTAGCAGTATTACTGTTATCTCACCACACTGGCATAGTAGCAGTATTAGTGTTATCTCACCACACTGGCGTAGTAGCAGTATTAGTGTCATCTCACCACACTGGCGTAGTAGCAGTATTAGTGTCATCTCACCACACTGGCATAGTAGCAGTATTACTGTTATCTCACCACACTGGCATAGTAGCAGTATTAGTGTTATCTCACCACACTAGCGTAGTCGCAGTATTAGTGTCATCTCACCACACTGGCGTAGTCGCAGTATTAGTGTCATCTCACCACACTGGCGTAGTCGAAGTATTAGTGTCATCTCACCACACTGGCGTAGTCGCAGTATTAGTGTCATCTCACCACACTGGCGTAGTCGCAGTATTAGTGTCATCTCACCACACTGGCGTAGTAGCAGTATTAGTGTCATCTCACCACACTGGCGTAGTCGCAGTATTAGTGTCATCTCACCACACTGGCGTAGTAGCAGTATTAGTGTCATCTGACCACACTGGCGTAGTAGCAGTATTAGTCTCATCTCACCACACTGGCGTAGTAGCAGTATTACTGTTATCTCACCACACTGGCGTAGTAGCAGTATTAGTGTCATCTCACCACACTGGAATAGTAGCAGTATTAGTGTTATCTCACCACACTGGCGTAGTAGCAGTATTAGTGTCATCTCACCACACTGGCGTAGTAGCAGTATTAGTGTCATCTCACCACACTGAGGTAGTAGCAGTATTAGTGTTATCTCACCACACTGGCGTAGTAGCAGTATTAGTGTTATCTCACCACACTGGCGTAGTAGCAGTATTAGTGGCATCTCACAACACTGGCGTAGTAGCAGTATTAGTGGCATCTCACCACACTGGCGTAGTAGCAGTATTAGTGTCATCTCACCACACTGGCGTAGTAGCAGTATTAGTGTCACCTCACCACACTGGAGTAGTAGTAGTATTACTGTTCTCTCACCACACTGGCGTAGTCGTAGTATTAGTGTTATCTCACCAAACTGGCGTAGTAGCAGTATTAGTGTCATCTCACCACACTTGCATAGTAGCAGTATTAGTGTCATCTCACCACACTGGCGTAGTAGCAGTATTAGTGTCATCTCACCACACTGGCGTAGTCGCCGTATTAGTGTCATTTCACCACACTGGCATAGTAGCAGTATTAGTGTCATCTCACCACACTGGCGTAGTAGCAGTATTAGTGTCATCTCACCACACTGTCGTAGTAGCAGTATTAGTGTTATCTCACCACACTGGCGTAGTAGCAGTATTAGTGTCATCTCACCACACTCGCGTAGCAGCAGTATTACTGTCATCTCACCACACTGGCGTAGTAGCAGTATTAGTGTTATCTCAACACACTGGCCTAGTAGCAGTATTAGTGTTATCTCACCACACTGGCCTAGTAGCAGTATTAGTGTTATCTCACCACACTGGTGTAGTAGCAGTATTAGTGTCATTTCACCACACTGGCGTAGTAGCAGTATTAGTGTCATCTCACCACACTGGTGTAGTAGCAGTATTAGTGTCATCTCACCACAGTAGAAGTATTAGTGTCATCTCACCACACTGGCATAGTAGCAGTATTACTGTTATCTCACCACACTGGCATAGTAGCAGTATTAGTGTTATCTCACCACACTGGCGTAGTAGCAGTATTAGTGTCATCTCACCACACTGGCGTAGTAGCAGTATTAGTGTCATCTCACCACACTGGCGTAGTAGCAGTATTAGTGTTATCTCACCACACTGGCGTAGTAGCAGTATTAGTGTTATCTCACCACACTGGCGTAGTAGCAGTATTAGTGTTATCTCACCACACTGGGGTAGTAGCAGAATTAGTGTCATCTCACCACACTGGGGTAGTAGCAATATTAGTGTCATCTCACCACACTGGCGTAGTCGCAGTATTAGTGGCATCTCACCACACTGGCGTAGTAGCAGTATTAGTGTCAACTCACCACACTGGCGTAGTCGCAGTATTAGTGTCATCTCACCACACTGGCGTAGTCGCAGTACTAGTGTCATCTCACCACACTGACGTAGTCGCAGTATTAGTGTAATCTCTACACACTGGCGTAGTAGCAGTATTAGTGTCATCTCACCACACTGGCGTTGTAGCAGTATTAGTGCCATCTCACCACACTGGCGTAGTAGCAGTATTAGTGTCATCTCACCACACTGGCGCAGTAGCAGTATTAGTGTCATCTCACCACACTGGCGCAGTAGCAGTATTAGTGTCATCTCACCACACTGGCGTAGTAGCAGTATTAGTGTCATCTCACCACACTGGCTTAGTCGCAGTATTAGTGTCATCTCACCACACTGGTGTAGTCGCAGCATTAGTGTCATCCCACCACTCTGGCGTAGTAGCAGTATTAGTGTCAACTCACCACACTGGCGTAGTCGAAGTATTAGTGTCAACTCACCACACTGGCATAGTAGCAGTATTAGTGTCATCTCACCACACTGGCGTAGTCGCAGTCTTAGTGTCATCTCACCACACTGGCGTAGTCGCAGTATTAGTGCTATCTCACCACACTGGCGTAGTAGCAGTATTAGTGTTATCTCACCACACTGGCGTAGAAGCAGTATTAGTGTTATCTCACCACACTGGCGTAGCAGCAGTATTACTGTCATCTCACCACACTGGCATAATCGCATTATTAGTGTCATCTCACCACACTGGCGTAGTAGCAGTATTAGTGTCACCTCACCACACTGGCGTAGTAGCAGTATTAGTGTCAACTCACCACACTGGCGTAGTAGTAGTATTACTGTTCTCTCACCACACTGGCGTAGTCGTAGTATTAGTGTTATCTCACCAAACTGGCGTAGTAGCAGTATTAGTGTCATCTCACCACACTGGCATAGTAGCAGTATTAGTGTCATCTCACCACACTTGCGTAGTAGCAGTATTAGTGTCATCTCACCACACTGGCGTAGTAGCAGTATTAGTGTCATCTCACCACACTGGCGTAGTAGCAGTATTAGTGTCATCTCACCACACTGGCGTAGTAGCAGTATTAGTGTCATCTCACCACACTGGCGTAGTCGCTGTATTAGTGTCATCTCACCACACTGGCTTAGTCGCAGTATTAGTGTCATCTCACCACACTGGCGTAGTAGCAGTATTAGTGCAATCTCACCACACTGGCGTAGTCGCTGTATTAGTGTCATCTCACCACACTGGCGTAGTCGCAGTATTAGTGTCATCTCACCACACTGGCGTAGTCGCAGTATTAGTGTCATCTCACCACACTGGCGTAGTAGCAGTATTACTGTTATCTCACCACACTGGCGTAGTCGCTGCATTAGTGTCATCTCACCACACTGGCTTAGTAGCAGTATTTGTGTCATCTCACCACACTGGCGTAGTAGCAGTATTAGTGTCATCTCACCACACTGGCGTAGTAGCAGTATTAGTGTCATCTCACCACACTGGCGTAGTAGCAGTATTAGTGTCATCTCACCACACTGGCGTAGTCGCTGTATTAGTGTCATCTCACCACACTGGCGTAATAGCAGTATTAGTGTTATCTCACCACACTGGCGGAGTAGCAGTATTAGTGTCATCTCACCACACTGGCGTAGTAGCAGTATTAGTGTCATCTCACCACACTGGCGTAGTAGCAGTATTAGTGTCATCTCACCACACTGGCGTAGTCGCTGTATTAGTGTCATCTCACCACACTGGCTTAGTCGCAGTATTAGTGTCATCTCACCACACTGGCGTAGTAGCAGTATTAGTGCAATCTCACCACACTGGCGTAGTCGCTGTATTAGTGTCATCTCACCACACTGGCGTAGTCGCAGTATTAGTGTCATCTCAACACACTGGCGTAGTCGCAGTATTAGTGTCATCTCACCACACTGGCGTAGTAGCAGTGTTACTGTTATCTCACCACACTGGCGTAGTCGCTGCATTAGTGTCATCTCACCACACTGGCGTAGTAGCAGTATTAGTGTCATCTCACCACACTGGCGTAGTAGCAGTATTAGTGTCATCTCACCACACTGGTGTAGTAGCAGTATTAGTGTCATCTCACCACACTGGCGTAGTAACAGTATTACTGTCATCTCACCACACTGGTGTCATCTCACCACACTGGCGTAGTCGCTGTATTAGTGTCATCTCACCACACTGGCGTAATAGCAGTATTAGTGTTATCTCACCACACTGGCGGAGTAGCAGTATTAGTGTTATCTCACCAAACTGGTGTAGTAGCAGTATTAGTGTTATCTCACCACACTGGCGTAGTAGCAGTATTAGTGCCATCTCACCACACTGGCGTAGTAGCAGTATTAGTGTCATCTCACCAAACTGGCGTAATAGCAGTATTAGTGTTATCTCACCACACTGGCGTAGTAGCAGTATTAGTGTCACCTCACCACACTGGCCTAGTAGCATTATTAGTGTTATCTCACCACACTGGCATAGTAGCAGTATTAGTATCATCTCACCACACTGGCATAGTAGCAGTATTAGTGCCATCTCACCACACTGTCAGAGTAGCAGTATTAGTGTTATCTCACCACACTGGCGTAGTCACAGTTTTAGTGTCATCTCACCACACTGGCGTAGTAGCAGTATTAGTGCTATCTCACCACACTGGCGTAGTCGCAGTATTAGTGTTATCTCACCACACTGGCGTAGTAGCAGTATTAGTGTTATCTCAGCACACTGGCGTAGTAGCAGTATTAGTGTCATCTCACCACACTGGCCTAGTAGCAGTATTAGTGTTACCTCACCACACTGGCGTAGTAGCAGTATTAGTGTTATCTCACCACACTGGCGTAGAAGCAGTATTAGTGTTATCTCACCACACTGGCGTAGAAGCAGTATTAGTGTTATCTCACCACACTGGCGTAGAAGCAGTATTAGTGTTATCTCACCACACTGGCGTAGAAGCAGTATTAGTGTTATCTCCCCACACTGGCGTAGAAGCAGTATTAGTGTTATCTCACCACACTGGCCTAGTAGCAGTATTAGTGTTACCTCACCACACTGGCGTAGTAGCAGTATTAGTGTTATCTCACCACACTGGCGTAGAAGCAGTATTAGTGTCATCTCACCACACTGGCCTAGTAGCAGTATTAGTGTTACCTCACCACACTGGCGGAGTAGCAGTATTAGTGTCATCTCACCACACTGGCGTAGTAGCAGTATTAGTGTCATCTCACCACACTGGCGTAGTAGCAGTATTAGTGTCATCTCACCACACTGGCGTAGTAGCAGTATTAGTGTCATCTCACCACACTGGCGTAGTAGCAGTATTAGTGTCATCTCACCACACTGGCGTAGTAGCAGTATTAGTGTCATCTCACCACACTGGCGTAGTAGCAGTATTAGTGTCATCTCACCACACTGGCGTAGTAGAAGTATTAGTGTCATCTCACCACACTGGCGTAGTAGAAGTATTAGTGTCATCTCACCACACTGACGTAGTAGCAGTATTAATGTCATCTCACCACACTGGCGTAGTAGCAGTATTAGTGTCATCTCTCCACACTGGCGTAGTAGCAGTATTACTGTTAACTCACCACACTGGCGTAGTCGCAGTATTAGTGTCATCTCACCACACTTGCAAAGTAGCAGTATTAGTGTCATCTCACCACACTGGCATAGTAGCAGTATTAGTGTCATCTCACCACACTGGCATAATAGCAGTATTAGTGTCATCTCACCACACTGGCGTAGAAGCAGTATTACTGTCATCTCACCACACTGGCGTAGTTGCAGTATTAGTGTCATCTCACCACACTGGCGTAGTCGCAGTATTAGTGTCATCTCACCGCACTGGCATAGTAGCAGTATTAGTGTCATCTCACCACACTGGCATAGTCGTAGTATTAGTGTTATCTCACCACACTGGCATAGTCGTAGTATTAGTGTTATCTCACCACATTGGCATAGTCGTAGTATTAGTGTTATCTCACCACTTTGGCGTAGTAGCAGTATTAGTGTCATCTCACCACACTGGCGTAGTAGCAGTATTAGTGTCATCTCGCCACACTGGCGTAGTAGCAGTATTAGTGTCATCTCGCCACACTGGCGTAGTAGAAGTATTAGTGTCATCTCACCACACTGGCATACTAGCAGTATTAGTGTCATCTCACCACACTGGCATAGTAGCTGTATTGGTGTCATCTCACCACACTGGCGTAGTAGCAGTATTAGTGCCATCTCACCACGCTGGCATAGTAGCAGTATTAGTGCCATCTCACCACGCTGGCGTAGTAGCAGTATTAGTGTCATCTCAACACACTGGCATACTAGCAGTATTAGTGTCATCTCACCACACTGGCATAGTAGCTGTATTGGTGTCATCTCACCACACTGGCGTAGTCGCAGTATTAGTGTTATCTCACCACACTGGCATAGTAGCAGTATTAGTGTTACCTCACCCCCTCTCATAGTAGCAGTATTAGTGTCATCTCACCACACTGGCATAGTCGTAGTATTAGTGTTATCTCACCACACTGGCATAGTCGTAGTATTAGTGTTATCTCACCACATTGGCATAGTCGTAGTATTAGTGTCATCTCACCACATTGGCGTAGTAGCAGTATTAGTGTCATCTCACCACACTGGCGTAGTAGCAGTATTAGTGTCATCTCACCACACTGGCGTAGTAGCAGTATTAGTGTCATCTCGCCACACTGGCGTAGTAGCAGTATTAGTGTCATCTCGCCACACTGGCGTAGTAGCAGTATTAGTGTCGTCTCGCCACACTGGCGTAGTAGCAGTATTAGTGTCGTCTCACCACACTGGCGTAGTAGCAGTATTAGTGTCGTCTCACCACACTGGCGTAGTAGAAGTATTAGTGTCATCTCACCACACTGGCGTAGTAGCAGTATTAATGTCATCTCACCACACTGGCGTAGTAGCAGTATTAGTGTCATCTCACCACACTGGCGTAGTAGCAGTATTAGTGTCATCTCACCACACTGGCATAGTAGCAGTATTAGTGTCATCTCACCACACTGGCGTAGTAGCAGTATTAGTGTTATCTCACCACACTGGCGTAGTAGCAGTATTACTGTTATCTCACCACACTAGCATAGTCGCAGTATTAGTGTCATCTCACCACACTGGCAAAGTAGCAGTATTAGTGTCATCTCACCACACTGGCATAGTAGCAGTATTAGTGTTATCTCACCACACTGGTGTAGTAGCAGTATTACTGTTATCTCACCACACTGGCGCAGTCGCAGTATTAGTGTCATCTCACCACACTGGCATACTAGCAGTATTAGTGTCATCTCACCACACTGGCATACTAGCAGTATTAGTGTCATCTCACCACACTGGCATAGTAGCTGTATTGGTGTCATCTCACCACACTGGCGTAGTAGCAGTATTAGTGTCATCTCACCACACTGGCGTAGTCGCAGTATTAGTGTCATCTCACCACACTGGCGTAGTAGCAGTATTAGTGTTACCTCACCCCCTCTCATAGTAGCAGTATTAGTGTCATCTCACCACACTGGCATAGTAGCAGTATTAGTGTCATCTCACCACACAGGCATAGTCGTAGTATTAGTGTTATCTCACCACACTGGCATAGTCGTAGTATTAGTGTTATCTCACCACATTGGCGTAGTCGTAGTATTAGTGTTATCTCAACACACTGGCGTAGTCGCAGTATTAGTGTCATCTCACCACACTGGCGTAGTAGCAGTATTAGTGTCATCTCACCACACTGGCGTAGTAGCAATATTAGTGTCATCTCACCACACTGGCGTAGTAGCAGTATTAGTGTCATCTCACCACACTGGCGTAGTAGCAGTATTAGTGTTATCTCACCACACTGGCGCAGTCGCAGTATTAGTGTCATCTCACCACACTGGCATAGTAGCAGTATTAGTGTCATCTCACCACACTGGCATACTAGCAGTATTTGTGTCATCTCACCACACTGGCATAGTAGCTGTATTGGTGTCATCTCACCACACTGGCATAGTAGCTGTATTGGTGTCATCTCACCACACTGGCGTAGTAGCAGTATTAGTGTCATCTCACCACACTGGCGTAGTCGCAGTATTAGTGTTATCTCACCACACTGGCATAGTAGCAGTATTAGTGTTACCTCACCCCCTCTCATAGTAGCAGTATTAGTGTCATCTCACCACACTGGCAAAGTAGCAGTATTAGTGTCATCTCACCACACTGGCATAGTAGCAGTATTAGTGTCATCTCACCACACTGGCGTAGTAGCAGTATTAGTGTCATCTCACCACACTGGCGTAGTAGCAGTATTAGTGTTATCTCACCACACTGGCGCAGTCGCAGTATTAGTGTCATCTCACCACACTGGCATAGTAGCAGTATTAGTGTCATCTCACCACACTGGCATAGTAGCAGTATTAGTGTCATCTCACCACACTGGCAGAGTAGCAGTATTAGTGTCATCTCACCACACTGGCAGAGTAGCAGTATTAGTGTTATCTCACCACACTGGCGTAGTAGCAGTATTACTGTTATCTCACCACACTGGCGTAGTCGCAGTATTAGTGTCATCTCACCACACTGGCGTAGTAGCAGTATTAGTGTCATCTCACCACACTGGCATACAAGCAGTATTAGTGTCATCTCACCACACTGGCATAGTAGCTGTATTGGTGTCATCTCACCACACTGGTGTAGTAGCAGTATTAGTGTTACCTCACCCCCTCTCATAGTAGCAGTATTAGTGTCATCTCACCACACTGACATAGTAGCAGTATTATTGTCATCTCACCACACTGGCATAGTCGTAGTATTAGTGTTATCACACCACACTGGCATAGTCGTAGAATTAGTGTTATCACACCACACTGGCATAGTCGTAGTATTAGTGTTATCTCACCATATTGGCGTAGTAGCAGTATTAGTGTCATCTCGCCACACTGGCGTAGTAGCAGAATTAGTGTCATCTCGCCACACTGGCGTAGGTGCAGTATTAGTGTCATCTCGCCACACTGGCGTAGTAGCAGTATTAGTGTCATCTCGCCACACTGGCGTAGTAGCAGTATAAGTGTCATCTCGCCACACTGGCGTAGTAGCAGTATTAGTGTCATCTCGCCACACTGGCGTAGTAGCAGTATTAGTGTCATCTCGCCACACTGGCGTAGTAGCAGTATTAGTGTCATCTCGCCACACTGGCGTAGTAGCAGTATTAGTGTCATCTCGCCACACTGGCGTAGTAGCAGTATTAGTGTCATCTCGCCACAATGGCGTAGTAGCAGTATTAGTGTCATCTCGCCACACTGGCGTAGTCGCCGTATTAGTGTCATCTCGCCACACTGGCGTAGTCGCCGTATTAGTGTCATCTCGCCACACTGGCGTAGTCGCCGTATTAGTGTCATCTCGCCACACTGGCGTATTCGCAGTATTAGTATCATCTCACCACACTGGCGTAGTCGCAGTATTAGTGTCATCTCACCACACTGGCGTAGTAGCAGTATTACTGTTATCTCACCACACTGGCGTAGTCGCAGTATTAGTGTCATCTCACCACACTGGCGTAGTAGCAGTATTAGTGTCATCTCACCACACTGGCGTAGTCGCCGTATTAGTGTCATCTCACCACACTGGCGTAGTCGCCGTATTAGTGTCATCTCACCACACTGGCGTAGTCGCCGTATTAGTGTCATCTCACCACACTGCCGTAGTAGCAGTATTAGTGTCATCTCACCACACTGGCATACTAGCAGTATTAGTGTCATCTCACCACACTGGCATACTAGCAGTATTAGTGTCATCTCACCACACTGGCATAGTAGCTGTATTGGTGTCATCTCACCACACTGGCGTAGTAGCAGTATTAGTGTCATCTCACCACACTGGCGTAGTCGCAGTATTAGTGTTATCTCACCACACTGGCATAGTAGCAGTATTAGTGTTACCTCACCCCCTCTCATAGTAGCAATATTAGTGTCATCTCACCACACTGGCATAGTAGCTGTATTGGTGTCATCTCACCACACTGGCGTAGTCGCAGTATTAGTGTCATCTCACCACACTGGCGTAGTCGCAGTTTTAGTGTTATCTCACCACACTGGCATAGTAGCAGTATTAGTGTCATCTCACCACACTGGCATAGTAGCAGTATTAGTGTCATCTCACCACACTGGCATAGTCGTAGTATTAGTGTTATCTCACCATATTGGCATAGTAGCAGTATTAGTGTCATCTCACCACACTGGCGTAGTAGCAGTATTAGTATCATCTCACCACACTGGCGTAGTAGCAGTATTAGTATCATCTCACCACACTGGCGTAGTAGCAGTATTAGTGTCATCTCACAACACTGGCGTAGTAGCAGTATTAGTGTCATCTCACCACACTGGCGTAGTAGCAGTATTAGTGTCATCTCACCACACTGGCGTTGTAGCAGTATTACTGCCATCTCACCACGCTGGCGTAGTAGCAGTATTAGTGTTATCTCACCACACTGGCGTAGTCGCAGTATTAGTGTCATCTCACCACACTGGCGTAGTAGCAGTATTAGTGTCATCTCACCACACTGGCGTAGTCGCAGTATTAGTGTCATCTCACCACACTGGCGTAGCCGCCGTATTAGTGTCATCTCACCACACTGGCGTAGTCGCCGTATTAGTGTCATCTCACCACACTGGCGTAGTCGCAGTATTAGTGTCATCTCACCACACTGGCGTAGTAGCAGTATTACTGTTATCTCACCACACTGGCGTAGTCGCAGTATTAGTGTCATCTCACCACACTGGCGTAGTAGCAGTATTAGTGTCATCTCACCACACTGGCGTAGTCGCCGTATTAGTGTCATCTCACCACACTGGCGTAGTCGCCGTATTAGTGTCATCTCACCACACTGGCGTAGTCGCCGTATTAGTGTCATCTCACCACACTGGCGTAGTAGCAGTATTAGTGTCATCTCACCACACTGGCGTAGTCGCAGTATTAGTGTCATCTCACCACTCTGGCGTAGTAGCAGTATTACTGTCATCTCACCACACTGGCGTAGTCGCAGCATTAGTGTCATCTCACCACACTGGCGTAGTAGCAGTATTAGTGTCATCTCACCACACTGGCGTAGTAGCAGTATTACTGTTATCTCACCACACTGGCGTAGTCGCAGCATTAGTGTCATCTCACCACACTGGCGTAGTAGCAGTATTAGTGTCATCTCACCACACTGGCGTAGTAGCAGTATTAGTGTCATCTCACCACACTGGCGTAGTCGCCGTATTAGTGTCATCTCACCACACTGGCGTAGTCGCCGTATTAGTGTCATCTCACCACACTGGCGTAGTCGCCGTATTAGTGTCATCTCACCACACTGGCGTAGTAGCAGTATTAGTGTCATCTCACCACACTGGCGTAGTCGCAGTATTAGTGTCATCTCACCACTCTGGCGTAGTAGCAGTATTACTGTTATCTCACCACACTGGCGTAGTCGCAGCATTAGTGTCATCTCACCACACTGGCGTAGTAGCAGTATTAGTGTCATCTCACCACACTGGCGTAGTAGCAGTATTAGTGTCATCTCACCACACTGGCGTAGTCGCCGTATTAGTGTCATCTCACCACACTGGCGTAGTCGCCGTATTAGTGTCATCTCACCACACTGGCGTAGTCGCCGTATTAGTGTCATCTCACCACACTGGCGTAGTAGCAGTATTAGTGTCATCTCACCACACTGGCGTAGTAGCAGTATTAATGTCA
Source organism: Taudactylus pleione (assembly GCA_031769625.1). Classification (NCBI taxonomy): domain Eukaryota; kingdom Metazoa; phylum Chordata; class Amphibia; order Anura; family Myobatrachidae; genus Taudactylus; species Taudactylus pleione. Next base: position 195,434 of record JAUIMM010000256.1, on the reverse strand, counting down.
TCTCACCACACTGGCGTAGTAGCAGTATTAGTGTCACCTCACCACACTGGCGTAGTCGCAGCATTAGTGTCATCTCACCACACTGGCGTAGTCGCAGTATTAGTGTCATCTCACCACACTGGCGTAGTAGCAGTATTAGTGTCATCTCACCACACTGGCGTAGTCGCAGTATTAGTGTCATCTCACCACACTGGCGTAGTAGCAGTATTAGTGTCATCTCACCACACTGGCATAGTAGCAGTATTAGTGTCATCTCACCACACTGGCATAGTCGTAGTATTAGTGTCATCTCACCACAATGGCATAGTAGCAGTATTAGTGTCATCTCACCACACTGGCATAGTCGTAGTATTAGTGTCATCTCACCACACTGGCGTAGTAGCAGTATTAGTGTCATCTCACCACACTGGCATAGTCGCAGTATTAGTGTCATCTCCCCACACTGGCGTAGTAGCAGTATTAGTGTCATCTCACCACACTGGCATAGTAGCAGTATTAGTGTTATCTCACCACACTGGCGTAGTAGCAGTATTAGAGACATCTCACCACACTGGCATAGTAGCAGTATTAGTGTTATCTCACCACACTGGCATAGTCGCAGTATTAGTGTCATCTCACCACGCTGGCATAGTAGCAGTATTAGTGTCATCTCACCACACTGGCATAGTCGTAGTATTAGTGTTATCTCACCACACTGGCATAGTAGCAGTATTAGTGTTATCTCACCACACTGGTATAGTCGCAGTATTAGTGTCATCTCACCACACTGGCATAGTAGCAGTATTAGTGTCATCTCACCACACTGGCATAGTCGTAATATTAGTGTTATCTCACCACACTGGCATAGTAGCAGTATTAGTGTTATCTCACAATAAATACGTGTAGCAATAGCTAATTTATTTTTATCTATGTTAGAGAAAGCATTTGGCCAGCGTCCCTTTCAGGAATTGCGAAACAGATCTGTAAACAAACTGTAACATGATTGCGCCACCTCCGTATGTTTCCTCCTCCACACGCCTCACATTGTTACGTAAAAAATCATCTTCTTTAAATACTGTTTCCCTGGGCAGAATGTTTCCAGCAGAGAAAACGCCGCCCTTTGTGTAACGTAAGTAAGATGCGCCCTTTGTGTAACATAAGTAAGATGCACCCTTTGTGTAATGTAAGTAAGATGCGCCCTTTGTGTAACGTAAGTAAGATGCGCCCTTTGTGTAACGTAAGTAAGATGCGCCCTTTGTGTAACGTAAGTAAGATGCGCCCTTTGTGTAACGTAAGTAAGATGCGCCCTTTGTGTAACGTAAGTAAGATGCGCCCTTTGTGTAACGTAAGTAAGATGCGCCCTTTGTGTAACGTAAGTAAGATGCGCCCTTTGTGTATTGTGAGTAAGATGCGCTCAGTGGCGGTTAGAGTCAGAATCCATGATATTGAAAATTATAAATATAGACCATAATATTCATTTTTCCCAGCGCTGTGAAAGTTTCTCTTAAGGTGCGTACACACACGTAGCAATTTTAAAGAGCGATTTGAACGATAACAAAATATTGTTACTGTTATCGTTCAAATCGCTCATTTAAAAGGTCCCTACCAACTTGCCAGTGATGCGCGCCCACATATAGACGATAGCGATATCGTCCACCGGCCATGCATGCCGGTCAACTTGCTCAATATCAAGCAAAGTCGCTATAGTCGTCGGTAAGTTGGTGGTGTACCATGGAGGGTGCATAACGATCTGTCAGCGATATCGTAGCGGTGACAGATAGCTACGTGTGTACGCACAATTACTCTCTCTCAGCTTCTGTACACAGTATAGACAACATATGCTCTCTGTAAGCAAGAAACTGGAAATGTATTAACCTTAATAAATAATAATAAAGTAAAAACTGTGTTAGGGAAACATTTTTTGTGGATTTCTTGCCTGTGCAGATTTCCCTTATTCCCAATATAAAAGGTTCTGCGCCATCTCAGAAGTGGCGATGAATTAATATCTTTACTTGATGAAGAGTTAGAGAGCTTATCAATAATTATTTTCTCTTCCTGTCCAAAACTGTTTAGTGTGGGAAGTTCCTCATAGTAACATGAAAGACATAAAATACAATATACTGCAGCTGTTTTTTACAAAAAATAATGTATTACGCTGGTCTGTACTCACAATAAATATACAGTATATTTTGAAAACAGATAAACTTAAGAATCATAGAGTTGTCTATATTGTGTACAGAAGTCAGGATAGACTAAGAGAAAACTTCACAGCACTAGAATAATGAATATTATTGTTTATATAAAGTTTCACTTATTAGGTTAATACATCTCTATCCTATATACATGTTTCTAGTTACAGGGAACGTGCACTGAATTTATTAATACTATAAATGTCACATTATATTTGAAATGGTTGTAGCCATCCATTCAATGTCCCCAATATTTTTCATTTCTCTATTAAATCTAAAGTAATAGATTATACTCCAACCCACATTTGTATTACAAATACATTTATTTCTAATATAAAAGATGCTATTTATTTCTGCATGCCCATAATTCTCTAAAGCTGGGTACACACTATACGATGATACGATGTAACGATACTTTGCACGTGCCATACACGCTTCGCAATCAGACATACGATGGCGCAAAGTATTGGTACATGCTGCATGTAACTGCATGACGTCGTTCATTGCATCTTCCCACCTGACGGGCAGAACAGAATATGAGAAGATGCGATGAACGATTGTCATGAACGATGGATCGGGAGTACACACTGTACAATGTTTATGATACAGTAAATGGTTCCGATCTGTGTTGGAACGATATATATCATACAATGCATCGTATAGTGTTTACCCAGCTTTACAGTCAAAAAGAGCAACGCTCCAAATTGATGACGATGATGATGACAATGGCAATACTACCTGGGGACCTTTCTCACACCATACAAACCATAGTCTCTGCTCCCTTTCAGGGAACAATTTCCTCCTCTGCTCCCTCATTGTCCTCATAGCTATTTGCTGGTAGATGTGGCAGTAATCTGTGCTGGGTTGCAAGGACCAGCGGAGGCTAAGGAAGGCTGAGGGACAGGGGAATTTAAATGAAGGCTGTCTGGCAGCATAGTATGAACTAGAGATGAATGTTGCAGGGTTCCGGAGATATAATCTTCTAGCGGGTTGGGTATGTAGTCCCAGTGGCTGCATGAAATGCCGGAAGACCGAACAGTCTGAGTCCCGACGGACATAGTAAGTACCTTATCCCTAACCCTCTCCCCCCAACTCTCCCTTAGGGGTGCCTAACCCTAACACTCCTGGGGTGGTGCCTAACGCTAGCCCCCCCTTCCCCACAGTCTAAACCTAAGTCTCCCGGGGGGGGGGGTGCCTAAAGCTAGCCGCCCTCCCTCTAGCCTAACTGTAACCCTCCCCCGGGGGTGCCTAACACTAAGTTCTCCCAGGGGAACCTAAACGTAACTCTCCCTCCTCCTTTGTTCGGGAAGCCGTCTGTCAGGATTTCGACACCTATCTTTAGTCCTATGTCGGTATTTAGATGCCGGGATTCTGCCAGACGGCTTCCCGGGTGTCGGCATTATAACTACATCTCTCTTCTAGTAGCATCTTCCATCTACAATGCATTCTGCAGAATTCGCGCTCTTCCATTAGAACTGGGACGAGGGTGCCGACGGTCGAAATGCTGACTGCCGGCTTCCCGACTGTCAAATACCGGCAAGGTACTAATGACAGGTGTCGAAATCCCAACGCCTGTCATTAGACCTGGGAGCCCCACGCCCGGCATTCCGAACGAAGGTAAGCCGGGTGCGGAGAGCCGCGGGGGGAAAGGTTGGGTTTTAGGGCTCTGGGGGGACTTAGGGTTAGGCACCTCCCGGGAGGGTTAGGTTTAGGCTAGGGGAAGGGGGGGTTAGGGTTAGGCACCCCCTGGGGGAGGTTAGGGTTAGGCACCCCCCAGGAGACTTAAGTTTAGGCTGTGGGGAAGAAGGGGTTAGGGTTAGGCACTTAGTGGGGGGTTAATGTTAGGCACTAGGGATGGAGGTTAGGGTTAGGCACTTAGAGGGGGGTTAATGTTAGGCACTAGGGATGGAGGTTAGGGTTAGGCACTTAGAGGGGGGTTAATGTTAGGCACTAGGGAGGAAGGTTAGGTTTAGGCACTTAGGGGGGCTAAGGTTAGGCACTAGGGAGGGAGGTTAGGGTTAGGCACTTAGAGGGGGGTTAATATTAGGCACTAGGGAGGGAGGTTAGGTTTAGGCACTTAAGGGGGCTAAGGTTAGGCACTAGGGAGGGAGGTTAGGGTTAGGCACTTAGAGGGGGGTTAATGTTAGGCACTAGGGAGGGAGGTTAGGGTTAGGCACTTAGGGGGGGTTAATGTTAGGCACTAGGGAGGGAGGTTAGGGTTAGGCACTTAGGGGGGGTTAATGTTAGGCACTAGGGAGGGAGGTTAGGGTTAGGCACTTAGGGGGGGTTAATGTTAGGCACTAGGGAGGGAGGTTAGGGTTAGGCACTGAGAGGGGGGTTAATGTTAGGCACAAGGGAGGAAGGTTAGGTTTAGGCACTTAGGGGGGCTAAGGTTAGGCACTAGGGAGGGAGGTTAGGGTTAGGCACTTAGAGGGGGGTTAATGTTAGGCACTAGGGAGGGAGGTTAGGGTTAGGCACTTAGAGGGGGGTTAATGTTAGGCACTAGGGAGGGAGTTTAGGGTTAGGCACTAGGGAGGGAGGTTAGGGTTAGGCACTTAGAGGGGGGTTAATGTTAGGCACTAGGGATGGAGGTTAGGGTTAGGCACTGAGAGGGGGGTTAATGTTAGGCACTAGGGACGGAGGTTAGGGTTAGGCACTTAGGGGGGGTTAATGTTAGGCACTAGGGACGGAGGTTAGGTTTAGGCACTTAGAGGGGGGTTAATGTTAGGCACTAGGGATGGAGGTTAGGGTTAGGCACTTAGAGGGGGGTTAATGTTAGGCACTAGGGAGGATGGTTAGGTTTAGGCACTTAGGGGGGCTAAGGTTAGGCACTAGGGAGGAAGGTTAGGGTTAGGCACTTAGAGGGGGGTTAATGTTAGGCACTAGGGACGGAGGTTAGGTTTAGGCACTTAGAGGGGGGTTAATGTTAGGCACTAGGGATGGAGGTTAGGGTTAAGCACTGAGAGGGGGGTTAATGTTAGGCACTAGGGACGGAGGTTAGGGTTAGGCACTTAGGGGGGGGTTAATGTTAGGCACTAGGGACGGAGGTTAGGTTTAGGCACTTAGAGGGGGGTTAATGTTAGGCACTAGGGATGGAGGTTAGGGTTAGGCACTTAGAGGGGGTTAATGTTAGGCACTAGGGACGGAGGTTAGGTTTAGGCACTTAGAGGGGGGTTAATGTTAGGCACTAGGGTTGGAGGTTAGGGTTAGGCACTTAGAGGGGGTTAATGTTAGGCACTAGGGACGGAGGTTAGGGTTAGGCACTT